>OZ026524.1:74464071-74936571 GCA_964019695.1 Loripinus fragilis
GTAGTAGAAATCGCCCAGGTCATGTGATTTGGTCCAGTCGTTCCTACATTCTAGATACAGACCTAGATAAGCAATCTCGGACCCAGTATATTTTGAAGAAAATGAGAGGTGCATCAAAATAGATAACTGACATATTATTGAAAATCAAAAAGATAGATTTGCATTCTGATCTGAATCTGGCCTTTCAGCGTTGATGCAACACGAGAGAGCTAGGATGAATAGATAAATATTGTGGGTGGAAAAAAATATTAATTCCGGTGCCGGGAATCGAACCCGGGCCGCCCGGGTGAAAACCAGGAATCCTAACCACTAGACCACACCGGACTGTTGATGAAGAGAGCAAACTATAGTTACATAAAACTGTATTTGCAATACACTCTTGCGCGTGTGGATAAATTAGCGCATGCGTAGTTGCGCAGTTATGAATGTCCATTCCATTTTGGTGAGCATGGTCCCTGTTGCAACTTTCCATCCTCTTTGTTTGATCTCTTTTGTTTTGTATCTTTAACTTAAGGTATTGGTATGCGTACCACATGGATACGGAAGTTTATTTCGATTTGAATAGTATGCTGTGTGTTTTTCAACATCACAAATTTAACAAGAAACAAAGTTTTCGACAAGTGGGTGGGGTATCGTCTATGGATAATCGATTTGTTAAAAATGTGGAAATAAGAGGTTGAGGGAGGAAAAGCAGAAACTCAGTCTGCTTAACGCAAGCAGAAATCATGTGTGCAAACTCTTCTTAGAATATGCAATTCTCTCTCAGAGGCAAGGACATGCGCGGATCAAGGGTTTCTTTTCAGGGGGTCCAGGTTCAACGGCCAGGAAATCTATCTTTTTAGCGGTAGAATCCAATTCTGGCATCTACAACGGGGGGGGGGGGGGGGGGGGGGGGGGGGCACGCTATAAAAGTTAGTAGCACTTATGGACAGCTTCTCTGAAGCTGTTAACTGTCTCGGCGCAGATGTGACTCTTCCAGTTGGTTTCACTCACAGTTCTAACAAAGAATGAGTATCTATAGGGCAATATCTGGATTCTTTCTGGGATTCAACTAAAATATGTAAAATAGACCTTTTATTAGGGATTCAATTGATCTGGGTCACTAGACGCTTGATTCCAAAAATAGTATCAAGTGTTTCCATCTTAATTCACCATCGGCTAAAACACATATTGGTGCTGATTAGTGTCTCACTAGGCAAAAAATAAAACACCATGAGTCTCATATTATATTGTCTTTTTCTACATTGTTTTAACACATCTTACCTAAAACTAGTCTTTGTTTTTGAAAATATTCCTTCATAATTCCTATTTTTTTTTATACTTTTACTTCTGCCTGTTAATAGGTTACAGACACTACACCTAAGGTATAACATGCAAGATAAGAGCAAAAATATAAATATCTGCAGCTCTTTTTCTCTGAAACAACAATGGGAGATGCTGGTTAGCATTATGAGAGGCCAAACAAAGAACATAAACACATAAAGATGCAAAATATAAGCATATCTTTACGACAACCATTGGCTGAATTTGTCATAAATTGCCCTCTATCAGATTGCATCCCTTAACTTTTACCAGAAGCATATCTCAATGCTTAAAATCATTTTCTGATTACAGTAGAGTCTAGACCATACTTAAAGACATCAAAGTAGTTACAGTAGTCCAAAAGGTCAACTATCAAAAAAATATTCTTTGTCAAAATGCACTTAAATCCGGTCCAATGTTCCATGTAGTGTCTGTAACTTTTCCTGATGCTAATTTATCATCGATTCCAATTGTCATGACAATGAAACTTTGTCTATCTGATATTTATGTTTAATGACATAAAATATTAAAAGGAAGTTATTCTGAGATTGAAAATCTTTAAGATTTCGCTTCATTAATTGTCGCGGTTACAGACACTACAAAAATTGACTTTTTTGTTCCTGACAGAAATGTTCCATGGTGCGAAGCATTGGACTAACCTGGAATGCAAACTGTTTTTTTTGGAACCTTTAGTCTTTATTGATATAATGGAAATGAATTTTACTTAAATTAACACATGTCTTGTATAATCATGGGTATAATACAGTGTATTAGTGTTGTTCTTGCAGTTTTTATCAAAAACACTATCTTTAGGAATTTGAGGAGAAAATCCGCAATTTTTGACCATTTTCTTTAATTAAAAATGCAAAATGGACAAGATAGGTGTCTTTATAAGATGCAAACAACTCTTATCAATATTTAAATAGGAAACATGAATAATTTGGACTTTAAATGATTTGATTTTTAAAATGAGACTGCATAACACTTAAAATTGGCCATTTTTGGAGCACATTATAGACCATATCTCCAAAAGGGGCAATGTTAGCAGCTTGAAATTTTCGGGCAAACAAGATCTGACAATGCCTTTCAGCATAACTCTTATAAAGTGTTCCTTTATGACACAGTTCTTCTGTAGTATAGATATAACATTAAAAAAATTAAAATCAGCACCAATACCGTGTTTTAGCCTCATATCTGCATTAATTGCTGGTTCCCAGTCTACAGGTGGTCATTAATGTAAATACAGGTAACCAGACCCCCCCCCCCCATTATCAGATATTCGGGGGGATTGTTTACCTGTTTATCCATTACCGACCACCTGCAAACCGGTAGCCAGCACTTAATGTAGATATGGTGAATTAAAATACGTCCCATCATCGCAAGAAGAGCGAGGAACAATGCGATTTATTCTGTTTATGACACAATTTTATTGTGACCATACTCTAGAAATAAAAAATTCAAATAATACATTGGCACAAATCAGATTCATTGGAGACCAATTTCAATTGAAACCCCCTGATTTATTCCGTAAATATACAGCATGTCGAGATATGTAGGCCTAATGCGAAAATGTGAATGTTTGCAGAATTGTGGCACTTGAATGGGAATTCAGTAAAATATCAGACAAATCGGTAGAGGTGAAACGATTCACCGAAAACGCGGTGCATCGCGGTGCGGTCGGTTCGGTTCGATTCACGATTCGGTCTTCCTTCATTTTCGGTTCGGTTCGGTCCATCCGGTCTTTTTAGTGCCGCTTAGGCAAATAAAAAAAAATAAAAAAAAAAGAAGAAAAAAAGCGAGAAAAACTTGATTTGCCACTTTTGGTAAATCGCAAGATTACGGTTTTATTTGTTTCTTGAGTCTAGCTATCTGATAATCGTTTTTCATCTCTTGCAATCGATTTATAAATTTTACTTTTATTAATACTCGTTGGCGTGTTTACCAAAATGGCTGACTGTGTAGTTGCGGACGCCCCCGCGAAGTTTAAATCAAGAGTTTGGCAGTACTTCGGCTTTGAAAACATCACTGATAACAATGGAATCAGAACTTTAGATAAATCTAAAACTGTTTGCAAACAATGTCGGGCCCAAATTTCCTACGGAACTGGCAACACAACCAATATGTTCACTCATCTGCAGAGAAAACACCCCCACCTTTACGAAGAAATTAATGCCAACAAAACAAAACCATCCCAGGTGTCAAGTTCAGTCAAAGGTGTTGCCCCATCAGTAGGACAGCAGACAATCAAGAGTGCTTTTCAGGCCAAATTGAACCCAAATAGCCCCAGAGCCTTAGAGTGTACAAAATCAATAGGGATGTTTATGGCAAAAGATCTTCGGCCATTCAGTGTTGTTGACAACCCAGGTTTCCGTTACATGGTTAATACTTTGGAGCCCAGGTACAAAATTCCCTCCAGGACATACTTTGCAGAGAAAGTAGTCCCTCAGTTGTATGAGGAAGTTAAAACGGGAGTAATTAGCCAGTTAAGTAGTGCTCTAGCCATTGCCTTAACAACAGATGGGTGGACATCTAGGGCCACCCAGAGCTATGAGACAATCACCGCACATTTTATAAATGATAAGTGGGACATGACTAACTATGTTCTGCAGACAAGAGTCCTTGGAGAGGTCCACACAAGCCACAACCTGGCTGAAGGTTTGAAAAAGGCTATGACCGTTTGGAACCTTTCAAGGAATGGGATTAACCCCACATTGACCACAGATAATGCTAGTAATGTATGCAACGCAGTGAAGGAGGCGGGAGCTTCAGCTCATATACGGTGTTTTGCACATACATTAAATCTCTCCACCAGAAAGGGACTGGATTTGCCCCAAATGGACAGACTATTGGGCAGAGTTAACCGTATAGTTTCATTCTTTCATAGAAGTGACACCGCAAATACACAGTTGAAGGCTAAGCAGAAACTTCTTGATCTACCTCAACACAAATTATTACAGGACTGTAAAACAAGATGGAACTCTAGCTTTGATATGCTTGAAAGATACGTTGAACAACAGGCAGCAGTGCAGGCAGTTTTCCTTAGCAAAGACATCAAGAAAAATGTCAAGGACATTGTTACTTTGTCGGATGATGATGTTTCTGACATTGAAAATGTGCTAAAGGTCCTAGAGCCCATCAAAATGGTCACAACCATATTGTGCGAGGAGGAACACCCTACTGTATCAATGATACACCCTCTACAGGAGAGGCTACTGACATTTCTAGAAGTCAGAGAAGAAGACACAACACTGGTCAAGTCTGTTAAACGTGCCATCTCCAGTGACTTGCGGGAAAGGTATAACTTTTTACATGGGTCACATTTACCCTAAACCCTAAATTTGGGGACGCTAGAAATCTTTGCTGTAATCTACCTAAAATTCAAAACAAATAGGCCAAACCTAAGGGTATTTTGTCAAAATAATACAAATGGAATAGCAAACAGTGCAGACCCAGATCAAACTGCTCCTCCTAAGGGCAGTCTGATCTGAGTCTGCACTGTTTGCCTTAGACATTTTCGTCCGAAAACCTAGGGTCACTTGGGTAGTTGTTAAAAATTTGAATAAATCTTTCACCATTGTATTAGCACATTCTTAACTTTGATGGCATACCATATTTAGCCTTGAGCCATGAATGTAGCAATTATTTGCTTAGACTGTACTTTTAGAAATATAAGTAAATTCATGCAGGAGAGAAAAGAAACACAACTTTGACAGCAATTTGCAGATTTATTCAATACTAATTTAATGATATTAAACATAGTCCATATTCCATGCAAAATGTTTCAAAAAATGAGCTTTATGGCAAGAAAACTTGTCTTGGGGGTTTCCGACCAGACTATGAGGCTATTATAAAAAATGTTCATGTTTCACTTAACATAAAATTCAAACTGCTTATAAAAATCAAAAAGCCAAAACCAATGGAATTTTCAGGTTCAAATCACTCTAGGCATTTTCCTGCTCATAAATGTTAAAATGTCTACAATTGTTGGCATTTTATATTTATGAGCAGTATAAATTTGCTATCTGATCTTGGTCTACACTGTTATGATTGTTTTTCCAGGTACACTGACAGAGAGTCATTGGACTTCATGTTGGAAGCCAGCGCATTAGATCCCAGATTTAAGAGCCTCCCATACATTACAGATGACCAACGCAATGAAGTATTCAACAGACTTGTGGATAGAGTGCACAACATAAATGCAACGAAGGTAATTCATTGTTATTTGATATAAAAAATAATTTTTTTTTGAAAGCCTAGGGAGTGCTACAATCATTTGAAGCCCATCCAATTCACCAGAGGAAGAGGAACCACCTGTACAAAAAACAACAACAAATAAAACAAACAAGTACTCATTTAATAGCTTTTAAACATCCCTTTCCAACTATCTTCAAAAGTAAATAAAATTTCCAAACTTTCATCGCAGTAAAATATTACAAATACTAAAATATCATTTTTGCAGCTTTAAAAATTGCATAGGCATGGGTGAAAGTCATCAGGATTAATCCTGAATTCAGGATTTTGGGGCTGACTTTCCATAGAAAGTCAGCCTCGAAATGCTGAATTAGGCAGATTTAATAGCTTTTCTGATTAGTTTTCAGATTACCTGAACACACTTAATCATTTAAACTTAAAACTTTTCATTTTTGTAGGCATCCTGTAAGTTTTAAAATTTGAATTTCTAAAGTTCAGGATTTTGGAAATTTTGAACTTTCACCCATGCATAGGCAAAAAGAGAACCTATTTTCTATAACATTGTTTATGATCTGTCATTTCTACAGGTTGTAGTGAAGGCTGAACCAACAACAACCCTCAAAGAAGCTCCTGTAGAACCTCAGTTGCCTCAGTTGCCACAACTTGATGAACATACCCCTGTCACTGAGATCAAAAGAGAGGAAATTACTGACCTATCACCTGGACAAATAGATGGCCCATCCAAACCAAAAAAAACTAAAAGTGCCTTAGATAATTTGTTTGGGGATGTATTTATTACGAAAGTGGAACCCTCTCTATCCTTGCTTGACAGAATTCAAATAGAACTGAAAAATTACATGAAAGAACCTGTAATACCATTATCAGCAGCCCCTTTACTGTGGTGGAAATTAAATTGTCACAAATGTCCTTTGATAGCTAAGGCTGCCCGGATAATTCTGTGTGTCCCAGCAACTTCTGTGCCCAGTGAAAGGGTGTTTTCTACTGCAAGGGATATTGTTACAGCACAGCGTGCTTCACTTTCTCCAGACAATGTAGATGCACTGATATTTCTGAAGAAAAATATGTATGTTCAAATTAGGAGGGAGACCAAGTCTGATGAATAATTATCCCTTAACTATTCCCTGCAGAAGAAAACACCTTTTCTGTTTATCTAGTGATCTCAAGGATTTTTTGATGAAAATTCAAAGCAGCTCAGCTTAACAACATAACTTTGTTGGGCACTGAAGCTGCCATGACTCAAAGAATAATCATCAAATATACACCTAGTCAACTCATTTTGAGTAAAAGTCAATCCAATGTTAAAATTTTCAAAGTTTACTGTTTAATCAGATTTTGTTGTTGTTTTTGTCAAATTTTATTGTTTAATCAAATGTTAAATCAAATATTAAAGATTTCTAATTTCATTGCTAAGTAAATTTTGCATAGTTTTTATTGTATTTTCCTTATTCAAGATTTGTGTTCCTAGCAGAGCAAATAACTTATGATGTATCGCGATACGTATCGTATCGTGACCTCTGTATCGCGATACGTATCGTATCGTGAGGTGAGCGTATCGTTGCAGGCCTACAAATCGGTTATAACTTTTTTCACAACATAATTGTCAGTGGAATGATCTCCGATAAAATAGTTTTCCCTGGGGAAGTTAATAATGCGGCAAATGCTTATTCAAATGCATGTAAGTATCTTTCCCGTGGAAGATAATTATGCAGAAAATATCTATCAGAAAATCTTGTTATTTTAAGAAACTTGCCCCAAAAGATTTCCAAGCCCCATTTCTCTGCAATAGAGGCCCCCGAAGAAAACCCTCTTCCCGGGAATACTTCCTATGCATGGCACATAAGTTTGACAAATCTGTCTTCGCTATATACACTGACCCAAAATGAAAACTTTACACTTTATTTCTTTGAATACGGTAAATCTTGTATTAGTTCGTACAGTAAAAAATAATTATTTTTCGCTGTGTACGAACTAATAAAAATTATTTTTCCGAGAAACGGGACTGTACGAACAAATAAAATGAAATTCTGATGATCGAAAAACGGGACCAAAAACATGCGAAAATTGCCAAAGAGGGAGGAATTTCTGTTTATCCTTTTAGCCTAATTACAGGCTGAATGTCTGATCAGTTTTTTCAATTAAACTAACATTCTTAATAGCATGGTAAAAGATTGAAAATAAACAACCAAACATAAAATTCCGGATTGCCGTTTCAACCGACTCACATGCAATGTGCGATATACCCAGCGATATCACCCGGTTAGTTAGGGCTGCTTTACGGGAGAGATGTCACGTCGGACTTGTTCTATGACGATTGTCTTGATTGGAATCATACTCGGACACTGGGTCCGAGGAATTATAACAAAAATACAACTTCTGTTCACTACCGACGGCTAGCTCTACAACGTAACAGAGCAATGTATATCGCAGCTTTCGTTTTTGGTCATGATGTAGATTCTTATTTTCTTAGAACCCTCGAAAATGCAGCATAGAAGTAGACTAGACAATACATGTACATACATTCAGTCCTACTGGTTAGACGTACGCGTACACTCATTGATTTGGAAAGGAAACTGAAAATGAAAATGGCGACTTCTAAATATGAAATATGAACAACTGGAACGCAGAACTCTCATGAATCAGAGTAGTACATTTCTCTGCCTTCATATTGTAAAAAGACCCGCAACTTACGTTTTTGCGAATGCTTACTCCATTTAAAGGCTTTGTATGAACACCTATATTTCTGCATAGGTTCACCGTTGGTTGGTTCGAGTCTTCATCATACGTCGTATTCCTTTTGGCGACATAACATGCTCAGCTTGTTCGCACACCCCCTTACGTGTTAGCTCGGACCCAATAAAGCTCTGTGTTAGGCTGTTAGCATTCTAAGATTATGATAATGGCAATCAATGTAGAACCAGATTCCCGTACTTTGTCATCTTCGGTCGCTTGACCATGGAAAAGCCATTACACGAGAAAATCTGTCTTTCGTGATTTGAGGCTTACTGACTCTTTTACAGCCAGAAACAGGGTTGGATGCACATGCTAGTCTTTACACTGCTATTTGAACACCATGCTATCCCGTGTACACCTTGCTATCCATGCGCGGATCCAGGATTTTTCGTCAGGTGGGTCCGGGTCATTCTGACAAAAAAGCCCTGACAACGGTTTTTTTTTTTTTTGTCTTCAGCTTATTTTACTGAAGTCAAATGGTTAATTTCGAAGAAAACTATCATTTTTCAAGATTCCAGAGGGTGTCCAACATTTTTTAGGGGGGGGGGTCCAACTTTTTCCAGGGGGTCCAATTGCTTATCCCCTATAGAAGCCCATATAACTTGTGATTTTCCAGGGGGGGGTCTGGACCCCTGACCCCCCTCTGGATCCGCACTTGCTATCTCAACCATCAGGAGATAGCCTTTTTCCGTTTAGTCGTCGTTGGGTGGTATTTTTCAGTTTTATTTAAATTTTGATAGACCATGATTCTGTAAGCAAACAGTGGCGTCAGGCGACCCCACGTGCGGATCCAGAGGGGGTTAGGGGTCCGGACCCCCCTCCCTGGAAAATCACAAGTTATATGGGTTTCTTTGGACACCCCCACCCCCTGGAAGAAGTTGGACTCCCTCCTCCCCTCTGTAATAAAACCATTGGATCAACTCTGTAAACTGTAAACTGTAAAATAAGTTGATGACTAAAAAAACATTGTCCAGACTGTTTTCTGGCCGTCGGGAGCTAAGTTGCAAATTTGAATATACAAGGACAGTAAACGAGAGGCTTTTTCGACCATTTTTTTTTCTTATCTGCAAGACTGTGCATGCATAAATCACTTTTCATCTTGGTTTGTGCGTCTGTGCGTACGTGTGATTATCCACAGGAATCATTTAATGTGTAAGACCCATAATACAATTTCATGAGGACGCCGCTCTGGGCTTTGTTTGATAAAAAGTTCCATCGGATATACAATGTATATAGTTATTTTATTACGCTTATTGCATGCGCGTTTTGGTGAAACTTAGAAATGAAATTGATGCACGCACATTTAAGTGGGAGTACGTAGGTGTCTAGATTCTTCATCCACTACAAAACTTGGAGTTACCCGACGAGATTGCACAAAAGCACAGGCTCCCCTGAGCCTTCGCTGATAACATTTGTGATAAACACCAGCCGATATGGTTTCATCACGCTCGGATCCAGCGATTCAAAAAAAAAAAGACGCATGGGCATATTTATGGCACAGAAAGACCAGAAAGGCTCAATGATCACAGACACGTAGGACACTGTGTGCACTCGCGCGTGGTTGTGTACATGTATTTGATTTTAGTCATGACTGGACAAAATATCTCCGCGATTTGCATCAGTCAGACGTTCATTGAACCAAGCGTTAATCATTGAATAAAAGTTTTGCATGCATCAATGATGGATGCACGCGCATAAGCGACACTGACGATCCCACTGACAGGCGAAGCGCTCCTGTTCCGTTGATATGTTTTTTTTTTAACTGACGTGCTTGACGAAAAACGAAAGCATCGTAGACAGACACACCGATTGACCAAATGAACGGAAAAAAACGTTGTGTACGAACTATTAAAAATTACAAATAGGAAAATGACCACTGTACGAACTAATACATGACATTTTGAGCAGACCGGTCATGAATAATTTATGGTGTACGAACTATTCGAGTGTACGAACTAATACAAGATTTACCGAAACTGTTTTGTGAGTATACATGTGGTTGTAAGATTTACGCATGCTTATCAAGACTTCGTCGTTGATAACGATTATGCAATTTTTATTCAAATCCTAGGTCTATTCAAGCGTCAACGCCTGAAAGACGTGTTCCTTACGTTGCACATGCTGAGGAACAGGTGGTTCATTAACAGCTTGAAAACTGACAAGAAAATGTTTGCAGCTGAGTACTGGTAATAAAAAATAATTTATTGTTACAAAACGCTTCCATTTATTGACTGCACGTCTTTTAAAAGATCAAAGAAACCAAGTTATTGGCGTGCTCAAGGCGGGGTGTACAGTTAATGATATTGCGCATCATTTTGGCTGCTCTAGACAGACTATTCATTATCTTATGAACCCGTTTAACAGAACTGGGTATGTCAGAGTTCGTGCAAGACCTGGTCGCGCACATGTTACCACGTTACGTCCTTATCGTGTTAACGCGTTAACTCACCCATGTAATCGTTTTAAACGGCAACCATTATTGCTCGTCTTTACGGGGTTCATGCACAAAGGATAATTAGTCATTTCGTGCAAAATAACGGACCTGGCATTTTCCAGCATGACCATGCAAGGCCTCATACTACACGTAAATAACCACACAACTCCATGCTAAATATAACGTCAACCTCTTGCCGTTGCCTGCTTCATCCCCGGTCATGAACCCCATAGAACACGAAAAGGATGAATGTGATCGGAGGGTCAGGTCAAATCATCAAATGGATGCGCTAAATGACTCCAATATGCACCTCTCAGGCCCCGAAGTATCTTAAAATAGGCACTTGCCCTGCATCACAAAAAATATTGGCATACATAATCATCATATAATCAGATTTTTGATTAACGTGCAGGTGCAGGGGCATCATCCACATCAGTGGGCCCCTTTCCAGGTAACTGGCTAGCTGCACCCATAGCAGATCTCACACCTGATCTCCAGGTGCTCCTTTCTTGAGGGTCAACTGTGGTGAGCTTCCACTCACGGCAGTCTTTCTCTGTCAGTTTCTTCCATGTTTGCTTGGGCCTCCCTGCCCCCCGCTTGCCGTCAATCTGCATATCATATGCTGTTCTGATTGCACCACTGGAACGCGCCACATGCCCAAACCAGCGAAGCCTTCTCTCTCTCAAAATGAGGTCGAGGTCCTCAAGCTGAAGCTTTGCCAGTAGCTCGCTTGACCTTACCCTGGCCACATCCTCTGGCTTGATACTGCAGATCTGTCTGATCATGGCCCTATCATTGCGTTGCAAGCGCTGCAGGTTCGTCTTGGTAAGTGGCCAAGTTTCACTGGCATGGAGCATGGCGCTCCGCACGCAAGAGCTGTACACATGGCCACGGGTCTTGTAAGAGAGGTGGCGGGATGTGAGAACTGGTAGTAGCTCCCTGAACTTCTTCCAGGCAGTTTTCACACGAGTAGTGACCGCCATTTCACAGCCTCCACCAGCAGAAAGCATGTAACCTAGGTAGCAGAAGGAAGCTACCACCTCAAGCTTATCGGGTCCAACCTGGACTTCACTCTGTGGTCTGCCGTCAATAGGGCGAGCATTTCCCATGCACCGTTCACACCTATAATCAGGATTTGGTGTCAGTCTTTGTAGCCCACTGCATTTCTTATGCGCCCAAAGTTTGCAGCCATTGCAGTAGATGCTGGGAAAAAAATAATTTTCACTAGAAATATCAAAATTTTTCACTTGCCCTGCAGCCTGAGGCACTCGTAAATACAAGCGGACTAGTGCTATTTTCGAGCCCTGACCTCTGTTAGCATTACATACTTATCCCTAACGTGCTCATACAAGGTTACGTAAATTCAACGAGGCGACTTATTCTGCTAAGTATTCGTAAAAATGAAGGTCACACTGGTTACTACTGATCTTTTTAACATAACTTAAAGCACGCAGTCAGTTTTTTTTTGTTTCCAAAATTTGTGTGACTGGTTTAATTGTTTTTAGAAATTTTCATTTTGACCCCTCTGAACTGAATTATTCATAAAAATAATGCAATTTATGATTTTCACCTAATAATTTTTTCAGAGACATCGATAAGGCATTGAAGATTCGATTACCGAAAAAATTAACCCCGGAAATTAATTTATCATCAAAATATATACTTTTGAATACTATGTTAAGTTTTCATTTTGGGTCAGTGTATATATATAATCCCGTTATCTTCTGGGGAAGATAACAGGATTATATATATAGTGGCGAAAGAAGTTTTGTGGCGACCACACAATGTGAAGATATTTCTAGAAAACAATGAAATTTATGAAAAAGAAAACTTTTAGATACTAGTAGCTGAATATTAAGTTTCAAACTTTTCCATCGTAATCCCGTTTTCTTCACCAGGGAAGATAACAGGATTATACAGGGTTTATCCTGCGTCTTATACACATAAATCATTAGGTAGGACCTGTCAATTCGCCTTACCTGGGTCCGCTCGACCTGTTTATTGTGCCTTTCATTAAAATCCCAAATTCCAAAGTTATTTTGTAACGATTCAGGTTTTCCCATATTTACAGGCTATCTATAAATAAATAGCACAGGTGCTCTTGTTTAACAAATAATATATCGGGAGGTGTGTCAAAACAGTCCAATCAAAAAAGATTGAAAATTCCTATCTATCTTAAGGTCGATACAAATGGTTGAGATGCGAAAATGACTTGATGTTTTGCGACATCTGTTTGACAGCTAAGGCCTGTTCAAATCACTTCACGGAAGGATAAAGACCTGATTATATGTATAGTGGCGACAGATTCTGTCAAACTTATATGCCATGCAATGGAAGTCTTCCCGGGAAGAGGGTTTTCTTTGGGGGCCTCTGTTGCAGAGAAATGGGGCTTGGGAATCTTTTGGGGCAAGTGTCTTAAAAATAAGAAGACTTTCTGATTTTTTTGCATGGAATTGGCTTTCCCGGGGAAGTTAATTATGCAGCAAATGCGTATTCATTCACATGAAAGTATATTCCCCAGTGAAGATAATTATCAGTGGTCTAGATAAGGATTTGGACCAATGGGCATTTTACCCCCTACTTTTTAATTTAATGAGTATTTTACTCCATATTTAAAATATCAAATTACAAAAAATGCAAAGCCTTCTAAAAAGCACCAATTTTCGCTTAACATATTTTAAAGAAAAGCTGCTTTTATCAAATACATGTTGCGTTTTTAAGATTTATGCAATTGGTGTATATTAATTAGGTTTTTCTTACTAAGAATAAAAGAATTCACACATAAATTGAATATCAGCACTAAAACTTCAAACTGCAAAGGGTATTTTCACCCTTCAATTTAATTTTCAATGCTGAATTAAAAGAAATCAATGCTGAAATACCCTTTACCCTCTCTTATCTGGAGCCCTGAATTATACGGGATATATCTATCAGAAAATCAGAAATTCATAGGGACGACAGATTTTGTCAAACTTATGTGCCATGCAAGGGAAGTATTCCCGGGAAGAGGGTTTTCTTCGGGGGCCTACAAACTCGTATTGGCCTGCAGTATTGTAGAATGTAATAATATGAGAAATATGACAAAAAGAGTATAATTCAACAATGCTAGTGACCATTTTAGTGTTTCTACGAATGGGTTCCGATTATATTCGATGATCAGTCACTTGATTTGAACTGATGATTGATTATAAAACTTCAACCGATTCTAAAAGGACCTATTTTAAGGTAAGAAGAACATAATATAATGTATTTTTATTTTGCAGATGAAGGGTTCCGGCATTTTCCTCATTAATGGACAAAAATTTTGAAGACGATCGACCAGGGAAACTCTTTGTTGGTGGCCTAAACTTTGATATAGGAGAAACAGAACTTGAGAAAATATTTTCAAAATTCGGTAAAATTACAGAAGGTAATAAAAGCAATATCACAGGTTAAGATAAACAAACTTTTTGAGCATAAAATTGTAATGATTTTCATACCTGTTTTGGGTACTCAAAAGAAAATGACCAAAAGCTGTCCCAAAGTTCATCTTTAACTCCTTCAGTTATAGAAAATATGATCTATGTGTTGAATCATTTTTGGCTGTTGTCAGTTCTGCAGTTTTTAACTCTTTACATCCTGGGTAATTTTTCATGCTTTTTTTGGCGTCTAATTCACTTTTTCAGAAAATACTTTCAGAGTGTCAAACGGTGTGGATCCAGATCAGGGCCGACATTCTGTCTGTCCTGATCTGGGTCCAAACTGTTTGCAAAGGTATATATGCAGATGAGAAAACTCGCCACTAGCAAGGAGTTAAGGACAGAATCAATCCTTTACTCAATAGGCTATTTTCAGATCATGACATCATTTTCTATTTTTAGACAACATTGAAAAAATTCAAGAAAAATTAAGTAAAGTTTTGAATACTTTTAAAGATAAATATGGAAAATGGAGCATTTGCCTCAAAAGAACAAATGCTCCATTTACCATAATATTTTCAAATACATGATTTCAAAGGCGTCAAAAGGCCTTATTATGGAGTAAAGTGTTAAGTAATTAACATTTGATAGCAAGTTGAAAAAAGTAAAAATTTTACTGTTGGCTTCTAAACTGTTCTGCTGCTAAGTGCTAACCCCAACTAAATATTGTCTGCTGTATTCAGTGTATAGTCTGTTAGTCCATTTAAGACGTCTCAAAGAGTGAGGACCTAGTTCAGACTGCTTCTCAGACTTTAGGAGCAGTCTGATAAGGGTCAACCCTAGTCAACACTTTGTCTGTATGCCGAAATTGGTCATTGATGTTTTACAAGCATTTTCGTAGAGCAGACAACTTCAGCAGACAATGATTCCCAATTTTCAGCTTTTGCCTTTTAGTTTATAAAAATCCCAATCCATTGAGACCCTGGCCGCATTCTTAAGGCTGTTAATATCCCTGAGGTACATTTGTACATCAGGATGGGGAATCACCTGGTTTTTATGCTGATACACTGCTCTTTCCATAAGTAAATTACATTTTCTTTCATTTTAGGCAATCACATTCATTGGTCTATGTACCACATTCTAGCTCATTTGATATATACATGTATGTACTAGAGTAAAACCTGTCTTGAGCGGCCCTTGGAGCATTCGGAATACTTTTGACCTGCATTAAGCGATAAATGTAATTGATATTGAAAACCAATTTTCGGTCTTTTTGAGAGCAGCACCCTAGATAAGCAGCGTATTCGCGTAAATACGCACTTAAAATCCTCAAAAAAGCAATTAAAATGAAATGTGTGCGTACCGAAAAGCAATTCTAACGACCGGTATACAATTACATGCAATGTCATTGCGTACCATTTGGTCCATTTCATTTCCATTTGGGTTATAAACAAATGCCAGTCGGGTATTGATTTTTTTTCTACCAGCAAGCGCTCAATATAACTCCAGTTTTATGAAAATATCGGTGCCCAGTCCAGTATTTCGCGGAAAAACACTATGATGAAAGTCAAACTTTTGCAAAGTGTACACCCTCGAATGTCAACAAGGGGATGACATTTGCTTCAGGTACAATAAAATCCGCTAGGTTGATACTTTAGAAAGGCAGACGATAGGAGTGAATCAATATGCAAGCACATTCCCGATGGCTTCATGCAATAAGAAAACATGTAATCAAAGAAGAAAAAAACGTGGCGTAAAAAAATATGAAAATACGCAATTGTTTTTGCAAGTACGCAATTGAGGATAACCAGGTTGCGTAAGTACCCAATTGACCCAAAAGCTTATCTAGGGCACTGTGAGAGTGGCTCTTTTACACAGGTTTTACTGTACGCAAAATTGCAAATCTGATTGTTTGATTTTTTGTTCATATTAAGATGATTTTATTTTTCTATTTCAGTTCTTTTAAAGAGAGATTTACACGAGCAGAGATCCCGTGGCTTTGGTTTTATAACATTTGAAAATCCTGCAGACGCTGACCAAGCAGTTAAACTGCTTGATAAATCAGTATGTATATTTCACCCTTTCTACATGTATTATGGGAGGGCAGTGGCTCAGTGGTAGAGCGCTTGACTCGAGACCGAAGGGCCGCGGGTTAGAGCCTCACTGGCGTCTCTGCGTTGTGTCCATGAGCAAGACACATTAATCCTTGCTTAGTACTGGTTCAACCCAGGAAACCCTTACCGACATAACTGAAAAATTGTTGACTTGGATCAAGTTGGATGTACATGTAAAAAATCAAATCAAACAAAACACTTTGTATTATGATGAATTTTCCCATACTTATTGATACATTAGTATATGTCTGTCCATTGTGTACTTTAAGGGGTCAGGGGTAGACTTTCGAAATCATGTTGTAATATTTATGTACCAGAAGGTTGTTTTTATCTTTAATAGCAAGCGGTGCAGACCCTGATAAAATGAGCATTATGCTGCATTTCATCTTGCCAAAGTCCCCTTTTTGGGTTTGGGGTTTCCAGTATACAAAGGGTTAAATTAATAGATCAGGGCTTTATCCAGCAATTTTGGAAAAGACCCCTGGCCAAAATTGGGAAAATTTTTGTGACTAAACGTCAAAATTGGGAAAAAATTTGGACATAAAACAGAATTATGGGAGCAAAATTTATCGTAAAAATCAAGTTATTTTAAAATAGTTTATGCCAAGCACAAGTGTTTAAGTAACATTCTGATATGGGTCATTGAGTCACATAAGTTGTAGTGGTCTCGAAAAAAAAATTCTTAATTGGGAAAAACACTTATAGACATACAATTGGGAAAAGGGGTGGCTATTTTCCATTGGGAATGGGGCTGAAATTCGGCCTGCAGGTATGACAGATAAAGCCCTGAAGATTGACAACACCATCTGCATATCAATGAAGCTCAAAATGTATGAAGACATTAAGAATCAGTTTTATAATGATAGTTTTCATTCCTGTAGGTATATGCATACATGGTCTTGAAATGGAAATTGGGTCATCTCGTTCTGATGGGTTTTTCCCACTCAACTCATTATTTTTCTTTCAACCTCAACATCAATAATCACAACAACCTCTCTGAAAGTGACAAAAAACTTGCTTTTTCTTTGATGAGTCAACGGACAGTTACTGGGAAAAGCCTAAACCAATAAAATCTCGGCCAATCAGATGGCTCGTAAAAACACAAAAAGGAATTAATCCACATATGTTTTTGTTGAGAAATGAAATTGAGATTTGGATACTCCTCTTTTCCAGGCCTGTTTGTTAATGTGCAGGCTGGTCTGTATCTTTGTTGTTACCGGTTTTCTCACAGCCCGGCAGCCTGTTTATCAGTCCACCTAAATGATGCTGAGCAGGTCCCTAGTTAAGGGTGCGTAATTAAAAACTATTTTTCTTATTTCTCAACCAAACCATACATGTATGTTGTGGGTACTCAAAAGAACGGTCTCAACGAGAGGGTTCATTTGAACACCCAAAACTTATGTTAAAACTGATCCGCAGAAATTTTTGACAGTTTTACGCCCAAAGTTTTTGTTTGGCTTGAGCTATCTGTTGAGCTTTGGAAAAAATCAGATTTTTTTATCATACAATTGTATTTTCCCAGGCCTATAGATAAAGGACACCCCCACCCCCCATTTTTGACTGTTGAAATAACTCTGTATTCTGGGTAATTTTTCATGATGATTCAATTTGTTGTTTGCTGAATTTATTTTAAAAAAATCTGAAAAAATTATTTCATGAACACTTTATGAGTATCAAACAGTTTGACATTCAGGCCCAAGGTTCTGCCAGGCCTGACCTGGGTCCAAACTGTTTGCAAAGATTATCAGCAGACGACAAAATTAGCAGTGGCGGGCAGATTTAAATAAAGTAAAAAAAAAATATGTTTCGAATTTTTCCTCATCAGGACCTTTGTCTTTGTTTCCTCAGGAAATAAAAGGAAAGATGATACATGTAGACCAAGCAGTGAAGCCCGGAGCAGACGGCGGTGGAAGAGGTGGCCGAGGCGGGTTTAGAGGTGGACGTGGTGGTGGTGATTTTAGAGGTGGATTTAGAGGCGGACGTGGAGGTAGTATTATCCTTTCTTACTCAAGAGCTTCTTATATATCCACTTTTCTGTCTTTAGAATTGGACATTTATTAGCCCCCCAAAATATAGCGAAAACATGCAGTGATCTGCATAAAAATTTATACAGACAGGCCCTTAGGTAATAGAGCGTAGTTAAAGATGATTTTAACCAAAACAGTTATGTTGTGGGCACTCAAAAAATGGTCTCAATGAGATGATTCTTTTGAGTGCCCAAATTATATTACCTGATGGATAAGAAAATTCCTCATTATTACACTTAATTATTTTGTGTATCTCGACCTATATAAGAAATTATTTTGTGTATCTAGACCTATATAGAATGATCTCAATTTTCAAAGTCACCATTTGACAAAGACTGTAAAAATGAGCTTTTTCTGCACTTATGAACGTTTCAACCAGTGGGTGAATTTTGACCAAACTTGCATAGATACATTGTTGGGAGGTGGGAAATACCTGATTAGATTTTGGTGACCTTTATTTTTTTTCAAAGTCACGACAGCACTTTGTAATGTCAAATTTTGACGCTATCTCTTGAACTAAATGATGAATTGTTACATAATTGGATCATTTAAAACAGTAGTTATTTGTTTAGAATCTGGGTAAGCATACTTCACACAATTTCTGGTGAGGCCAAAAAAAGAAAATGTCTTGTTTCAGGTTACCCTACCGACCCTAATATTTTGGGACTACTCAAACTTTTTTGAAGCCTTTTGGGATATTAAAGTATTTTTAGACCTTTTTAAAAGATTTTTAGACTTTTTCTATACATAAAAGTTTTTATAAAAAAAAAGGTTGCCTACCTACCGACCCTAAATTTTTTGGAACCGCAATCGGAAACAAGACATATTTTTCTTTTGGCCTTATGTGGAATGTCATAGTTTTTCTCTAAAAACACTGTTTTAATTACAGGAAGTGGAGGAGGAGGTTTCCGGGACGGTTTCAGAGATGGTTTCCGAGAACCCAGAGGTGGAGGACGTGGAGGAGATCGTGGTGGTTTCAGAGGTGGGCGCGGTGGGGATCGGGGCCGTGGTGGGGATAGAGGAGGGTTTGGTGGCAGAGGTCGTGGATTTGGAGATAGGGGTCCACCTTCGAGGGATTTTGGTGGCGACAGACCCCCACCCAGAGACTTTAGCGATAGGCCCCCTCCGAGAGACTTTAATGACAGACCTCCAAGAGACAGTTATGACGACAGGTAACAGGATGACATGATCATTGACTTTTTCCTTGCTTGTGACAACTGTCGTCTGCAAACAGATTGAAAATTGAGACAGTTCTTTTGAGAATAACAATATATATGTATTGAGAAATAAGAAAATAAAGTTTTAATTTACACACTCTTATCTGCCTAAAGAGGTGTTCCCAGATTGTTGATTAATTTTGTCTTTCTAGAAAACATAATCTTTTGGGTGCTCCAGGCCCCCAGATAAAAGTGTGTAACTGAAAATTACTTTTTTTTTATTTCTCAACCAAAACATATGTTTAAACTCATCGAGACGGTTCTTTTGAGCACCCAAAACACATGTTTAAACTGATGGATAAGAAAATAATCACAATCTTACCCTTAACTGGCCCTATGGGTGCTTATTGAGATACTTCCAATGAGGATCTCAAATAAGTAAAAACAATCACTAAAAGGTGCGAAAAACAAAACAACTTTTTGGGCTTCAGAAGGGACTGCACTGTCCTCTTTAACTTGTCGTCTGCTTGTCGTTTTCTCAAAATCAACTTTTTCAAAATATTCTTTTAGGAATAACATCAGTGTCAAACAGTTTGATCCAGATCAGAACCAATCCAAACTGTTTGCAAAGGATATCAGCAGATGACAAATTCCCAACTAGCTGGCAAAGAGTTAATATCTAAATGCTAGTGTCTTATCTGATATAAAATAAGAAAATGTATTTTTAATTTAGGCACTCCTATTAAGTATTTAGCGGCCTGTGTGATTCTGGAAAGGCAGACATTGTTAATGTTAATCAGCTGACTGATCAGGGATTAGGCTATTTAATCAGGCCTTTCTATTCTTGCCCCAAAATTAGGGTCTGCAAGTACTTATTTTTCTCCAAAAGAAAGTTTAGTTATTCTTGAATATCCTGAAGGCTCTGGCATGACTGTGTGTGTACTCTGTACATATAAAAATACAGCATTGGCTGTTTGCTGATGTGTTAAGTAGTAAAATGTTACGGTAAATGTTCTAAAATTCCAAACACTTTCTCTCACTGTTCTCAAATAAAAATGCTGGTTTTCAGGGCTGGAATTCATAAAATTCTAGTCAACATGGCAAACAGGGAAGACCCTGATCAGACTGCTTCTTCAGAAGTCACATCTTTCCTATGCTTTATTGGCAGGCATCTAGGGTTCTAAATTTTAGAACATTAACCATATATGTTATTTCTTCTATATTAAGGCATGCTTGTCAACATAGCAAACAGGGAAAACCCTGAGATTCAGACTGCAGTCTGATCTGGGTCTGCAGTTTTTCTATGCTTTTTTGGCATGCAACTAGTGTTCGAAATTTTAGAACATTTACTGTATATGTTATTTAACTGGGCCGCGTAGCCCAGTCGGTAACATGTTTTGTTTGTTTGATTCTTTACGTCCCATCAACAATCTTTCAGTTATAAAGGGACGTTTCTTCCTGGGTTGAACCAGTACTAAGCTAGGATTAATTTTCTTGCTCAAGGACACAGCACAGTGACGCCGGTGAGGCTCAAACCCACGGCCCCTAAATCTCGAGCCAAGCACTCTACCACTAAGCCACTGCGCTCCCTTAGTAACATGTCTGTCTGCAGATATGTGTCTGAATGCAAATCCAGGGATCAAGAGTTTCATACTTTCTTGGAGATTGGTCGTGAAATAACTCCTCCCTTCAGCTGATTCAAGAAGTGTTGTGGTCAGTTACAAACGAGAGTATGTGCACAAAGTACTGGTTAAATGCTTAGTCAAGCTTTCCCAGGAAAAAGTGTGGTTAGGTGAACTGACCGTCCCGACATGACCATAGCTGTTGACTGGGACGTAAAGAACCAAACAAACAAGTATATGTTATGTCTTCTATATTTAGACCAAAAAGCTTTCCACCCAGAAGGAACTCATTTGATCGAGATGGCAGAGGTCCCCCTCCTAGAAGAGGTTGGTAGATAGTTTTTTTAACACATGCGGTTACAGTAAAACCTGTGTAAAACGGCCACTCTTAAAAAGACCTATAATTGGTTTTCAAGACTGATTATCGCTTAATGTAGGTCAAAAGTATTGCAGAAGCACTTTCGACCTTCATTAAGCTACCATTTGTCATTATACCCCCCGCAAACTTTGTTTGTAGGGGGTATACTGTTTTCACGTTGTCCGTCCGTGCGTCCGTCGGTCCCTCGGTAACGTTTTGTTTCCTTAATAACTCGAAGAGTCATTGCTGGATTTTCATCAAACCTTGCAAACATGTTCATATATGCAAGACAAATACTTTAGACAAAAAAGTAAGGGCTAGGGGCCAATTCTATTTGAGTTATTTCCCTTTGTAGTTCTAAATGGCTTTTAATATAGGGCTTTATGCTTATTCTATTATAGGCCATTGCTGGATTTTCATCAAACCTTGCAAACATGTTCATATATGCAAGACAAATACTTTAGACAAAAAAGTAAGGGCTAGGGGCCAATTCTATTTGAGTTATTTCCCTTTGTAGTTCTAAATGGCTTTTAATATAGGGCTTTATGCTTATTCTATTATAGGCCATACACGGGCCGATCAACTCCTACCACAGCTTTTGATGGAACAATTTGATACTTTGCCTATACAATGTAGACACAATGAACATATGCATGAAGGAGTTTGGTTCAGAAAAAATAATTTTTGACTAAATGACAGCTGTGAGAACTTAGACCAATTTTCCCTTCTTGGGCTTTTGTATATGCATAGATGGTGCCTTCATGGGCCGATCAACTCCTACTACAGCTTTTGATGGAATAATTTGATACTTTGCCGATACAATGTAGACACATTGAACATATGCATGAAGGAGTTTGGTTCACAAAAAATAATTTTGACAAAATGACAGCTGTGAGAACTTAGATAATTATTCCCTAATATGGCTTTTGTATATGCATTGATAGTGCCTTTATGGGCCAATCAACTCCTACCACAGCTTTTGATGAAGCAATTTGATACTTTGTCAATACAATGTAGACACAATGAACATATGCATGAAGGAGTTTATAATTCTTGTTGAACTTAGACAATTATTCCCTTATATGGCTTTTGTATATGCATGGATAGTGCCTTTATGGGCCAATCAACTCCTACCACAGCTCTTGATGGAGCAATTTGATACTTTGCCGATACAATGTAGACACATTGAACATATGCATGAAGGAGTTTATAATTTTTGTTTGCACAGATTCTACTGAAATCTTCTTTTCAAAACTAAGGTCTTCTTGTTCAAACTATAACTTGCCAAGTTTTTTCACTGACTCTTACTGTGCGGGGGGTATCTAATAAGCATTGCTTATTGATTTTTTTCATTAAGATCTTCGTTTTGACTTTTTGAGCTGCCATTTTACACAGGCTTTTTCCAGTAGGGTTGAGTAGTGTTCCATTTCCAGTAGCGCGCAAAAATTACAATTTATTATCGGACCCAAAACCTTTTTCATGGGTGAAAGTTTTCAGGATTATTCCTGAATTCAGGATTTTGAGGCTGACTTTCCACAGAAAGTTAGCCTCAAAATGCTGAATTAGGGAGATCATAATAGCTTCTCTGATTTATTTTCAGTCTAAGGATATTTGACCATTTAAGCTTGAAATTGTGAATATTTATTGGGCAAACTGCAAAGGGCTTGGTTCACGAAGGGGTGAAATCGGCCCTGCCATAGAAATGCATACTAACTTGAGATATGTTTATATGGTTTATTTCATTAAGAAAAATCTAAATTTTATCTGCCTAGTGCTTAAGTTGTGTAAACTATTGGTTTCTAAAGACAAGGACCCTCTGTTAATTTTGCGCAAAAAGTAACGTCATTTACATTGCAATGTAACGCCAAAGATGTCGCTAAGTTTGGTTAACAAATTTATGTCAAACAAGTGTGTGTCGCACCCAAATTTGTGCCAGAATGTATTATAAACCTCGATAAACAGTCTATCATGGCGATACGCCCATCAACCTTCTGAAATGTGCATGTTTGTTTGAGGCTTTATGTCCATGTACTTTTCATCTATTTTAGTCATATCACGATAGCGGTCAATGTATCCTATACCGCTGCTTTACAAAGGGTTTATCCGTATCAAGTACTTACTAAATACTCTCAACAGAGAGAAAATAATTTCAACAAAACTGTACAAGCCTTCAACTCATGAACACCCCCCCCCCTCGCCTCCCTACCACCCCCAAGAGTTGTCCATAGAAGTCGGACTATGAATAGAACTCTGCCGGCTCTGTATTAAAACTGTATGCACACAATAATACTGATGCGATGGATAACAAAATCGTAACACATTTTATGCAATTGAATGCAGAGTGGTCATTTTACGGTAGTCTCGTCATTTTCAGACAGGAGCTTGTCATTCTGGGTTTTCCGAATGTCGTAACTTATAGTAGAAATAAGTCAGCTCAGACGATATTTATGTCTTTCATTATTGGCGACCAGCGCAGGTGCAGGCTAAATTGAGCATTCGAACAGACTAGTCAGAACCTTCCCTGATATTGCCCGCTCAAATTAAAGACAGAGTAGAATTTTAAATGATTAAGTTCATGTGCATACTTTGTGAAATCATTCGTTTTTTATAAAGTCCATGAAAGAATGTTACAGCTAACCGGCGAAAGGTAATTGCATATTGCTGGACCGATTGTAAGCTGCTATTTTTGATTCTCCCTGCCTCCCTATATAGTGGGGCTGGCTTGTCAAAATATGATAATGGGACATACACTAAGCATTTACACAAAACGAAACGTCATGATAGCATTTTTGATCGACGGAATTCAATAGTGATATCATTAAAACCTTGTTTGCCATGAGTCACATTAACAATATTTCAGTTATATAGGGACGGGTCTTACTGGTTAAAACCATTACTAAGCTAGGATTAATGTGTCTTGCTCAAGGACACAACGCTGTAGCGCCGGTGAGGCTTAAACCCACGGACACTCGGTCTCGAGTCAAGCACTACCACGACAGTAAATCTCAATCTCTCAATCCTGAAAATAAGTTATTATACGAAATGAAAAAAACATCCAGCTGCTATTTTTTCGCAATAACGTTTTTATCTTCAATTTTAGCAAAATGTGTTAACGGTAAAGCTGTAGAGGAGACTTTCCGCCAACTTCTAAAGGCCTGGTACAGATTTTGTGTACAGTAAAACCTCAAAAATTCGAACTCCGATTTTTCGAAATACTGGTTAATTCGAAATAAATTTGGGACACACTGAATTCAGAGTATAGGACCTATTCATGATCTATTTTAATAACTTTCTCTAATAATATATGTTTTGGGTGCGTACAAGAAACGTCTCCCTGAGACATATATTTGATAAGAAAAAAATAATAATTATAATTTCTGGGGGCTATATATCCTTTATTTCTACCTCACTATAATAATTATTTGAATTTTCGATAATTCGAAATAAAACCTCTAGTTCCTAGGACTTCGAATTAACGCTATTCAACTGTAAACAGATGAAATTTTTGCAATTAATTGAATTCGTCTAAAATTTCTAAGTCTTTTTGATTGACGGGTAAAATTCGTATGGGCGTTACAGAAAGAGGTATTATCAAGAAAAATAATTCGTGAACGATGAAAATCCTGTTAATAAAAGGTTTTGTATAACATGAAAGTGATAAAACTGCCATTTGCATGCTCAGAATTTTCCGTGCACGCACAGAATCAACGTAAGACAGGCTCATTTGTATTAAAAGTTTGGGTTTTTGCACAACGTGCCATGTTTTTTGCACATGTTCTAAATTTTGATTTCCAATATATTTGAACAAGCCAAACATCGCTTTAATAAGTGAATTGTGGGGTACAATGTAGCATTTTGATTGACATCTTTTGACTTGTTATATTTGCGCTTTGTGTGATACTTGATTGTATCGATATCTGATCTTTGCACCCTTACCTACTTTGGCTAAAATGCTCAGAGTGCATCTATGCATAGATGTAACTTCATCATCTTGGATGTTGGAACCGTTTTGAGAAGTTTACAGGGATGCTCCTGAATACTTTTCATCGCGATAAGGATTTCAAAAAAATGACATTGTAAAAATCATCGCAAAAACAGGTCTAAAACATTTCAGCTGGAGTTTAATTGTTAGTATGATTCAAACTTCTAAGTTTTACATGGAACTTTATTTTCCAAACGATGTGCTGACTCCTGAAATCACGATAAATCCTGAACTGTATCACTTTCCTTTATTCTCCCCATGCTAATACAGGTGTGACAAAGTATAAAAAACTCCGTTCACCCCACAGATTGATAGTACTGATGTTTCAAAGATGCAAAATAAAAGGACTATACCACATTGTATTTTTTCCATTGAAACAGGCAAATAACGGTCAATGTAATACTGCAGTTTGAGGCTGTTAATGCAATATACCTGTATAAAATACTCCTAGCCTGGATTAGTTCATAGTTTTGTTTACAACAATTCTCATCTATCTTTAAATCAACTGTACGTCTTGCTGAACGCATGTGAAACATGCGTCATTACCGATTATTGACAAAAAATCCCCAGTTCTTAACATTACAGCTTACGCATGGGGTTCACGTGAACAATGAGGGACATAAATATAGTAGACCTATCACCTTATCCAAGCAGTTGTACATCGTGCCCAATGCGATTTTTCTTTCATAACGGTCTCCAACTGTGTAATATTGACACATTTCTAGTTTTAACAATCATAAAGATACGCATATTGGCGACCGAATACATTATTTTTGCAATAGGAAAATCAGTGCAATACAGACTAAACATAACTCATGATTAAGACATGAAACCTGATCATTTTGTGAGGGATCAGTCATGCACGGACCCAGAGAGGAGGTTGGCAGGGGGGGGGGGGGGGGGGGGGGGGCAGGTGGCCCTGACTGACCTTGAAAATCACAAGCTCTATAGGGAATATAATGCAATTGATTTCGACCCCACCCCTGGAAAATGTTAGACCCCCTTCGGAACCAAAAAGTACAGTTTTCTTTGAAAGTGGCAGGTGAACCCTTTGTAAACAAGTTGAGGACGTTGAACCCACTGTAGATAAGTTTGAGGACCAAAAAGTTGACAAAGCCTATTTCTGTCAGATTCTGTCCTGCACCCCCTCCCACCCTAAGACGAAAATCACTGGATCCGAGCATGTCAGTCATGCCATCTAGTGAGCTTATGGAATACAATAAAAGGCATGTCTATGCTGTCAAATATGCTTGGCGTAAGTATATACTGGACAGTGGAAGATTTCTGAAATAAAAAGACCACTACATGCGGAAAATTGTTTTCAGCTATCAGGTTAACCTCAAAGCTTGCAAAAATATATAAACTAGCACTTTGAGAAGGTATTAAAGAGAAACGAGAAAATAAAGAAAGAAAAAAATGACGTGGGTGAGGATTGAACCCAGGACCCCTTGCAAAACAAAAAAAAGTAAACATGGACTTAACTGTACGGCCACGTTGATGTAATAATTAAATGCAGCTTACTTAAAACTAAATTTTTTTTAATACGAACAAAACAACAATAGGCTTTTTAAAGGATACAAAAATAAACAAGCTGACACTCATAAATTGTAATAATATGACCCTGTGTATTTTTCTAATAGTGATTTATGACATCCCGTTAACCAGAAACGGTAGTATATACCTGCGAAAGCAGACAAAATTAACGGTAGCACGACGAGCGTCTCTTTCTCAATGTAAATTTCGGACGTAACATTATTTCGGCATCGGCATTGTTTGCACTGTAAAATGTGAGAAAGCAGGCATATTTTCGGCTTCTAAAATAGTCCAGCCCTGCTTTCATGAGGTAATGTAGTCATAATTTGTATATTTTAAGCCTTAGAACATGAATAAATGGCCTGAAAAGACCAAACACAGACAAAATATCCAAACGTGATTGTTAGGTTACGTAAAATTACATAATGAAGCCATAATTTCGACACCTTGAAATCTTGGGTCATGGGTTCTCAATATAAATTTGCTCAGCTAATCCTAAAATTGTGGTGTCGAAATAATGGCCTCATGTTTTGTTTTGGATATATTTACACTAAATCCCCACAATATATGCCATTTTGGGGAAACTGGGGGTCATATGATGGATTTTTTGCGGTAATAGGGAAGCATCCAAGAAATTGTTTGGTATGTATTTGAAGAGAGGGAAGATCGTCTTCTTCAGAAACAATGTCATTTATATTATTTACATACATTTCTAAAATAGGATTGTACAGGGCCGATTTTACCCCTTCGTGAACTTAGCCCTTTTAAGATTGAAGTTTAGAAAGTTCAGGATTTTGGAAATTTTGAATTTTCACCCAAAAAAGTGTCATTCTGTGTTAACCTTTTTTGACATTATTTGACTATAGAATATTATAAAAGTTTGTTTCTGTTTATTCAAATTAGAATCATGAATATGTAAAAAGCATAATGTATTGGAAAAGGGTTACTTTAGTTGGTAAATACTTGCGAGTCCCAGAACCCGCCTGTGATACAAAACAAAATGAGTTCCTTGGCAAAAAACGTGTGGCTGCAGAAATTCATCAAATTATACAAATCTTTGACCCTTACTGAAGCCAATTGAACGCCAAATTTTATGCATGAAGTTGAAATAAAGCTCTCAGTCATGCATTTGAGAGGGAGGAAGAGGGTATTGTATTAGGCGATATTGAAGCTCTTCTTACAAGAAACTTGTGTGAGTGCATTTTGTATTTTTATGGCAAAATATGCGGCATTCCAGAAAATGTCCCCAGATTCCTGAAAAATGCCTTTCATATTCCTGAAGTGCGGCATTTAGGGTTGGCATCTCTGTTTTGCGTGGTGTTAAGTTTTAAATGTACGCTGTTAACAAACCATGAATATTATGCTAAATGTTTAACAGTTAACTGAAAGATTGTTGATGGGACGTAAATAATCAAATCAAACAAACAAACAAACAAAACAAACAAATGATCATTAATATGGAATAAATATATGCACATTATAAAAATTAACTTTATCATTAACGTCATCATGAATATGTAAAAAGAAAGGTGCATACTATACCAAGCTTATATCCGAGACTATAAATATTCAAGTTAACTATATCATAATGTCTCATTAACATCATGAATATGTAAAAAGAAAGATGCATATTATAACAAGTTTGTATTTGAGTATTCAAGTTATTTAACTTGTTCATTAGCATTGATCATGAATATGTGAAAAGAAGGTTGCATATTTTAACAAGCTTGTTTCTAGTATTCACGTTAACTATTCATCCACATGTAAAAAAAAAGGTTACCTACCTAGTCATCTCCATACCCTCTATGTACAAGCTCTGATGCTCAACGGCTGGTTAAATATGAAAAACTATTGCCCTAGGAAAGTTGGAAGAGGATAAAAAATCTGGGAATGTCATGTAATAGCCTGTGGATTCTTACGTTTCTGGTAAAAATGTGAAGTCAGAAAGTTCTCTTGATTTACTTTTCACGTAATAAAGGTGTACCATATGTTCATTGCATGAAAAGTAAATATGACATAATGGGGATACTTTCTGAGCTTGTATTTATACCACAAAAGGCTATTGCATGACATTCTAGGGATTTTCCTATCCTTGTTAAGTTGGAATCAGGGCCTGTTGAATTTGGGAAAAAAGCAATTGGACCATCAAAATTGGGAAAACTAGATGCAGTCTAAAAGAACTGGACCACAGTTTTAAATGGATTAATAACCATACAAGAAATTAGCAGTGTAAAGCTGTAACATGTTCGTTGCTTTAATTGCTCAACATGAAAACTCATGAAAAATTGCATAAAAATGTGAATGAAAACTTCACATTTTTATGCAAATTTTCATGCATCTGTAACTTTGGTATTTTGTTCGGATTTTCATGAAATTTTCTTCAAAATATAGAACTAAGAAATTGGGAATGATATACACCATAATCCATTTTGGGAAGTTTTTGCTCATTTTTAAATGGGAAGGGGCTGATATTCTGCCCTAAATCAAAGTAAGAAAGATGGCAAAGATCAGGAATCGATACAATCAAGCACCACACCTGACCCAGGATACCAATGGGAAAGTGACAACGTCACAATTTGACAACGCAAACGAGAACCAAGAGGTCAGCCCTTTCCCAGCAGGTGACCACAAGGCATCAACAACAGACATGCATGAAAGCATAACAAAACAAGGCAGAAAAAGCATAAAAGATCCACAAAAGAAGCACCGCCTTGGAACGGTCAGTAAAAATATTTTACTGGAGGGCTTAAACCGGTTTAACAGTGCACCAACCTCACCCTTAGTTCAGATGTGGATCAAGACACATAGATGTTTGGTTTGCATGAAAGACCTCTAACTTATCAATACATCATCTCCTAGAACATATAAATCAAGATATAAAAAGGAGATAAAGCTAAGATAAGGACTCAGCAGTAAATTAAACTGAATACCGGAGCAAAAGAAATCCAATAGGTAAACCCCGGTGGGCCTGATAACAACCAAAGCATCAGGTCTAGTAGGAAAATCCCTGTATTCCCCAATTTTTTATTCACTTCAAGACTTTCAAATTCAACCAGGGGTTTAGCATCAGAGCGTTTGGTAGGCTTGTTTTAGGAAGTGGAGCAAACCAAATATTTTTTTTTAAGCCTGGTCTTAGGCCTTAAAACAAGTAATTTGAATTTTATTGTTTTCCGTTTTATGTAGCCTTTAGTTGGGGCCAAAATTAGCCCTTCGCCTGCTACGAAACAATGCATATTACAGTCTCATCTGCCAAGGTCGTCTGCTGCATCTAGTTGCTAACATCACAGACTTATTTCAGCATGTAGGCAAACAGTGTGGACCCTGATCAGACTGCTCCAAAAGGAGTAGTCTGATCCGCATCCACACTGTTTGCTAGAGAGAGGTTTTAAAAGGACTAGCAGACAACACACAGCAGATATTTAGTCATGATAAGCAGCAGAAGAGTTAGTTTAAATTGATTTTCTTGCAGATGATGACAGAGACAGGTTTGGCGATCGTGACAGATATGGTCCACCAGAGAGAAGAAGGGATTATTCTCCGTCCCCTCCCAGAGGCATTGATAGGTCAGTTCATGTGTCATTTGAATATGGATTCACGTTTATAGTGGAAATAAAATACCCTCCAAATTGGGTAAAATTTTGGAGGGTGCTCACAGGTGAAGTTAGGCTTATTCCTGAATTCAGTATCCTGTAAAGAAAATCAGCCTCAGATTTCTGAATTTGGTAGGTTATGGTAGCATCTGATTATTTATTTATACAAACCTACCTTCCTAATTGGGTAAAATCTTGGGAGTTTAAAATCATTTTAAATCATATTTAACATGTTTAAAAAAATAAAAATAAAAAAGTCTGCTTTCAACTAAGACATGTGGAAGCTCAAAAGAAATATTTTAAAAGGGTTCCCATGGGTGAAAGTTTTCAGGATTATTCATAAATTCAGTATTTTGAGACTGACTTTCCATAAAATACACTCTTATTTTGAGGCCTGTAAGCCTATAACAGAGAACCTAGAGCCCTTAAGTGTACAAGACATCTAAGAGTTTTGTGAATATCTATTTCAATATATATAACTAAACATGGATTCTTTCATTTTATTAGGTTAAAATAGTTCTTTTGATATCTGGACGGCCTGACTAGTATGCTAGGCATACACTCACAGAGCTAGATGATATAGCTGTGTAGTTACATGTACAGCAGCGCCTCCAGTGAGGCTCGAATTCACATCCCCTTGATCTCGAGTCATGTACTTTACCACTGAGCTTCTCATGTATAGCATGTGAAAACATTTGAGCCTTGACATGTGATTTCCAACAATGTGACGTTTTGACAAGTGTAGACTCAGGCGAGCCTGTGCAGCCTCCTTTTAAGCTTAGACACTCCAAATGACGGCCGGTCAGTAACTTAACTGTCATAAAATATTCAAGTGACTAGCAAAGGCTCTGATCAGACTGCGCGTTTGTGCTGGTCATACGCGCAGTCTGGTCTGAGCCTTTGCTGGTCGCACATACCACATTGTTAGAAATCTCATGTCGGGGCTCAGTTTACCTAAGAAATCTCTTGAACGCAACCAGTAGCTTGTCAAGAATTTAACTCTTTGCATGTTGGTTAATTATGCATGATTTTTTTGTCTGCTGATTTATTTTCAAGAATTAACAAATTTATCACTATCAAGAATACCATCAGAGTGTCAAACTATTTGGAGTGTCAAAATTTTTTGGACCCAGGTCAAAAAGTAAGTGAGTATGATCAATACCACAATCTCACACTGCAGACCAACTTGGGCACCGTGAGGAAGAGCCAAGGAACATTTATAGTAACATTACATCTGTAAGACAATAATAGCCAGCAACCAGCTTTCTCTTCCTCTTCAAGATGATTGCAAAACTAGAATGGACGCAAAGTAATGCATATCAAAAGAAATAACAGAACTCCCACAAATAATGGAAAGTACATTAAACAATAGATCAACAACAACAGAACCACTGCCTTAGAACGGACAGCAGTCTAAGCCACCGGGGGGCTTAAATGCATTTTACTAGCGCTAAATCTTAGCCCTAGATTCTGTTGTTGTCTGATCTGGGTCCAAACTTTAGGAGATGACAAGTTAGTATTAACAGGTCAAGAGTTGATATCATGATTTGGAGCTCCTGTATTAAGGACAATACTGTCAGTTTTCAAAGGGGCTGATTGGTGATTACATGCCCCATTATCAAAGGAAAATAACCTGTTTTCTATCTAATTAAAAGTTGTAGGAAGTTTGAGATGCTATCATTTCATTGTTACCTTGTGTTATATATTGGCATATACCATGTCTAGATAATTTAGAGCAGAAATTTAGAGTGTAAAATTGTGATTATTTTCATATCCATCCAAAGAACACTTGATTTTGGGTATTCTAAAGAACTTCTTTTGAGAAGGCTTTTTGGAGTACCCACAACATAAGTTTGGGTTGTGAAATAAGAAAGTTGATTCATAATTTGAGCCAGGACGCAGCAAAATAAAGAAGTTGGCATGCACGCTCATGGAAGACCCAGATCAGACTGCACATCCACACAGTCTGATCAGTCTTCTATGGACGTTCTATGTTTCTTCAGGCAGAAAACCAAGACTGTTCAGTCGTGTGGAAGCGCAGACCGGTTTGAATCTTCACTGTACGCACATGCCAACTGGATACTGGATACCTCCTCATTTTTACCACTTACATAGGTTTAGATAAACAAAAAAATTCGGTGTAAAATTGTAAATATTTTCATACCCATCAGTTTTAACATATGTTTTGGGTGCTTAAAAGAACCGTCTCATTGAGACGGTTCTTTTAAGTACCCACAAAATATGTTTTGGTTGAGAAATAAGTATAATAAATTTTTGTTACGCACTCTTTACTAAAGTCCTGCACTTATCTGAAGTCCTGAACTATGCATGAATTTGTGCTTGATTTATGCATGATATTGCATACGTCTGAATTAACCATGTGCTTAAAAAGACAAGAGTTTGGTAGTGTTTTCAAGACGTAGTGCATCTTCCATTAGTTTCAACTTCTCAGGGCCATTTTCTTGTGAGGATGTTAACCCTTAAAGCGCCAATCACGATTGCAGCAGACGACAAATTCTGCAACATGTTCCATGATTTTCGAAAAAAAAAGGTATGATATTTCATGAGAATCTTCTGCCAGCAGATGATTCTCATGCAATATCATGCCTTATTGTTATTTTTGAAAAAGCTTCAAAATTTGAAATTGTTGTCTGCTGCAAATTATAGGTGGCGCTTTATGGGTTAACTTAGGTGCTAACAATTTTGACCCAGATTAGGCCCAACTAAATGTCGGAGCTGTTCTGGATCCAAACTGTTTGAATCAAAGATTTCTTTGAACAGTTATTTTTTGAAAGAAGAAAAACATTCAGCAGATGACAAAAAATAGTGTGTATGCCCAGCATGCCCTTAAAGCGCCAAGTAAAAAATGCATCTAAAAATGTCGTCTGCTGAAGTCGTCTGCTGTTAATAACTGCCTAACATTACTGACAAATTAAGTATAGAAGCAAACAGCGTGGACCCAGAACAGACTGATTCTACAGGAGCAGTCTGTTCTGGGTCCACGCTGTTTGCCATACAGGCTTCAACATTTCAGCGGACAAGAAAAGCAGACGACTTTTGTTCGAATTGGCGCATTAAACGTTCAATTATTGTTCCTTACCTGATAATATCAAAAAGAGGCCAAAGTTTTGTTTTATTAATTCCCTCTTCCATGAATATCAAACGATTAAAAGAATGAAAATGTCACACCAAAACTAATTTTTCTTTCAATGAAGTACAACCTTTACAATTTATTTACCATAATCAAACTAATCAACACACTCAGTTTGCATACCATTTTTCAAAATGGGCTTTGCCGTGAGAAAACCAGTCATGCTCAAACAAGCCTGCTCAGCTACAGAGACAATCTAGAAAATTGAAATTTCACCTGTAGCAAGTTTACATATGAAATTTTCCAAAAAAGGGAATAACAAAGGGGCTGATCAGACTGTGCGGATGTGCAGGCTGGTCTGCGCCTGTGTTGTTCGCAAACCCCCCAAGACAGGTTTTCTCGCGACGAGGCTCATATACTCTCTTTTGAAAGCTGTGTAGACCCAGATCAACTGAAGCCAGTTAATCAGTGTGTATAATTAGGTTGACTATGGTATTTATCGTTATTCATAAGCTACATATACTTTGATTGTGTATGGTTTGGGCCTAGAGGCGAGAAAACCTGTCTTCGGGAGTTTGCTAACAACAAAGGCGCAGACCAACCTGTGCATCTGCGTAGTCTGATCAGTGCCTTTGTTATTCGCTTGTTGTAAAGTATCACATCTTGACTTGCTACAGATGAAATTTCAATTTTCTAGCTAGTCTCTGTAGCTGAGCAGGCTGGTTTGAATCACACTTTGTCTTGTCGCGGCCCATTTGTTGTTGTTTTTTGCTTGCATGTCTCATGATTTTGTTGACCCTATTTCAGTAGATCAGGAGGATCCTACAGGGATTATGCCCCGCCCTCCCGGGACTATTCCCCGCCCCCTCGGGACTACTCAGCTCGAGATAGAGTCCCCCCATCAAGGTGTGTTTATGCTTTTGTATTTTTGATTTTGTTTCCTGTTATGTTTATGTTATTTTAACCCTGAAACTCATACCTTTCATGAACAGCTAATAATATTTAAAAAAGAAAAAAAAATATCCATTTCAAAGTACATATGGACATCAACACAAGAAAATGACAATTTCTCTTTTTTTAAGCCTGTTTCTGCTGCCATTTTCTGTTACTATAGCAAAGGTTAAAGTGAAATAAATACCAGACTTTTACACCAGTAGGGCCGTTGTTCTAAGTAGCCAATCGCAAGAAAAGCAACTTTCATATTTTGGTTTCAGAGAGGGCCAAAATAGCCCCTTAACTTTATCTATGGTAAATGTTGCAAAATTTCGGACACTAGTTGACTGCCAAAAGGCATTATGATAGGCAAACAGGGAAGACCCATATCAGACTGCTTCTGAAGAAGCAGTCTGATCAGGGTCTTCCCTGTTTGCTTTTCTGACAAGCATTTAGTAAATTCCAGCCCTGATATCCCACATTTTGTTTGAGAACAGAACCAGAAAAGTATTTGAAATTTTAGAAATAATACCGCATAGCAACGGAAGTTTTAAACATCTGTTTTCAATTTTGGCGCTTTCAGGGTTAAATAGTGTGTGTGCAATGCTTTAGTTTTGCCTTGTTTATATGCATTGTATATTGATCAGTACTGCAGAAAAGTGTTAAGTCGGAAATTTCCACGAGAATTTTATATTTTCGTGAATAGTGTTAAAAGACATATATCGTCAGTTGGGAGTCAAAACCTCGTAATTCTGAATTTTACCAAAACGACTTACTGTCAATGCTGGAATACCTAATGCATGGCGCACTTTGTCAAATTCTTGTAGCTCTAGGCCAATGAGAAACCCACTAAATATCATCAATCATGCTTCAAAATATTGTATCTATGAAAGATACCATTATTTTGGTGCTCATTTTACCGAGATACGATGTTTTGCCATGAAAAAGATGCTCAAAATGTCGTAACTTGATGGTTTTCCACTAAAATATGCTCAAAATGATGTAACTCAAGTTAAACTTTTCATATTGACCATGAAATTTTTATTGGAAGTGCAAAACACCAATAACAGTGAATTTGGATGTTAATAGATATAATCCTGTCTGACACTCCTAGCAAAAGTTATTCAGTTTTTTGTCTCTCCTGAAAAATGTAAAAATCAAAGATACAAGTTTTTGACTCCCGACGGACGATATGCCATATTGAAAATTTGTGACTAGGGCATGATTTACCTACATCAGTAAAGCCTTTAAGGGCAGAATAATTTTGCCATTTTGCGTTGGTTTTATTTTCACGAAAGTTGGCATGCAGAAGATTCACTAAAATAAAACCCTCGCGAAAATTTCCAAATTTAAAGTATGTAATTTAAAAAGAGAGAGAGATATAATAAATCAACTATGCTGTTAGATGCTAAAAATCACAAAACTCCATGCAGCCTTCAAGCTTATGACTTCAACACGGCATCATCTGTCATTGCTACCAAGTTACCAACTACACTATTGACTCACTCTCACTCCTGTCAAGTCGCCGTTACATTTGATGCCCTCGGGTTGACATGGCTTGCCACTCATCACACTCACCCATGCAGATTACGACCTCATCTACATTCTTCTTTCTACATTCTACATTCAGTCCAGTGTCTGAGTAGAGTGGCTCTGTTTCCAGCTGTCTATCATAATCATTATGTTTTCTCCCATGGGTTGGCTGCCATAGGACAAGCTGGCCCGGAGGTTATAAAACTTTTCAAGCTAACTCAACTGAGCACGAAGTTTCAACTGCTCATACAACTGAGCACGAAGTTTCAACTGCTCTTAAAAACTAAAATACCGACAAATGATGATGTTTCTTGTTTAAACTCTCTCAGATGTTCTATTTATCATGCTGATAAATGTTAAAATGCCAATGATTGTTGGCATTTTAACATTTATGAGCAGGATAAATTTCGTGCTCAGCTGAGTGAAGCATGGAAAATTTTTTATAACCTCCAGGCCTGGCTGGTGACCCAACTCTGGGTTTCAGAAACAGTTTCTATCGAGACAACCATTGAGAAGCACTGATTTAGATATTGACACTGCATTTATTTAGTTTGAGAAATAAGAAAACAAATCTATAGTTAACCTCTTATATCTGAATGCCCTATTACTCTAGTTTTTACTCCAGTTACAAAATGCATGGGTGAAAGTTTTCAGGATTAATCCTGAATTCAGGATTTTGAGGCTGTCTTTCCAAAGAAAGTCAGCCTCAAAATGCTGAATTAGAGAGGTCTTGATAGCTTCTCTGGTGTATTTTCAGTTCACCTGAGGACAATTGACCAATTAAACTTGATATTGTTAATACTGTGTAGGCATACACCATGTTTAAAGATTTGAATTGAGAAAGTTCAGGGTTTTTTTTTTAAATTTTGAACTTCCACCCATTTATAAGAAGAAGAAAAGACAATGATCACAATCTGATACCAACAAATTCCACATCCTGCCCGAGTCATCCATTTATGTTGAATTTGGATTTTTAAGAAATTGTCTTCAAGATATTTTAGACAGTGAACAAGGGAGGAGTGATAAAAAACAATAAGATCGCTGGTACACCATTGCAAATACCTACTTTTTATGCCCCCACCATGACAATGGTCGGGGCATTAAGTGTTACCCCTGTCTGTACGTACGTAGTTACGTACTTACATACATATGTCTGTCCAATGACGTCCGCTCTCTAAGTCGAATACTTTTCATTAGAATTTTATGAAACTTGGTCACATTGTTGGCCTCACTGCCTTGTGTCACTGAGCAAGACTTATTAATCTTAGCTTAGTACTGGTTCAACGCAGGAAGACCCATCCCAACGTAACTGAAAGATTGTGGACTGGAACGTAAAGAATCAAATCAAACAAACAAATAAAACAAATTGAAAACAAAATTGAGTATCATATCAATTTTAACTGTTTACAATACCAAGATACTATAACTGTTTTGACTGTTTCAGGGATTATCCTAGTCGTGACTTCCCCTCATCGAGAGATTCATTCAGTCGAGACTCGTACAGCAGAGATTCACGAGACTACACATCCAGGAGTCCCCTTCCATCAAGGGATTACATTTCAAGGTAAGTTCCTTAGCGCTAAATGTTTTAACTTACTTACTTACTTACTTACCTGTAGTAAATCCATAATTAGGAAGGCCAGTGGCTCAGTGGTTGAGTGCTTGACTCAAGACTGCTGGTTCTAGGCTCATCTGCGCCATTGCATTGTGTCCTTGAGCAAGACACATTAATCCTTGCTTAGTACTGCTGCAACCCAGGAAGACCTGTCCCGATATAACGGAAAAATTGTTGAATGGGACTTAATGAATCAATTCAAACAAATAAATCCATAATTTGAACATTATGAGTTCTATTGAGGGTATCCAGGCCTTTAGTTAAGAGTAAATACCCAGGTTTTTTTATCGAAACCTGTGGGACAGAGGTTTAAATAAACAAAATTTTTGAGGGTAAAATTGTTAATATTTTCTTTCCAATTACAGTAGTACCACGACCTCTAAGTAATGACCCTCGATTCACTCAATGCATTTACCGTTACATTCGCGCTTCAAAGCGTTTTGTGGAAATATAGTTTTAACATATGTTTTGGGTGCTCAAAAGAACCGTACACTTAACTAAAGCCCTGCCCAGGAGCCATTTATATATAGGCACCATGCACGAACATTTGCAGAATGCAGCATTTTTTAGGGTCTGCACTTTTTGATGGGTTAAAAAACAATCTTCAAGAACTGAATTACATATTGACCCCTTGATATTTACTATGAGCCATCCTAGGCTCATTGTATCAGACCAGATGATAGAATTCATTAGTATACAAAGGGTAAATAAATCATATTGATCTGAATTTCAGGATTCATTTAAGTAAGAATCATGTGAGCCAGTACATGAGATCTTGGCACTTATCACATTGTCAAGCATACACAAAATACAGATGTAGATGAAGACTCAGACAAAAAATTAAACCAGGTAAATCCACCAGAATGGGAAGTTTAAGGAGGCTTTAGGGCATATGCGATAAGTAACAAGTCTTGTGTTCTGGTCCATATCACTAGTTGATGCAGGAACTGCCATGATATAGTGGAGTAACTGCTCACCTTGTAAACCAGGGATTGCAGGCTCGATCCTCGGCTTCTCCAGTCTGTCACAGTCATTATATGACCCAGGGCTTTAGATAAGCTTGCGTACTGCTTAAATTACGAAAATATTTGATAGGATATGCATTTATTTAAATTCTCACGCGTATCATGTACGAAAAACAAAATAAGCATTACGCATTTAATGTTTTTCCAGAGTGTAACAGCCGAAATGTCATATTTTGTTTTCTTGTTTACAGCGTAGGAAAAGATTAGAGGAAATCCGAATTTGTTTCTCTTCGGGCATGTTCGTTTTATTACGGGGGCATCGCAAATCTTCGTAAACCCATTCGCCATCAAATGAAAACACATCTAAGTCTCCGTCGGATCAATAGAGCAGGTTGCGGAAACCATCTAGAACCACGAGGTTGCTGTGTAACACACAGTTTTACTTTCGGTTTCACAACATGTTACCGAAGAAAGTTATAGAAATAAAGCCATCCAATTGTGTTTGCTTTCTTGTAATAGTGTACAGTATTTTCTGCAAATATGTCTGAAGTCCATCCGCCTTTTCTTTTTAGAAAAGTATCAGGAGACCTGTGTTTGCGAGAATCGAATACACAAAATCCAAACAAATACTGGCTTATACAAAAGTATTTCGGTCTGCCTGATGACTAAATAAATCTTTCAGATCATTTTAAGTGGCGTCAAGTTCTGATCCAATATTGATTTCAACAAAACGCTTACCCACCTACCCCTCCCAAAGCAGACAATAGCCACTAAAAGGGCACTCGTAATGCTCCAATTTGCACTATTTTACAAAAAGTATTCTCCAGCACCCCCTTGTCCCCTCTGCGGATTTGTCCTGCTAAACCAAACACCTATTTTGCCAAATAAAGATTGTTATCTTACCGTTTGCTCTCTTGTTAGTAAAGTAGGAAAACAAGCAGTTAGCTCAGGGGCAATTAAATGGCTTGTTGAAATAGCTTTATCGTTTCTTGGTATATGTTTTTTAAGACAAAAAGTCAGTACTGCAAAAAATTTCTCGTTACTCCTTTTTTTTTAAAAATGGATGAGTACTGTTCTCTTTTAAAAATAAAGCTTATCTAAAGCCCTGTATGAACTTAACTGTCAGTAGGAAGTTAATTACAAATACACACTAGTTATTGCACATTGACTTTTGCAGAGACGGTGGTCGCAGTATAGGAAGAGACTTCGACAGAATACCCGACAGAGCACCACCCCCTTCCAGGGACTCTTATGACTCGTACAGAGGTAAGGAATTCTGTTTCTAAGCCTAAATGATTCGTAAAATTAATGTAAATTTAAAATTGTGACTACATTAAAACCTGTCTAAAGCTGCCACTCAAAAATGACCAAAAAATGGTTTTCAATACTAACAGGCCCCCTAGTGGAACCTTTAAAACCTTTAGAAACCTTTAATTTGGTTGCAATCCTTTAAAACCTTTAATTTGGCTGAAAAACCTTTAATAACCTTTATTTTGATTAATAAACCTTTAAATTTTGCAAGATCAGTATGAACATAAGAAATAGACCATACATATGTTGACAAGCAATGTATGTGACATCTTGAGCTGTATTCTTTCTCAGACCATTGTGTCTATACCTACCTCTTGCACCAGGGTGACTCTTATAGTCATTTTTTCTGTGGCTTCAGATAAGGCAGCAATAAAAAAGACCCAGGTAAGGTAAATATAAATGCCTTTAGGTTGATTTTTTGCATTACATCCATCCAAACAGCTGAGGTAATGTCAGAATGACTAGTTGATTCTAACCACCCTTTTCCTAGGCTGGCTTAAACCCAAATCCTTTCACTAGTACTCGGTGCTCATCCTTCACTAGTAACTGACAACTAATGAAAGAATGTGCCTGACCTGGGAATAGAACCTGCAAAACTCCAGACATTAGGTTGGACTTACTACCAACTGCAATAACTGCGCCAACAAATATTAATGGATAGCATCTATTGGGTTTATTGACTTTTGAATAATGTCCTATTGTCTAAGGTTGTCAAATCTAAACAATGTACACCCCAAGACTAAAACAGACAATATGCATATCTGTCTAAGTCTGTTTTTAAAAAAGAGCATACAATAAATGGGAGCATTATCCTCTGAAATTGTTCATTTACTGAAGGTAAAATTGTCCATACAAAATGACCAGAGATGGCTTCTCCTACTTTCTTGATTTTCAAAAATTTTCGGGGGAGGACCCCCGAACCTCCCTTCCAGATTAGAAAAATATGTGATTTATTTTTTCAATCCAACACTGCTCAACACAAGCATTTAGTAAAAAAATGAGGCTTTCAACTAGGGAGTAAACAACAAGTTTTTTTTCCTGTTGATTTGTGATAAATGGGCTATAAATTCACTGGCTAAGGATTTGCTGCACCCCTTTAATACCATCATCTGTCATAAACATGGATTTGAAGATCAGGGTCGATAAAAACACTAGAAAATTTGATGCTTATTTGCTCTTTATTTTTGTTAGAATTTCAATAAAACAACCTTTATTTTGCCTAAAATAGCCTTTATAAAAAACCTTTTATTTCATGAGAGTCTGCTAGGGGGCCTGTACTAATAATCGCTTAATGCAGGTCAAAAGTATTGCAGAATGCTCCAAGGGGAGCATTCTGCAATACTTCCGACCTTTATTAAGCTACCATCTGTCTTTAAGTCCTTTGTTTTGTCTACTTTTGAGTGGCCGTTTAAGACAGGTTTTACTGTATTTTCCTGTCCATCAATTTTAAAACTGTCGCTAGTTCAAGACTCAGACTTGAGCAAGACACTTAAACCTCAGCTTAGTAGTTGTTAACCCTTGACTATAAAGTCTATTTTTAGATCATGACATCATTTTCTATTTGTAGATTACATTGTAAAAAAACACAAGAATATTTAAGTAAAGTTTTGAATACTTTTGAAAATATTATGGAAAATGGAGCATTTGCTCGAAAAGAGCAAAATTTATGCTCCATTTTCCATAATATTTTCAAATACATGATATTTTAAAGGTGTTATTATGGAGTAAAGGGTTAGACCCCAGAAATGTCATGACATGACTTGAAAAATGGTTGAATAGGATGTAATGCATGAACTCGCTGAAACAAAAACTATATTCTGTGTGCCCAGTGAGGCATCCCCAGTTTATATGTTTTGATAGAAAATTGGAAAATTGATTGTGTTACTTTAACTAAAAATCAACTCCGTATTCCTTATATTTCAAACTACTGATAAATCAAAGTAAGAACTCGGGTGGTGGGGGGGGGGGGGGGGTGGTAGTTGTGTCCTTGAGCAAGACACTTTATCCACTGCTTAGTACTGGTTCAACCCGAGAAGACCCGTCCTGACATGACAGTCTAAAAAATTGTTGACTGGGATGTAAAGGATCAAACCAGACAAACAAAACACCCCAGAATTTGAGTATGACAGTGTAGTTTTATGATGCTGCCATAATTGATTCTGGCATATTAACCAATCATCTTTGTGATTTGTGTTTATGTCTAATTGGTAAATGCTTGTTCACATCATAGGGTGATACAAATACGGGGGCTCTACACAGCGGGCCTTTAGTTAAGAGTGTGTAACAAAAAAAAAAAATTATTTCTCAACCAAAACATATGTTGTAGGTACTCAAAAGAACCGTCTCATTGAGACGGTTGTTTTGAGCACCCAAAACATATGCTAAAACTGATGGGTAAGAAAATGTTTACAATTTAACGCTCAAAAATTTTGTTTATCTAAACGTGTGCTACAGTCAGTGAAAGGAAAGTGATAAGAGAATCTCAAGATTACTGTTAGGGCTTTGAAGCAAGAAAACCTGACTTTGGGGTTTGCAAACAGCAAAGGGGCAGACCAGCCTGATCAGCGCCTTTGTTATTTGCTTTTTGCAAAGTATCATATCTAAACTTGACAAAGGTGAAATTTCAATTTTTTAGCTAGTTTCTGTAGCTGAAGAGACTGGTTTGAGTCTTGCTTTGTTGCAGACTTGGAAGACAGGCTTTGTCGCCAAGGCTCATTTTTTCTTATTTCTCAATGAAAACTTGAGTTGTGGGTATTCATTGGAAATCTCTCCTCTACAAGAGATGCTTTGAATGTATGCATCCATAAAAACACAATATGGGTACTTATCGGAAATATCTCGGTGAGATGTTTCCTATTATATGAGACCCATAGCAAATCTGTTTTCAAGGTTATAAAAAACAATTAACTGATAATCTTCCCCAGATGTTGAGTATGACAGTGTAGTTTCATGATGCTGCCATAATTGATTCTGGGAAATTAACCAATATAAATTTGTAAATGCAAGTTCACATCAGCGGATGATACAAGTACAGGCTTACAGTCAGGGGAACTGTCAAACATTTTGAGTCATAATATCACTAAACTATCAAAATACCACAGAGTGTTAAACAGTTACGAGGCCTGGCATTTTGTCTGGCCTGATCGGGATGCAAAGTTTAATTGGAGAAACCACTAGGTAGGTGGTCAACTGCTGGGAAAGGGCTGACCTATTAGCTCTCTTGTATGTGATGTTTTCTTGTGTTTTTAGCTCACCTGAGCTGAAGGCACAAGATGAGCTATTCAGTGTGGTAGGTCTTTATCCATCGTCTGTTGTGCGTCCGTCATGTGTAAACTTTTTCTTCAAACGACATCTCCTGAGCCAATCATGAAACATAGCCTTTATGAAGACCATCATTATTGCACAATAGTTAATTCTCAGATAGTAATTACTAATGGTTTGCCAGTTAATCAAGCTTTTTGATGATTAACTCATACATATCAATTAACCTATTGGCTCTCCTGTTACATAGCAATGACATATTGTACTATGATTAGGAATCCAGAGAGTTTGTCCCTGATAACATACATTTTATTGAGAAAAGAAAGAGAAAAGTGTTAAATATTTTAGAACATTTTCAGTACCACAAATCCTTATCTGGACTATGCATATGCAAGTGTCTCATGGGTTTACCGGGCAGCGTAGCACAGTCGGTAAAGTGTCTGGCAACAGATGCGAGTCTGACTGCAGATCCAGGGGTCGTGAGTTCGATCCCGGCCTGGTCCCTTACTTTCGTGGAGAATGATCATGAAATATTTTCTACGGTCATTCTCCTCCTTTCAGCTGAATCATTCAAGAATGGTTGTTGTCAGTTACAAGCGAAAGTATGTGCACAAAGTACTGGTTAACGGCTTGTTCAAGGTTGCCCAGGAAAAAGTGTGGTCAGGTGAACTGACCGTCCCGCCATGACCATAGCTGTTGACTTGGGACGTAAAACAACAAAACAAACAAACAAAGAAACAATCAAGATTTTAGCGCATTAATTTGATTGACGTGTGTTTATGTTTCAGATTCTGGTAGCTACTCAAGAGGTAAGTGTGCCGCGTGTAAATTGTAATTTTGACATTTGTCCATTTTCACTCGTCTTTTCCCAACATTCATGTCGATAGTTGTCAGCTTGGTTGTCTGATGATGTACTTTGGTTACCTGTTTTACAAACAATATGGACCAAGATCAGACTATGCCCTTAGGGGATAAACCGTTTGCTTCCATGATAAGGTCAAATTAAAAAAAAAAGTGTGTTTCGGATAACCGGTCTGAAAATTTAAGGTAGGGTAGGTACAAATATTTTTTTCAATTTTTTTTCCCGGAAAAATATATATAGTTCTATGCCTTTTGAAGAAAGCATGTAAAAAAATTCTAGGTTTCACTAGTAAATTTAAGTAGGGTAGGGTCACGTTAAACACGCTTAATATTTTTATTTGGCCTAAAAGTTATCTGAAGTGGATTAGAATAAATGCAGCAGATCCTATAAGCAGACAACAATTTGTGGAAAAAAGTACTGGCACCAAAACAGTTAACCTGTACCATGTTAAGGCCTAATAAAAAAAAATATCAGTGTTTAGGGTAATCTGACCCTACCTTAATTTACTGGTGAAGCCTAGATTTTTTTCAGGTTTTCTGAAAAAAATATAATTTTATGCATTTTGAAATCAAAATTATATTTTTTTCCAGAAAAAAAAAAAATTGATAAAAAAATTGTGCGCCTACCCTACTTAAAATTTCCGACCTGCTACCCTAAAAACACACGAATTTTTTTTATTTCGCCTATTACTGTTTGCTTCCATGCTAAAAGTTATCTGAAGTACATTAGAATAAATGCAGCAGATGCTGTAAGCAGATAACATACTGTGGAAAAAAAATACTGGCATGAAAACAGTTAACCCGTACCAAGCTAAGCCAGCAAATATCCTGTTTTGAAACCAGTATAGAACCAAATATGCTGGCTTCATATCTCCATGGATGAAAGCATTTAGGATTATTCCTGAATTTCCAGGAATCTTCTGTGGAAAGTAAGCCTCAAATCTTGAATTAGGAAGATTATATTAGTTTCTTTCAGTTACTTTCATTTCATCTAAAGCCAAATGACTATTTAAACTTGAAATTGCAAAATTTTACTGACATATTGCAAGTTTTAAGATTTGAATTTCTAAAGTTCAGGATTTGAGAATTTTGAACTTTCACCCATGTATCTCCTGAAAGGTCCCAAGGTCACACATCCACCTCAATGAGACAACGTACAGCGGGCAAGTCTCCAAGGTCAAAGTCATAGTGTGAGAGGTAAAGTGGAATTGTATATTGCCCACATGTCTACATCCATAAGGCAACATGCATAGCTAAGGTTTCAGTTGGTTGGTGTGGGCTTAAGGACAAAAATGTTCCCTTCTAACTCAATGGGAAAAGTTGCCAACAGTCTAAAATTGAGCTTAGATGTTGACTAAATAGACCAGGAATTACATTTTAAAAAGTTGGATAAAATCTCAGTAGAATTGTCATTTGGCTCGATAGAGATTTAGAGATATTATCAGACCAGTAATGCCAAAACTGATGCAATTAACCTGAATGCTTGCAAAAATGTTTAAGAATAAAAATGGATAAACCACGAAATGATGTTTGTAAGTGAACATTACAGAATGGTATTTTATCAAAGATGCTAGCAAGCTTTTTCTGAATGGATGGATTGACAACAGATACAGAATCTATTAAACCTCTTATGAAGTCGCCATACTGTTAGATAAGAAAGCAATAGGAGAGGATTCAAGAGTGTATTGATGAAACTTTAGTTAAGGAGTATTGAATTTCCTTGATAGTTAAAGAAGGATTTTATTATATTGTGACTGTACTTTGCCAATTAAAGCATATATCTATTTAATAGCAATACCATCATGGTATATAGGAAAGGAAAACTAAAATGAGAGAGAGAGAGCAGTACAATTTTGAGAAGATCAATGAGCTAGCTCGTGAGATTTTGGTACTCAGGAAAATTTCAGGCCATACCTGTTTACACACTCACAAACTATTGAATTAGATGAAGAGTCATACCAGTAGCCTCATAGGATAGCTGTACTGTGTGTTTATTCTTTAAGATGAATCAACACATTTAGGATATGTACCATTATCACATTGGCTAGGTGTTATCATATGCAAAATCACTTAAGTGACAAAGTTGCGAATGAAAGAGAAGAGTATACTTGAATAAAGAGAGAGGAAGGTGATATAGATAAACATAGATGAAATGAAGCAGAGATGGAAGCAATGTTTTTACATTTATTGGGGGCTTTGTTGATAATGAAGATTTGAAATGAAGTGGAAAAGAAGATAAAATTCAATGAAAATCAACATTAAATAAAAGGATCACAAAAGAAGAAAAAAAAGTGATAATCTTGATGTCATTGATAATATTCATCAATAAGCTAATTGGGAGTTTACATACTTACAGATTATATACGGTAATGGAAATATATATGAAGAGGATTTCATATATAGGAGACATTATAATTTGCCTCATCACTGTTTCAAAATAGCTACATCTTGATAAAAGCTGATATTTTTGCTTGCAAAAGACAAATGTGCAGACCAGCTTGCACATCCATGCAGTCTGATCAGCACTTTTGTTTTTTGCTTTGTAAAGTGTAAAAGCTAATTTTGGCAGCACTCAATATTTTGGTTCTAACAAGCATTGAAGGCTCCGACAAGCCTGCACATATGCACAGTTTCACCAGAACATTGGCTTCTGGCATACACAAAGTATGGAAGTAGAGGCAGGATCAATTTAAAAATAAAACCTTTAGCGCAGTTAGATACGTCATAATGTGCATTATAAGGAGGCTTTCCGGTGTAACAGGCCGGAATTTCCCCCCAGTCAGTTTTTTCCCCGGGGAAAGAATGGGCCGGCCCATTCTTTCTTCGGGGAAAAATAGGCCGGCCCATTCTTTCCCCACCCAGTCAGTTTTTTCCCCCCCTAATAATTTCAAAAATCATAATGGAATTATTATTTCTTTGCATAAATTTAAAAAGCCGCTATTAAATTAGCAATAAGACTCAAAAGTACTCATACTTATTGCTGTTTGGTTGTGATTTCTAGGGGTTCGGACCATTCACTTTTACTATCGTCTTTTGGTTTATTGTACTCTTTCACTGTATCGAAATACATTCGAATGACATGTCAAAGAGATCTTCGACTTTAAAACCCGTTTAGCTAACTGGTTCTTCTAAAAAGGGGGTGGGGAAAGACTGGGCCGGCCCATTCTTTCCCCCCTCTATTATTTTCTAACCTTTCTATTTATCTCTCAGTCTTTAGGTTAAACCTACTCTTGCACTGTATCTGAACACTCATTATTCTTGCACTGTATCTGAACACTCATGATTGTCTTATCCTAAGGAGAATTTCAAATTAAGAAAGCATTTAGTTAACTGCATGTTCCTTCTCAATAGTGGGGTGGGGAAAGACTGGACCGGCCCATTCTTTCCCCCCCCCCTCCATTGGGTTCTAACCTTTCAATTTATCTGTCAGTCCTTGGTTTAAACTACTCTTACACTGAATCTGAACACTCATGATTGACATATCTCAAGGAAAAATTCCAAGTAACAAGCATTCAGCCAAATGATTCTTCTAAATAGGGGTGGGGAAAGACTGGGTCGGCCCATTCTTTCCCCCCTCTATTATTTTCTAACCTTTCTATTTATCTCTCAGTCTTTAGGTTAAACCTACTCTTGCACTGTATCTTAACACTCATGATTGTCTTTTCCTAAGGAGAAATTCAAATTAAGAAAGCATTTAGTTAACTGCATGTTCCTTCTCAATAGTGGGGTGGGGAAAGACTGGGCCGGCCCATTCTTTCCCCCCCTCCATTGGGTTCTAACCTTTTAATTTATCTGTCAGTCCTTGGTTTAAACTACTCTTACACTGAATCTGAACACTCATGATTGACATATCTCAAGGAGAAATTCAAGTTACAAGCATTCCGCCAAATGATTCTTCTAAATAGGGGGTGGGGAAAGACTGGGCCGGCCCATTCTTTCCCCCCTCTATTATTTTCTAACCTTTCCATTTATCTCTCAGTCTTAAGGTTTAACCTACTCTTGCACTGTATATGAAAACTCATGATTGACTTGTCCTAAGGAGAAATTCAAGTTAAGAAAGCATTTAGTTAACTGCATGTTCCATCTCAATAGTGGGGTGGGGAAAGACTGGGCCAGCCCATTCTTTCCCCCCCCCTCAATTTGGTTCTAACCTTTCAATTTATCTGTCAGTCCTTGGTTTAAACTACTCTTACACTGAATCTGAATACTCATGATTGACATATCTCGAGGAGAAATTAAAGTTACAAGCATTCCTCCAAATGATTCTTCTAAATAGGGGGTGGGGAAAGACTGGGCCGGCCCATTCTTTCCCCCCTCTATTATTTTCTAACCTTTCTATTTATCTCTCAGTCTTAAGGTTTAACCTACTCTTGCACTGTATATGAACACTCATGATTGTCTCGTCCTAAGGAGAAATTCAAGTTAAGAAAGCATTTAGTTAACTGCATGTTCCTTCTCAATAGTGGGGTGGGGAAAGACTGGGCCGGCCCATTCTTTCCCCCCCTCCATTGGGTTCTAACCTTTCAATTTATCTGTCAGTCCTTGGTTTAAACTACTCTTACACTGAATCTGAACACTCATGATTGACATATCTCAAGGTGCAATTCAAGTTACAAGCATTCAGCCAAATGATTCTTCTAAATAGGGGTGGGGAAAGACTGGGCCGGCCCATTCTTTCCCCCCTCTATTATTTTCTAACCTTTCTATTTATCTCTCAGTCTTAAGGTTTAACCTACTCTTGCACTGTATCTTAACACTCATGATTGTCTTTTCCTAAGGAGAAATTCACATTAAGAAAGCATTTAGCTAACTGCATGTTCCATCTCAATATTGGGGTGGGGAAAGACCTGTTCAAAAGAAAGAATCTAGATTTTCAAACAACAAGTAAATTGGTACTTCTGCATTGTTGGGTTGGGAAAGACTGGGCCGGCCCAATCTTTCCCCCCTCCAAAATCTTCCTATCTTTCTATTTATCTTTTCAGTCTTTTGGATTATGCAAGTCTTTGAATGTATCTGAACAATTTTGAATGACCTATTCCAAAGTGAGAATCAAGTTTTCAATCCAACAAGATTATTGGTACTTCTACATTGTTTGGTGGGGAAAGACTGGGCCGGCCCATTCTTCCCCCCCCCCCCCCCCTCCATAATGCTTGGATCTTTCAATTTATTGTTTAGTCTTTCGCTTTATGTTACTCTTTGACTGTATCTTAACAATTTTGAATGACCTATTCCAAAGAGAGATCAAGTTTTTAAACCAACAAGTTAATTGGTACTTCTACATTGTGGGGTGGGGAAAAACTTGGCCGGCCCATTCTTTCCCCCCTCCAAAATGTTGGGATCTTTCTATTTATCCTCTAGACTTTTGGATTATGTTATTCTTTTGCTGTATCTGAACTCTCTTGACTTATACTGAGCAGAGAATCAAGTTTTCAAACCAACAAGTTTATTTGTAATTGTAGGGTGGGGAAAGACTGGGCCGGCCCATTCTTTCCCCCCTCCTTAATTTTTCGATCTGATATTGATCCTTTCGTCCCTCGGTTTATGTTTCTCTTTCACTCTATTTTAACATTTATGAAAGACCTATACCAAAGTGAGAATCAAGTTTTCAATCCAACAAGATTATTGGTACTTCTACATTGTTGGGTGGGGAAAGACTGGGCCGGCCCATTCTCCCCCCCCCCCCCCCCCCCCCCCTCCATAATGCTTGGATCTTTCAATTTATTGTTTAGTCTTTTGGTTCATGTTACTCTTTGACTGTATCTTAACAATTTTGAATGACCTATTTCAAAGTGAGATCAAGTTTTTAAACCAACAAGTTAATTGGTACTTCTACATTGTGGGGTGGGGAAAAACTGGGCCGGCCCATTCTTTCCCCCCTCCAAAATGTTGGGATCTTTCTATTTATCCTCTATACTTTTGGATTATGTTTTTCTTTTGCTGTATCTGAACTCTCTTGACTTATACCAAGCAGAGAATCAAGTTTTCAAACCAACAAGTTTATTTGTAATTGTAGGGTGGGGAAAGACTGGGCCGGCCCATTCTTTCCCCCCTCCTTAATCTTTCGATCTTCTATTGATCGTTTCGTCTTTCGGTTTATGTTACTCTTTCACTCTATTTTATCATTTATGAAAGACCTAGACCAAAGTGAGAATCAAGTTTTCAATCCAACAAGATTATTGGTACTTCTACATTGTTGGGTGGGGAAAGACTGGGCCGGCCCATTCTTTCCCCCCTCCAAAATCTTCAGATCTTTCTATTGATCAGTTACAATTGTAGTCTTTCGGTTTATGTTACTCTTTCACTGTATTTTAACACTTATGAATGACAGATTCCAAAGAGAGAATCAAGTTTTCAAACCAAACATTTTATTTGTACTGCCCCCCCCCCCCCCCCCCCCCCCCACCCCCACCCCTTCAAAATGTTCTGATCTTTCTATTTATCTTTCAGTCTTTCAGTTAATGTTATTCTTTTACTGTATCTAAAGACTTATGAATGACTCATTCCAAAGAGATAATCAAATTTTCAAACCAAAAAGTTTATTGGTTATCTCCCTCCAAAGTGTTCCAACCTTTGTATTTTATCTTAGTGAATTGATTCTTCCAAATAGTGGGTTGGGGAAAGACTGGGTCGATTTCCTTTAACCCATCCAAATAACCATTTTGAATTAAGAACATACTCATTTTGTTTTTTGAATAGGCTAACCATTTATAAGTAAATCCTTCTACACCCTCTGCACTTTTGTGCTGTGTTTGTTTGTTTGTTTTGTTGCTTTACGTCCCAAGTCAACAGCTATGGTCATTGCGGGACGGTCAGTTCACCTAACCACACTTTTTCCTGGGCAAGCTTGAACAAGCAGTTAACCAGTACTTCGTGCACATACTTTCGCTTGTTACTGACAACAACCCTTCTTGAATGATTCAGCGGATTTGTGCTGTGTTGAGGATGGTAGAGTTATAATACAGCTATTTCAGAATGATATTTAATTTGATTTAACTACACAATGACACATATATCATTTTCAAGCCTTTTCCGAAAAAATTACATGGGGGGAAAAAACTGACTGGGTGGGGAAAAAACTGACTAGTCAAATCTTTCCCCGGGGGAAAAAACTGACCGGTCAGTTTTTTCCCCGGGGAAAGAATGGGCCGGCCCATTCTTTCCCCGGGGAAAAAACTGACTGGGGAAAAAATTGACCGTTACACCGGCATATGAGATAAATACTGAAATCTTGTTTGCTGAACCATACACCAATAACAGCCATCATTTGGAGCTTCCAGTTTATCTTTGTAGGTAGAGGGGTTGTGGGTTCGAGCCTCACCGGCCGGGGCACTGTGTTGTGTCCTTGAATCCCTGCTTAGTACTGGTTCAAACCCAGGAAAACCAGTCAGGACATAACTGAAAAATTGTTGACTGGGACGTTAAGAATCAAGTCAAACAAAAAAGTTTTATCTTTGTAGCTTCAACTTGAATTTAACTATTAAATATAGTCGTTACAACAGAATATCATCTGGTATACTTAGGATGAAGACAACAAGAATATGTTCAATTGAGAATCGTTTTGTCTAAATGGATTAAAATTTGGATAAAGACAAAAAGAAAATTATCAATTTAGAATCGTCTTGTCTAAATGGATTAAAATTTGCATAAAGACAAAAAGAAAATAATCAATTTAGAATCGCCTTGTCTAAATGGATTAAAATAACAATATGATCAATGTGGTTGGTACAATAGAACGTCATCTTGTCTGCTAGGATAAAGACAATTAGAAAAATATCAACACAAGTGTCTTGTCTAAATGAATCAGAACAGCAAAAAAATGATTAGTGAGGTTGGTACAATAGAAAATCATCTTGTCTGGTTGAATTAAGACAAAAAGAAAATGATCAATTAGGAATGGTCTTGTCTAAATGGAGTAAAACAACAAAAGTATGATTAGTGCAACTGGTACAACAGAAAATCATCTTGTCTGCATTAATTAAGACAACAAGAAAATGATCAATTGGGAATCGTCTTGTCTAAATGGATAAAAACAGCAAAGATACGATTAGTGAGGTTGGTACAATAGAAAATCATCTTCGTCTGCTTAGATAAAGACAAAAAGAAAGTGACCAATTGGGTATTGTGTCTAAATGGATTAACTCTTTCGCTGCCAATGTCGCCGTTCTGCGACCAACGGCAGAGTGCCAATGTCGCATATATGCGACTTGGACATGTGGTTTGTTTCAGTAATGTGTATTACCCTATTTTGCGACATATCGTTGCAAATAAGGAAGATAACCTGAACAGAAGACCTGTTTTTGGCAAACAAACCAGGAAATGGCAAAAAATCGTAAAAAAAAAAAATGTTATTTCTATCATTTTTAAAGCGAGTCAAATCAATTTTAGGGAAAATTGTGGCTGAATGGCTGCTGCCAGCTTCACCCAAGATGAGGTATGATAATGGAAAATAATCATTCCAGTGATATAAGTGATATGAAATATGCTATTTGGAGGATTTAAATTGCATAAGGAAAACAACTACATACAAAAAAGTGTTTTGGTGTATTTTCTACAATATGTTGATCAAAATAGGGCAAATTAATTAAAAGTAGGTCATATAAGGTAAGTGTCATTCAAGGTCAAGGTCACCTGATCCGTCTGCCCATCGAAAATTATGCTATCATGCTAAACAGTATATGTGCAATATTTGGTCAAAGTTTCACCATGATATTCAACCAAATAATGATTTTATACTATTTAAACAGCTAGTCCCTCTGTTGTGATATTATCCAAAATATATTTGGCACTGAGAAGTACGTTTCCCCAGAATTTGGCAGCGAAAGAGTTAAAACAGCAAAAATAGGATTTAAAATAATAGTGAGGTTGGTACAATAGAAAATCATCTTGTCTGCTTGAATAAAGACAAAAAGAAAATGATCATTTGGGAATCAGCTTGTCTAAAGCTAATGGATAAAAATGACAAAACGCGATTAGTGCGGCTTGTACAATAGAAATCTTGTCCCCTGGGATAAAGACAAATAAATTATCTATTGAGAGAATCAAACATCTTGTCTAAATGGATAAAAACAGCAAGAATATTGAGTCTGTTTGTTACTATAGAGAACCGTCTTGTCTAAATGGATAAATCATAGAATATAATCAGAGCAAAGGATCATAATTGTCTACATGTTAGAAAGAAAGGGATAGTAAATGATGAGTTAAGAACCTGAAAGTTTTCTGTTAAAATTGCATCAGTTTTGGCATCCTTTTAGGAGTCAAGTGGAAATCCTCTAAGTATGAAAATGTAAGTCCACAGTAAATATTAAAATTATATGAACCCAAATATATCAAAGAATATGTTACAGACCAAGGATGGTATATATTCGTCATGACTACACGATATGCATGTTTTCTCTCTCTTCAGAATTGGACATTTCTTATCAATAATTTTGTATGTTGTAAATGCAGCTAACTCTGAAGGAATGTTATTTTTAGTATCACCCGCTAAAAAGAATATCCTGTATGAAACCACAGTATTTCATCTTTAAATTGTTGAAGAAAAAGAAAACACACACACAAAAAAGAGAACACATTATTAGGATTATTTTTTTAAAAAAAGACAAAATGTTAGGATGACTAACATCTATACTTCTCATTCCTTTGGTCAAGATCTACTTGTCATAAAAGTGAAAGTGTAGGTTTTAGCGTTTGGTCAGATGTTTTATTGCAGAACCTCTTCTAACACTAATACAGTTAATTTCACCAACTTATTCTTGAATTATTCGTGCCATAAAGTTCAAAAATCTAAATCAGAGACAAAATCTATATGCAAGAAGTGTAAAAAATCAAACTATAAAGGATTGTCCTGAAAGGAAAACTTCAATTTTACACCAAAGGGCATCCGTGAAATCAGACAATTGTGATCATTAACGACCAAAAACATAACTTGTGTAGAACTTATAGCCACCAAGATCTAATTTCTATGTTTTATTTAATCAGAAAACATCATAGGTGAAACTGTTGAAGGGATGAGATTGGGACTTGGATATTTATGTATGAATAAGTTGAAAAAAAAAAAAATGCATACTTAAGCCATGATAACGCTGTGATGTAACAATGATAGTTATGTAGAGTAATATACCAAGCTAAAGTTAAATTAACAATAGGCATACATATATCCAGATAGATAAACTTTTGGAATATACAATTCTGAATAATTTCTTGACCATTAGTTAAACATTAGTTGTGTGTTCTCAAAACAACCATCTTATTGAGGCAGTTCCTTCGAATACCCACAACATAAGTTTTGGTTCAGAAATATCAAATAATACTGGGGATGATAGCTTTAGCCATAAGTTAACCACAGAGAGCCAATCACCACTGCAGCAGATAACAAATGTTTGATATTTTAATTCCCATTGTGGGGAAAATAAAGGTAAAAAATCAACCAATATTTGAAAATGTGGTATACTGCAAATTTAGGTGGAACTTCAAAGTTAAATAGTGTGTTGGAATCCTCTTTCTTCATATTTCAGCAATAAAAAAATACTTTGAATATTGTCTTAAAACATATCTTAAGCTGTACTGCTCTACAACATAATTGAAAAGCTGACAGGAATACTACAACTATTTCTTCATAATGGTCTTTTTAGATTTTGTTTGAAAGAAAATGTCTATCATCTGTAATCATGGAATTATCAGACAAGGACAAAGGGGAAGGGTTCTACAAGTATATGCAGGCAACAAAAATCATGTCTCTTTGCTCAATTATGTAGCATCAGTTAGTCTTGTTTTATAGCAATATAGGTAAGAGATTGATCATGAGCTGATCTAGGTAGTTTTGTTGGCATATGCTTGAAGGACCAGATTCCTACTGTGTCATATTGTCATGCATGATCTTCTCTGTATTGGTTAGACAATTTGGGCTCTTGAGTCTGATGTGATGAGTAATGAAAAAGCTATAAAAAGTGTAAATAATCCATTTCCAAGAAATGCACTACAGATGACAGACCAGCTGAATTATTTGGATAAATGAAACATTGAATAATTTGAATTTGAATTCTAGGTTCTCCTCCACCAAGAAGTTCAGCACCACTATCCCGCTCATACGGTGGTGCACCAATGGACAGAGGTCGCGATTTAGACAGGGATAGAGGCGGCAGAGATTACAGTCCACCAAGTGCAAGTCGTAGACCAGCTCCTTATGAACGTGGTGCCCCTCCTCCAAAGAGATCCAGACCTGGTGACTCTCCTCCACCCCGTGGCCCAATGCGTGGATCACCACCACCACGTGGCCCACCACCACGTGGCCCCCCTCGTGGATCACCACCACCTCGGAGCGGACCACCCTCAAGAGGTCCTCCAATGAGAGATGGTCCGCCCAGGGATTCACCCAGGGGGCCACCTAGGGAAGGATCAAGAGGGGCACCCCCTCCATTCAGACGCTAAGTGGAACATAATCAAAATGACAAAAGCAGAAACGTTTTGATAAAAGTGCAAAGATAGGGATATAAACCTTGAGTTTTAGAACATGTAGTTAAAAGGATGTAGCAATACAAGATTGAACTCTTAAAAGAGCTGGGAAATTTTAAATGTAAAGAAATATGAACATATAGACTGCAAGTGAATAGTGATCGCAGCTGGATTAATGAGTACTAAGGAACAGATTTTGAGAATATTAATGGAAGACAATTGTTTGTTCCGGAATAAAGCTGCAGGTAGAATAGTATAGGTACGAGTGAATACAACCTTACTAGCTTACATGAAATGTTTTACCCTATAATATCTCTCATTTTAATTTCAACACTTGTACATACTCATTTTTGTATCATTCAACTCTTTATGTCACAAAGTCTGTTGGAAATTTTCACTGAAAAATCGATCATTTTTATAGTTTTGGTTCTTAGCTCATCGAATATATGATCATTACCATAAAACCTGGATATCAACCTAGGAGAGGAATGGACAGAAAATTTAAATATGGAAAATATATGGCTACAAAAATCAACACATCTGCGCGTAATGACAAGTTACAAGTGCTGCTCTGGTTCCTATCTAAATTATCAAATGTAGGACAACTAGATATATTGAGAATTTACCATCCTTGAAATAGATGGAACATCACTGAAATTGATTTTAAAAAACAGGAGATTTAGAATTACCTTTCAAACCGTTAGTTACTGAGTTTGCCAAAAGAAGAGCATTACATGTACTTTGTAATTGAATGTGCATAAAGTTATTTCGAAAGATACAAAAGACTACAATATATATGCCTGAAGTTTTTTTACCCTAAGAAAATTCTATATTGTGAAGGTTTTTTACCCTAAGAAAATTCTATATTGTCTTTATATCGTGTTCAGATGCTGTGACTGAATCTTTTGTTGTATCATTTCTTAACATTGTTGCCTTAAAAAATAAAAGAAAGGCTTTGTATTGTTGAGTTAGCAATCAAATATACATTGCAATTGCAGAAAAAACGTGTTTGGTCTGTTTCAATTTTAATGACATGGAAAATAATACATTAACATATTCCAGGTGTGTATACTCTTTGAGTATCTGAATCAAAATACTCTGAAAAAAACACACAAGAAAAACATGCAAACAAACAAGTCCCTTATCATCCTGGTCCTAGAGGAGCAGTCTGAATGAGGGACTACTTGTTTGCTTTATTTAACAAATAATTAACTGATAACTAGAATTGATTAGACCAGGCCCGAGGTTATAAAACTTTTTTCATGCTCAACACAACCGAGCACGAAATTTCAACTGCTCATAAATCTAAAATATAAAAGTAAAGACGTTTCTTGCTTTTAGTCTCTCAGATATAGTATTTATCATGCTAATAAATATTAAAATTGTTGGCATTTTAACATTTATGAGCAGGATAAATTTTGTACTCAGTTGAGTTGAGCTTGATAAAAGTTTTATAAAGGCCAGATCATCAAGTGGAAGAGATTTACATTTTAAAAATTCAGCATGTAAAGAGTAAACACAATCGGAGATAAGCTGCTTCAAAGACTTCAAAGACAGTGATTCAAAGACTTATTGCCTGCAAGAAATTCAAGAGAATTTAGGCAATTCTACGAGTATTAACCTTCTACTTCTGATTCAAGGTGGTCAGTTATCAGTTACCGGCAAAAGTATGCATACACTTAATGAGTTAAACACTTAAGAGGCTTAACGTGGCCAGATGCAGTTTGATATGCTAAATGACCTTGCCAAACATAATTTGCGAAATGAAGACTGTCAGAACTGTCAAGCAAACATAAAATTGATTTGTAGGTATCTACCCTATGAGAACTAACTGTCAAAGGTTGCTCAATAGGAAAGTGGAGAAACATAGAGGAATTAGTCTCTAATATAAAACCCTTGAAAGTCAATTATAGAGGCCATTTTCACTAGTGGTTGGTTAGTCATATGACTATAAGTGAAAATGTTGGAATGCTGAGTAAATGTCACAATCAAGATTGTAGCCTATCATAAGAACTGGAGGCAGAGCTTCATTGAACAGACTATCATTTACATATTAAATGTATAATGAATAAACTTTAAAATAAGAAACAAGGCTATCCAAGCCCACCTCCAGTGAGATTACAGAATAGTATCTCATGGTAAAAGTGTTGAACAATAATAGAATATAGGATCAAAGAATAAATAGCTTTCTAGCTGTGGGCAACAAGGTTAAACATGAAGTCAATCAACAGAAAAACTTACTGCAAGATCAGATATATTTTACAGGTTACATACCGGAACTCAGGATTTTTAGACCGATTCAATAAAAAGTTGACCTCAAAAGATTATAATTGTCAATCTCATAGACCTGCTGTACTTTTCCGGATTTCGGTCAAGTCTCAAGTCACATGTATTTTTATCACATGACTAACTCAGCCAATCGAAAAACCTCCCATTACCATGAGGTAGAGCAGCCATGTGCTTGAGGCCAGCATCAAAATACCAAAGAAATTCTGTTTTGTAAGCATACAGTCTTTTATAAATTGCATACAAAGTGATGATTAGTTGTAAGGGGCCAATTTATTATAGCGCCATTTTGTATGTTTTTTGTTACCTCGAAAACCGATTTTGTGTATAGTAAAACCTGTGTAAAATGGCCACTCTTAAAAAGATCCCAAATTGGTTTTTAAGACCAATTATTGTTTAATGCAGGTCAAAAGTATTTCAGAATGCTCCAAGGGGAACATTCTGCAATACTTTCGACCTTCATTAAGCCACCATTTGTCATTAAGATCTTTGTTTTGTCTACTTTTGAGTGGCCGTTTTACACTGGTTTTACTGTATTTCCATGGTTGTTTACATTCTGAGGTCAGAGTTGGTAACGTCACAGCACTGGTGTCACTGACTGAGTCGGTGTTTGTGTAAACATTTTACCATTTGAAGAATGACTCGGAATCTCATAAAAAAAAATTGGCAGTGTGGCATCCTGCTATCATGTCAAGCTAGCGATAGATATTCCTAATATAGCCGAAAAATACATAAACTAACACTTACATTTGTCATCCTTGGGTATCTGCAATGCTTATTTGAATATAGGTCATGTTACTGGGATGTCTTTTGATTGGCCAGATTGTTTCTATTCAGGAGGGTTCGGAGCTAATTAGGACGTGTCGGGAAAACTCGGTATGGAATTAGCTATAGCTTCACGGATTTCTTTTTATTTTGTCCGAAAATAATTGACTTTTTTTTATATACTTGAAATTGATAACATTTATATACTGCAAGCTTATAGATCTAATATAAAGGTCTCATTATAACTGACTTAATACAAGGTTGCCACCGTCAGGGGAAAAAATTCTGGAATATGACTATTTTTCCAGGTCAGAGAAAAGTCAGGAAATTTCATTTTCAGTCGGAAATGTAAAAAGTTTGGGAATTTTTAAAAAATCCAAAAAAGTGATACTCAACAGGCATCTGAAAATTATATTTGCTATAAGTTGCAAGCAGTTTATATTCAGAAACTATTTATGGTTTCAGATTTTTCCTAAAAGATCAAATCTGCAAGCACAGATATTTGTACAAATTTTTTGAATTGTCAATGGATGAGAATGTCTATTATCGGTATTCAAAATTAGTCTGGGAAACGGTCAAAAGTCAGGGAATTTTGGAATGGATATTGAGTGGCAACACTGTTAATATGGTACACTTTTTACATTTATAAGTTAAGACACCAAAGCTTTGATATATGCCTAATCATTGGCAATTGACATTTGTTGACCGTTGGTTAATAACAAATAAATCATTTTATGACATTACGGTAGCTACTCTCATGTGATCAGTTTTGTTATGTTCATTTCATATACATGTATATCAACCTGGAAATTATAGTATTAGTGCTGATATATTACCTGGACTAAGCCTCAAACAAATTGAAGCATCCTATGATACATAATATAAAATGGAGAGTTTGATTTCATATTATTTTAGCTTAAATTGAACACATTTTGTTCAATATTTCTAGTATTGTTGTATCATACCAGAAAAGTTTAATGTGATAAGTGCAATCAGGCAGAAAAATTAAGGCAGATGGCAAAAAGGGTTAGGAAAGCAGCATTGTATTGCATTTCAGTTCCTTACCGCAACATGCAAGAAATTTATGCTTTTGAGAATATTCAATTGATAAGGAAGATTATAATAATCAGGCCCAGAGGTTATAAACTCAGTTGAGTTGAGCATGAAGAAAAGTTTTATAACTTTGGGCCTGATATTAGATTTAGAACTGCAGGTAGTTGATAAAACAGCAAAAGCTACAAATCATAACAAAGGTCAGCATGCAACAAGTTGTAACAAAGGTCAACTGACAACAACTTATAACAAGAGTCAACCTACCAGAATTATTGTGTAAAGTGAAAAAACTCAGTAATATTGAACTTGATTTGTATATAATTTATAATGCCAGAACAGTTGCTGCTTTACTCTTTAGACACCCATGCTTAGTTAAAAAAAGTAAGGAATGTGAAACAATTTAGTATGTTATCTTCAAACTCCAGTTTTATGTGAAAATTGAATCGGAATAGGATAGGAATAGAATAGGAATCAGCGACTGAAGGGACTACCAGACTGGAAGAAATAAAGGTGTCCTACCCTATGAAGATGAATCAGGAATAATGAGAAGACTGATCATCAAGGATTCATGTACAGTGAAACCTGTCTTTAGCGGCCACTCAAAAATAGACAAAACAAATGTCTTCAGGATAGTTGGTAGCTTAATGCAGGTTGAAAGTTTTGCAGAATGCTCCCATTCTGCAATATTTTTGACCTGCATAAGCAATAATTGGTCTTGAAAACAAATTTTTGGTCTTTTTGAGAGTGGCCGTTTTACACAGGTTTTACTGTATAGGTAATATCTTGTGGCTCAGCTATATTGTCAGCATGTATTATCCTGTAAACCTGAGATAGTTTTCTTCTTTACCAGTCCGTTAATGACTTTGCCTATTATTTATGATTGGAATTGGAACAAATCATTTCAAAACAGACATAATTATACAATAACAAGTAATGGATTTTGCATGGGACTTCCATGAATACTGATTACCTGGTATATAGTTTATAAATCCATTCTCTGTTAGCATCAAATGGTATGGACACGCAAACACCAATTTCGATGAAACTTTCACAGTCAAAAAATAAATTATTTGTTGATATTTTTTCAATTTGTTGATCTATTACCGTGGAAACAGCCATTTTAGCAAAAAAAAGAAAAAGATAATTGGTGTTTTATAAACTTTAAATATACGCTGGAAAAAATTAATTGTAGCCAAATGGTGTTTATATAATGGCGAAACATGTGGAGTGTTAAAGTAGCTTGGCTTCCATGATACTATCAATTTTCAGACACTTTGTAGCCTCAAATGGTGATCACACTTGTGCTGTTTATTTTTTTGTTACAAATAGATTATGTGCTAAAACTTAGCAGAATGAAATTAAACTCCAGTATAGTAATAAATTCATGTATCTTACCAAAGTACAAGAGATGAAGAGCACAATATTTTTTTCTCATTTACAGGGTTTGCACAGGCTTGAAAAGTACTTGAATGTACTGGCCTGTCTTGAAAAGTCCTTGAAAATTAAATTTGCCTTGAAAAGTACTTGAAAAACACTAAAAGGCCTTGAAAAGTCCTTGAAAAGTCCTTGAATTTTACCATTTACAGGAGGATTCAAAACTGTTTTTGGAGACATAAATCAGTATAAAATTGTGGTGCCTTTATTTGGTGCTTTGATGCAGCATATGCTGCACCAAATAAAGGCACCGCAATTGTATACTAATTTACTAAAACTGATAACTTTAGTAATGGACTCTAGCATTTCAGAAGTAGAATTTTAGTGTGTAAATCTGTATTTTTCATAAGTTTTCAGTCCTTGAAAACAGTAGGAAAGTCTTTTAGAAGTCCTTGAAAAGTCCTTGAATTTTACACAAACTTGCCTGTATGAAAACCTACAACAGATACAAAAATAAATGCTTCACTAAGTGGTAGTACAAGATGCAAACAAATGAAATATGAAATTGAATGAATACAAAAATGTTTACAGCTTTGTTGCTCAACATACTGAAAGGTCTCTTTCACAACTAGGTTTTACAGTATTTAGTACAAAATTCTGTCAGTGAATGGAAAGAAAGTTACTTTTGATAAATATATAAACAGCACTTGACGGTCCAAGGGCGGTTACTTGCTCTTTTATTTGAACATGTTTGTAAGATTTGTACTTAGATAAAAGGACGACTGCCAGAATGAAATTAGAAAAGCTGTGAAGAAAAGGAGGTCAAAGAGAAGGATATGCTAATGAAGGAAAGGATCCTAAGAAAAGGAAAGGGAGAAAGTAATCAAAAGATCACAGAGTTGAAACTCATCTGCCACAGCTTGATAAGGAATATCAGATAAGTTACTAGAAAATGGGTATATTTACCATGGTGTAGTTATATTTTCAATGCCAAGACATGAGTTGAGCTTAATTTGCTGTTGTAAAGCAGGTATACAATTTTTTCACTGCATATAATTAATGTGTTGCAGCCACTGAAAAAGTATCGCCAATCAACATATCTATATGGTCCAGATTCCAAATTCCCATGGGTGTGGGAAATAAAGCTAGAAAATCAATAACTTGTATCGTTAGAACAAGTCTGTGTGTCTGGTTTTAAATATTACTGGATTTAAGTGGCTTTGTTATAGATACCTGCTTTAGAACACTAGTTCTTTTCTCTTAGAATGAAAACAAAATTATCAAAATTGAAAAATGGAGAAATAAATACAGCAGAACGGTTTCTTAAGAAAGTTATGCAGAAACTATTAATGCAAAGGAAAAGTCAGCAAGATATAATGGAAGAAATTGAATAATTGACACTTGTATCGAATACATTTCAGTTTTATCCAGTGATGTTGTAGCTGAAAGCTTGAATTACTTTTATCCTGATTTGAAACTAAGGAAATCAATGACATCATAATCATGTATAGACACATGATACAAGCATATTATATAGTGTATTATCAGTTTGAATCTGGCGCAACACTTCAAATTTATTAGACACAAGAAAAAAGGCAAACTCACACCAATAATAATCTTTAGTCCAGTTGTCGTCTCTGAATCGTTTGATGTAAATTCCTGTCCATTATTGGTGTTAAGCTGCAATCATTGTGAAATGGACACTGCATTGTACAAATTTAGAAATGTTTCAGATCAGCCTTCATAAATGAATATCAGTACATTGACATATCTAGATGAGAATAAATAATTCAAGATCGAAAGACCCATGATCAAAGTGTACAATTAACATAAAATTAAGTTGTTTTTCAAGCAGCATGTATGATGATTACTCTCAGTTCATATGTGTTGATTATCGTTAGCAAACTCCCAAAACTTTGAAGACAAATGCAGGGAAGCGTCACAGATAAATATGACAGACAGATAGTACTTTTACACAAGACTTAGATGAAATATTTGACTTCTGGCCAATAGTTATTAAAATTACTGGCAGAATAGCAACTAGTAAGCTTGGAGTAATCGACTGTTTAATAGATTGATGATTCATGCTTTTCATACAAGTTATGATTATGCTACTGGGAAAGAAACAAACTGATATAAGGGATCTATAGTGAATAGAATAGAATAATTTTATTGCCGTTGTACCCTAATAGGGTACAAATACAAAACATTTACTAAATATTAATGTATTATCTGTGTTGTCAATCTCTGGGGAAGTCCTGCTTTAGTGGTAGCAAAAACATACAAGCTAGCACATGCCATTTTAGTAGTTATTTCATAGTCCAGCCAGCGGCCAGCCTGTACATCCACACAGTCTTGTCATAGGCTTTGTTACTTGCAGGCACAAAGTCTGGAAATATATGGATGTTCAAGTCAAAATGTAAATCTAGACCCACTGAATATCACTGCATGAGCCTTTTAAAAAAAGTTTGATTTTGCGGATATACGATAAGTACTTTTATCTCATGTGCTGGAGGGAGCGCAGTGGCTGAGTGGTAGAGTGCTTGACTCAAGACCGAGGGGCCGCGGGTTCGAGCCTCACCGGCGTCAATGCGTTGTGGTTCTTGAGCAAGACACATTTATCCTAGCTTAGTACTGGTTCAACCCAGGAAGATCCGTCCCTATATAACTGAAAGATTGTTGATGGGACGTAAAGAATCAAATCAAACAAAAAATCTCATGTGCTGGCATATATAGTAAAACAGGTCTTAACGGGCCACTAAAAAAGAAGACCAATAATTGGTTTTCAAGACTGATTATCGCTTTATGCAGGTCAAAACTATTGCAGGGCATTCTGCAATACTTCTGACCTTCATTAAGCTACCATTTGTCATTAAGATCTTTGGTCTATTTTTGAGTGGTCGCTTAAGACCGGTTATACTGTATTTTTTTTCTTACGTAAATATATATAATATTGCAGGTTAAATTGGTTGTAGCTCAACCTGTAGGAATTGTCTCTTGATCGCTGAAGGCTGTGCCTAGCGGGCCATGACAGACAGTACAAGCTATGATCTGATCGAAACATGACTGCCGAGATAGTTTCAAGATGCTTTGCTTGGTGAATGGAATATCGCAGGCAGCCTCTTCCAGAGATGCTATATTATGAGGAAATTAGAACACAATAAATATTTGAGGTGAGTTGACATGGTCCAGATGAACAAAATACTTGAAAGCGAAATTGTGATATGTTACACACAGGTTTAGATAAACAAAAAATTTTAGCGTAAAATTGTTAATATTTTCTTACCAATCAATTTTAACATATGTTTTGGGTGCTCAAAAGAACACCTCAAAGAGACGGTTCTTTTGAGTACCCGCAACATATGTTTTGGTTGAGAAATAAGAAAATTAAATTTTTGTTACACACTAGAGTCCTGTTTACAATTTGTTTTGGGTGCTCAAATTTAAAAAGAACCATATTGTTGACACAGTTCCTTTGAGTATCCACAACATATGTTTTGGTTGAATAATTTTTAATAAGGATCCCACAAACGAATGTTGGCGGAGCTCTAATGTTTTCGGCTTGTCCGTCTGTCTGTCCATGGTCACTCAAACTCAGTAATTTTTAGTCAGATATCTTCCATTTATATGGATTGCTTCCACCAACCTCTAGTTCAAGTTCGAATACGGGTTTTGTCCGTTATCTGATAACCAAGATGGCCGACAAAATGGCCACCACCTATCAATATCTGTTGTCGTGGTCACTCTAACTCAGTCATTTTTGATCAGATTTATTCCAAATTTCATATATGAATTGCTTTGATCGCCCTTTTGTTCAAGTTCGAATATGGGTTTTGTCCGACATACGATAATCAAGACGGCCGACAAAATGGCCGCCGCCTATCAATGTCCGCTGTCGTGGTCACTCTAACTTAGTCATTTTTTATCAGATTTCTTTCAAATTTCATATATGGATTGCTTTTATAAAACTCACATCCAAGTTTGAACATGGGTTTTGTCTGATGAACAATAACCAAGATGGCTGGATTGCTTGCATCAAACTCTTGTTCAAATTCGAATACAAGTTTAGTTGGAAGAACGTTAACCAAGATGGCTGACAAAATCGCCGCCACATATCAATTTGCTTTTATGGACTATATACCTTAATCATTTATTACCCGATTACCTCCAAATTTCATATATGTTACCTCCAAATTTCATATATGTATTACTTTTATCAAACTCTCTGTTTGTCTGATAACCAAGATAGCCGTCAAAATGGCCGCCACCTATCAGTTTGCACTTGTGGACACTCTAACTTGGTCATTTATCACCCAATTTCTTCCAAATTTCATATATGGACTACTTTCATCAAACTATTGTTCATGTCTGAATATGGGTTTTTTGTCCAATGAATGACTATCAAGATTTTCGCCAAAACGGATATCCCCTTTTCGCTGATGGGCATTAGGGGGGGGGGGGGGGGGGGGGGGGCACTTTGTAGGAGTCCGACTATTCTAGTTACACACTAGAGGCCTATGCATGTATAAGCCATGATAAAGCAATATCACCATCAGTATAAGTACGTTTTAACATATGAATAATGCATTATGATCCTTTACAGACACTTGTGACTCTATGACTCATTATCTATATGTAAGAATAATAACAGGTATAGGAAATGCAGGCCCATGCTGTATGTAAGTTAATAGCATATATGGCTCCGTAGCCTTCATACATAAAGAGTAAGACTAAAGCAAATGGTCTTGACATGTTAATAAAATAGTATTATACTGTTCAGCAGACGCATGTGCACTATGACCTATTTGTCTATGTGTAAGAATAATAACAGGTATAGGAAATGAAGGCCCCTTGAAGTATGCTAGTCAATAGCATTTCTGGCTGCGTAGCCTCCATATACTTAAAGACTTTGAAAACACATCATCCAGATTACATTGTTAGATTTAGGATTGATTTCTATTGCGTCCCTGGGACCCAGGGCATCAACAAAAGTTGAGTCCCACGCAATTTTTACTGAGTCCCGGAAAGTTTAGCTTCCAAACTTATATTTTTTGCAATATTTAACACAAAAATGTAAGCTAAAACTATCAATTAACTTTACCTCAAACATCTTCAGTTTTCACTAAGTGATTAACGATCAATTAAAAAAAGGCAAGAAAGAAGCAGACTTAGCAGTGATGGAGTCTTTGACTATTAATCTTCTTTGATTTTAAAAAGTCTTTACTTGACGGACTAGTTCAAGATTATTTTACATGTGCATGTTGACAGTTTAATAAATGTCAAAAATGACTAATCAACGTACGATGTAGATGAAATTTGCTGAACCTGTCTGTGAACTCATTTTTGAACAGACACAACATCGAATTGTGATAGTATTGGTTTCAGATTTAACTGTATTAAGTTATTTAAATCTGTCTAGTGTGATTCCTCGAGGCAAACGCCATTTTTACCCAGCAAATCGATTTTGGGAAAACCGTAAATCATTATTTATAGCTGTGCCTCGTTCTGATTTCAACTGTTGCTATGAACAACGGACCTCGGAAAAACACAATTGAATACTATTTATAGCACTCTCTTTGTGATTTTGAAGCGTTGCAAAGTACAAAATGCCGATATTCAAGGGATGTCTTTCAACTGTCTTTACTATTGAGCTGGCTTAAATTTGCTGAAAGTCGACTGCATTTGATCTTGCGTCCCATGTACACAGGCTACTTGTCTATTTTGCGTTCCAACGATTTTTGTTGCGTATTTAGATATTATTACGGCGTAAACGCGAACACTGGATTACATAGCTCCAGATAAGGATTGGAGGCAATTGGGTATTTACCCACCTCTTTTTGACTTTATTGGATATTTCAAATTTTAAATTGGGCATTTAAAGTTTTTGTATTGGGTATCCATCTGAAAGCAAATAAGCAATGAAACCGGACCTTGTTTCTCCTGATTTTTTGTTTACTTTCTGTTTCACTTTCGGAAAGCACACTGGCAATATTAGTATATCTGAGATCGCTATTTCCAACTTACTTCGAAAATCCAATGTATCTATCAAGTCATCTTTGATTCTTCAAACCACCAACGCGGTATTAGAGTTAGTTGCGATATGATATCCTTCAATTAATCCGGGGCTTTTTCGCCTACATTACGCCATTGTTATTGTAAAGCGAGACGAATGTCGTACGGTAATCGTGTATATATTGGGTATAGCTAAACAGCGATAAGAATGTTCCTGGACTGGTTTACAATTTAATAAACTAGATTCAGCGCGACGCCGTGTATAAATTTGTACCCAACAACAGCTTGTGATGCGAAAAACGACAATCGCAAACAGAATACAGTAGCGTCATACGCTACAAAAAGTTCGGAATTGAGTATCAAGGATTTTTATTGCGTTTTTGTACGCACAGAAATTAATTTAATTGAGTTTTCAGGTCCACGAAATTGCGTAAATACACAATACGCAGCCTTATCTGGAGCTATGGATTAAATCCTTTGTTTAACAAACCCTGAGAATGTCAGCAAGATAATTGTTATTGCATATTATAGTCTGACCACCTTGTAGTGTGTCCTAGAAAATCTGTGGTTGTAAATTTACTTTAAGGTATTGAAAAAGTATCCGTTTTAAGACAGGGGTTGTCGATTTTGAAGGACACAAATTCAGATGCAAGTTAACACGCGTTAGTTTTGATTCCTTACTCAACAGATTTTGCTTTGCTTCCTTTAGGATTGCACATTCATCATTGAAAGATTAGAAATGAGTTGGCAGTTTGGTATCCTCAAAATTACACCCCTTTAAAAATACCAACATACCCCACCCACCCTGATTACTATAGTCTAGTAATAAAATTCATCGTCTTGGGACTTTCAAAGTTTCGATTTTTTTAAGTTCGGTTTTATTGGAAGAGGCTAAGGGCATACACAAATGACAGATTATGCATAAGTTACGCTTATTTTAATGTGTTTTTTGTATTGTGCAAGTGACGTTAACGTAAATTTTTAATAGGGCTGCTGCGAGTATCCGAGTACTCGCATATTCGTGGATCAGAATATAAAATCGAGTATGAATATTCGTCATTGCCGAAATCGTTGGATCGCGATTTTTATTTTTTTTTACAACTGAAACAAGATTTAACAACTGAAACAAGAAGTTTTTCACAAAAATGGTCGATTGAAATATTCCCTATGACTACCGCTCTAATTAATAACGTCTCTCATTTAAATACCTTTGTTTCTCTCAGGTTGCACTCCCCATTATCGGTAATTAAGATATTAAGATCCTTATTTATTAGAGTAAAGTATTCCGAATTCCGCGGATAATTATAGTCCAATCTATGTTATTAACACTTCATCGGAACACAGGGCCAAAAGTTTCATCAGCTGTCGTTTATCAAATAGATTTCAAAGGGTTTCTTATGATGCTTTGAAGTTAAATTTGCCGACAACTGAGACAACTGATTGCGTGACCCAGGACATGTTGCCTGTGTGTGAAATTCAAGACTAAGGAAAAGGGCCTTATACGGAAATCAGCACACTTCTGTCAGAATAGCTGGTTATCCAAAATCAGTAAAGTATAAAACCTTTTGAATTCTGTTGCATGCCGTGACAGGCATGAGTGGAAATGCAGTTTATCTACTTTGATAACTAACTGTATACATGTGGTACTTCTGGTTTAACAGAAAGGGCCGATTTATTTAGGAAATAGACCTAAAAATCTGTCTGTTTCATAGCAGGAGTCTTATTTTTTATTAACCAGTGACTCGTAGTTTGATCCGTGAATCGTAACTCATGAATCGTGGATCAGATCGGATCGCCACTTGCCTGGCGATCCACAGCCCTAATTTTTAAGACGTTCTCGTTCACAAGACAGCATATCTTCTGCCATGATTTACATCAAAACATTTTCCCAAAATGACTGCCAGTGTATGTAGTCAATATCAGTAATGAAAGCGTGCATAAAGGTAATTTATGGAGATGTTTCTAAAAAGGAGCTATAAATTGATAATCAAATTTGACGTTTATTTTCAAAATATTGAAGTTATCAATTACTTTTAATTAGAAAAAGTCTAAAAACTCTTTTGGTGGAATCGTATCATACACGCCACAGTTTAAACTTAGAAATAATCAAAAAGCTTCATTTAAATGTGCAGAAAGGTGCTGGATGCTGTGTGTACCCATGGGACGTCATCAGCAGCGTCACGTGATAGTGCAGCAAAATCAACGACTGATTCATACCAATTCCGGGTTGCACATTAAAACCTGAGAGTAAATTTTCAATCTCATATACAGTTTGCAAGAAACGTGCAAAAAATCGGTGACACGTTTTCAAAGTCCTCTAGTGTACATACAGTAAGGGTATGAGTATAGCAAATCGTCTTGACATGTAAATAATATGGTATTATCCTGTTCAGCAGACACATGCACTATGACCTGTTTGTCTATGTGTAAGAATAATACAGGTATAGGAAATGAAGGCTTCACCCCGTGCTGTATGTTAGTCAATAGCATATATGGCTCCGTAGCCTTCATACATACAGTAAGAGTATGACTATAGCAAATTCTCTTGACATGGAAACAATATAGTATTATCCTGTTCATTACACTCATGCACTATGACCTATTTTTCTATGTGTAAGAAAAACACAGGTATAGGTAATGAAGGCTCCACCCCGTGCTGTATGTTAGTCAATAGCATATATAGCTCTGTAGCCTTCATACATACTGTAAGAGTATGACAATAGCAAATTCTCTGGACATGTAAATAATAAAGTATTATCCTGTTCAGCAGACACTCATGCACTATGACCTATTTGTCTATGTGTAAGAATAATACAGGTATAGGAAATGATGGCTCCACCCCGTGCTGTATTCTAGTCAATAGCATATATGGCTCCGTAGCCTTCATACATACTGTAAGAGTATGACTATAGCAAATCGTCTTGACATGTAAATAATATAGTATTATCCTGTTCAGCAGACACTCATGCACTATAACCCATTTGTCTATGTGTATGAATAATACAGGTATAGCAAATGAAGGCTCCACCCCGTGCTGTATGTTAGTCAATAGCATATATGGCTCCGTAGCCTTCATATATACAGTTAGAGTATGACTATAGCAAATCGTCTTGACATGTAAATAATATAGTATTATCCTGTTCAGCAGACACTCATGCACTATGACCTATTTGTCTATGTGTAAGAATAATACAGGTATAGAAAATGAAGGCTCCACCCCGTGCTGTATTCTAGTCAATAGCATATATGGCTCCGTAGCCTTCATACATACAGTTAGAGTATGACTATAGCAAATCTTCTTGACATGTAAATAATATAGTATTATCCTGTTCAGCAGACACTCATGCACTATGACCTATTTGTCTATGTGTAAGAATAATACAGGTATAGAAAATGAAAGCTCCACCCCGTGCTGTATGTTAGTCAATAGCATATATGGCTCCGTAGCCTTCATACATACAGTTAGAGTATGACTATAGCAAATAGTCTTGACATGTAAATAATATAGCATTATCCTGTTCAGCAGACACTCATGCACTATGACCTATGTGTAAGAATAATACAGGTATAGGAAATGAAGGCTTCAACCCATGCTTTATGTTAGTCAATAGCATATATGGCTCCGTAGCCTTCATACATACAGTAAGAGTATGACAATAGCAAATTCTCTAGACATGTAAATAATATAGTATTATCCTGTTCAGCAGACACTCATGCACTATGCCTATTTGTCTATGTGTAAGAATAATACAGATATAGGAAATGAAGGCTCCACCCTGTGCTGTATTCTAGTCAATAGCATATATGGCTCCGTAGCCTTCATACATACAGTAAGAGTATGACTATAGCAAATAGTCTTGACATGTAAATAATAAAGTATTATCCTGTTCAGCAGACACTCATGCACTATGACCTATTTGTCTATGTGTAAGAATAATACAGGTATAGGAAATGAAGGCTCCACCCCGTGCTGTATTCTAGTCAATAGCAAATATGGCTCCGTAGCCTTCATACATACTGTAAAAGTATGACTATAGCAAATCATCTTGACATGTAAATAATAAAGTATTATCCTGTTCATTACACTCATGCACTATGACCTATTTGTCTATGTGTAAGAATAATACAGGTATAGAAAATGAAGGCTCCACCCCGTGCTGTATTCTAGTCAATAGCATATATGGCTCCGTAGCCTTCATACATACAGTTAGAGTATGACTATAGCAAATAGTCTTGACATGTAAATAATATAGTATTATCCTGTTCAGCAGACACTCATGCACTATGACCTTTTTGTCTATGTGTAAGAATAATACAGGTATAGGAAATGAAGGCTTCACCCCGTGCTTTATGTTAGTCAATAGCATATATGGCTCCGTAGCCTTCATACATACAGTAAGAGTATGACAATAGCAAATTCTCTCGACATGTAAATAATAAAGTATTATCCTGTTCAGCAGACACTCATGCACTATGACCTATTTTTCTATGTGTAAGAATAATACAGGTACAGGAAATGAAGGCTCCACCCCGTGCTGTATGTTAGTCAATAGCATATATAGCTCTGTAGCCTTCATACATACTGTAAGAGTATGACCATAGCAAATTGTCTTGACATGTAAATAATATCGTATTATCCTGTTCAGCAGACACTCATGCAGTATGACCTATTTGTCTATGTGTAAGAAAAACACAGGTATAGGAAATGAAGGCTCCACCCCGTGCTGTATGATAGTCAATAGCATATATGGCTCTGTAGCATTCATACATACTGTAAGAGTATGACCATAGCAAATCGTCTTGACATGTAAATAATATAATATAATCCTTTTCAGCAGACACTCATGCACTATGACCTATTTGTCTATGTGTAAGAAAAACACAGGTATAGGAAATGAAGGCTCCACCCCGTGCTGTATGTTAGTCAATAGCATATATAGCTCCGTAGCCTTCATAATACTGTAAGAGTATGACTATAGCAAATTGTCTTGACATGTAAATACTATAGTATTATCCTGTTTAGCAGACAAATGTGCACTATGACCTATTTGTCTATGTGTTAGAATAACACAGATATAGAAAATGAAGGCTCCACCCCGTGCTGTATGTTAGTCAATAGCATATATGGCTCCGTAGCCTTCATACATACTGTAAGAGTATGACCATAGCAAATCGTCTTGACATGTAAATAATATAATATTATCCTGTTCAGTAGACACTCATGCACTATGACCTATTTGTCTATTTGTAAGAATAATACAGATATAGGAAATGAAGGCTCCACCCCGTGCTGTATTCTAGTCAATAGCATATATGGCTCCGTAGCCTTCATACATACTTTTAGAGTATGACCATAGCAAATCGTCTTGACATGTAAATAATATAGCATTATCCTGTTCAGTAGACACTCATGCACTATGACCTATTTGTCTATGTGTAAGAATAATACAGATATATAGGAAATGAAGGCTCCACCCCGTGCTGTATTCTAGTCAAAAGCATATATGGCTCCGTAGCCTTCATACATACAGTAAGAGTATGACTATAGCAAATAGTCTTGACATGTAAATAATATAGTATTATCCTGTTCAGCAGACACTCATGCACTATGACCTATTTGTCTATGTGTAAGAATAATACAGGTACAGGAAATGAAGGCTCCACCCCGTGCTGTATTCTAGTCAATAGCATATATGGCTCCGTAGCCTTCATACATACAGTAAGAGTATGACTATAGCAAATAGTCTTGACATGTAAATAATATCGTATTATCCTGTTCAGCAGACACTCATGCACTATGACCTATTTGTCTATGTGTAAGAATAATACAGGTATAGAAAATGAAGGCTCCACCCCGTGCTGTATTCTAGTCAATAGCATATATGGCTCCGTAGCCTTCATACATACAGTTAGAGTATGACTATAGCAAATCTTCTTGACATGTAAATAATATAATATTATCCTGTTCAGCAGACACTCATGCACTATGACTTATTTGTCTATGTGTAAGAATAATACAGGTATAGAAAATGAAAGCTCCACCCCGTGCTGTATGTGAGTCAATAGCATATATGGCTCCGTAGCCTTCATACATACTGTAAGAGTATAACTATAGCAAATTGTCTTGACATGTAAATAATATAGTATTATCCTGTTCATTACACTCATGCATTATGACCTATTTGTCTATGTGTAAGAATAATACAGGTATAGAAAATGAAGGCTCCACCCCGTGCTGTATGTTAGTCAATAGCATATATGGCTCCGTAGACTTCATACATACAGTTAGAGTATTACTATAGGTAGTCTTGACATGTAAATAATATCGTATTATCCTGTTCAGCAGACACTCATGCACTATGACCTATTTGTCTATGTGTAAGAATAATACAGGTATAGAAAATGAAGGCTCCACCCCGTGCTGTATGTTAGTCAATAGCATATATGGCTCCGTAGCCTTCATACATACAGTTAGAGTATGACTATAGCAAATCGTCTTGACATGTAAATAATATAGTATTATCCTGTTCAGCAGACACTCATGCACTATGACCTATTTGTCTATGTGTAAGAATAATACAGGTATAGAAAATGAAAGCTCTACCCTGTGCTGTATGTTAGTCAATAGCATATATGGCTCCGTAGCCTTCATACATACAGTTAGAGTATGACTATAGCAAATCGTCTTGACATGTAAATAATATAGTATTATCCTGTTCAGCAGACACTCATGCACTATGACCTATTTGTCTATGTGTAAGAATAATACAGGTATAGAAAATGAAAGCTCCACCCCGTGCTGTATGTTAGTCAATAGCATATATGGCTCCGTAGCCTTCATACATACAGTTAGAGTATGACTATAGCAAATAGTCTTGACATGTAAATAATATAGTATTATCCTGTTCAGCAGACACTCATGCAGTATGACCTATTTGTCTATGTGTAAGAATAATTCAGGTATAGAAAATGAAAGCTCTACCCCGTGCTGTATGTTAGTCAATAGCATATATGGCTCCGTAGCCTTCATACATACAGTTAGAGTATGACTATAGCAAATCGTCTTGACATGTAAATAATATAGTATTATCCTGTTCAGCAGACACTCATGCACTATGACCTATTTGTCTATGTGTAAGAATAATACAGGTATAGCAAATGAAGGCTCCACCCCGTGCTGTATGTTAGTCAATAGCATATATGGCTCCGTAGCCTTCATATATACAGTTAGAGTATGACTATAGCAAATCGTCTTGACATGTAAATAATATAGTATTATCCTGTTCAGCAGACACTCATGCACTATGACCTATTTGTCTATGTGTAAGAATAATACAGGTATAGAAAATGAAAGCTCCACCCCGTGCTGTATGTTAGTCAATAGCATATATGGCTCCGTAGCCTTCATACATACAGTTAGAGTATGACTATAGCAAATAGTCTTGACATGTAAATAATATAGTATTATCCTGTTCAGCAGACACTCATGCAGTATGACCTATTTTGTCTATGTGTAAGAATAATACAGGTATAGAAAATGAAAGCTCCACCCCGTGCTGTATGTTAGTCAATAGCATATATGGCTCCGTAGCCTTCATACATACTATAAGAGTATGAGTTGACTATAGCAAATTGTCTTGACATGTTAATAATATAGTATTATCCTGTTCAGCAGACACGTGCACTATGAGTTATTTTGTTTGTTTGTTTGTTTTGATTCTTTACGTCCACTCAACAATCTTTCAGTTATGCGGGACGGGTCTTCCTGGGTCGAACCAGTACTAAGCTAGGATAAATGTGTCTTGCTCAAGGACACAACGCAGTGACGCCGGTGAGGCTCGAACCCACGGCCCTTCGGTCTTGAGTCAAGCACTCTACCACTGAGCCACTGCGCTCCCTCTATGAGTTATTTGTCTATGTGTAAGAATAACACAGGTATAGATAATGAAGGCTCCACCCCGTGCTGTATGTTAGTCAATAGCATATATGGCTCTGTAGCCTTCATACATACAGTTAGAGTATGACTATAGCAAATTGTCTTAACAAACAGCCTTTCCTCCTGAACCACTGGCCCAAATTCAAAATATTTTCACAGAATTGTTTCTCATCACAACACTTGCCAAAACAGGGATGTAAAATTCGACTCACCCCCGCTCGCATTGGCAAGTTAACTTCTGGTTTGGGCGAGTATAATACCTGCCCAGCTCTCCCATACAGTGGAGTGCATTTTCTGACATGTAAAATGCATTTTATCCTTTAGCAAAGCTAAACGAAAGTAACACTACAGATTGTCAATCTTTTTCATCATAAACCGGATGTTTTATATCTGACTGTTACAACTACGCATGCACATTTTCAGACTGGTTGCAGTTAACTCCCCAGTGGGCAACCAGATCTCTATATAGGAAATATCTTTAAACAGCATTTCCTCCTGAACGACTGGTCCGAATCCAAAATAATTTCACAGCATTATTCCTCATGATGCATTCTACCAAAATGGCACAAATGGTTCCATTCCACCAAACAAAGATGTGGCCAGAGCTCTAGATGGGAAATGTCTTTAAACGACATCTCCTCCCCATCCACTGGTCCAAAATCCACAAAATTGTTTCTCATGATGCACTCTACGAAAATTGCACAAATTATTCCACTCTACTGAAGAAAGGAGCCAGCAGAGCTCAAGATAAGAAAAGTCTTTAAACAGCATTTCCGTTCCAAATTAAATATTGTTTCACAGAAATGTTCTGCATGATGCCTTCTACCAAAATTGATCAGAATGTTTAGCTCAGCTGAACAACATGGCCACCAGAGCTGAAAATAGAAATATCTTTTAATAATATCTCTTTAGCCACAGGCCAATACATCATATGTGCCAGGACTCAGATGAGCAATCCAGGGCCCTAGGGCCCTCTTGTTTTAAACTTCACAGGAGTTTTGGTCACATTCTGAAGATATGCATGTGGTTTGGATATACAGGATTCGCACAGGCTTGAAAAGTACTTGAATTTAGAGGACTTTATTGAAAAGTCCTTAAAAATTAAATCTGCCTTGAAAAGTACTGGAAAATCACTCAAAGGCCTTGAAAAGTCCTTGAATGCTTCTATTTTCTGTAGAACTTTACACTGTTGATAGAGATCTAAATCAGTATAAAATTGTTGTGCCTTGAAATGCTGCACCAAATAAAGACAACAATTTTATACTCATTTTCTAGTACTAATTTCTCCATTATCTCAGTCTAGCATTTTTGAAGAAGAATTTTAACTCTCCGATCAGTATTTTCCTAAACTTATAGTCCTTGAAAACTGGAAAATAGTCTTGAGAAGTCCTTGAAAAGTCCTTGAATTTTACTCAAACTTCCCTGTATGAACCCTGATATAATCCTCAGATTATTTTTTGTCACTTTTTTCACAAGTTGAACTTCGTCATTTTTCGGGCAGTATCTATAATCGAGGGAATGGATAGTGGATGCCTTGTGTGCCCAACTCCTCCTATAGTTTTATACTGTTTCTTTTGAAACTTCACAGGTGTTTTGGTCATGGTCTGAAGATATGCATGTGGTTTGGATATAATCCCCTGATTATTTTTTTTTATCATATAATCCTCAGCTTAACGGTTATCACTTCTAGCATTTTTCACCTTTAGTGCTATCAATATCTTATCAATGTCTATATATCAGGGTACCCACAAGCTCTGGAAATTATGGAAAACCTGGAAAATCACTAAAAAAGTTCCATGCATGGAAAAATCATGGAATTTGAAAGAAACTGAATAATCATGGAAAAAAACTGGAATTTTGTGAAATAAGTTGACGAAACCACCAGTAGCCAGAAAACTAGCTGTTTGGATTTGTGTGTCCGACAGCTTGTTTTCCGGCTGTTGGTGGTTTCAAGTTTTAATTATTTAAAATTGCATACATGGTCTACATGCATGCTGTTGTTGCTGCATTCCGCATTTAAACTCAGCGTGAAGATGCTGCTAAAACGAGAGGTTTGAGGCCGCGCATTAAATAGTCATGGAAATTAATTGTTGATCATGAAAAATCGTGGAATTGTGTTTTTTAATTCCTGTGGGAACCCTGATATATATGTAGTAACTTTGAGTGCAAATGCTCCTACAGTTTTATACAATTCTGTATGAAACATCTGTTTGTGCTAAGTTATGTCATGGCCTGAAGATATGGATATGCTTTGGATAAAATTCTTAAGTTTTGTTTCTGTTGTCTGTTCTGCGAACTTGTTACATGATAGTTTATGTATTCAAAGACAAACATAAAGTGGTAGGGGACATAAATTCTCTGATTTTTACCAAACGACTTGGCACACATTCTGTCAAAGTCTCGTAGCTCTTGGCCAATTAGAACCCCCTTAAAAAGCATCAGTCATGCTTTGAAATATTGTATCTATGAAAAATTCCATTATTTTGGTGCTCATTTTACGGAGATAAGAGGTTTTGCCATGAAAAAGATGCTTAAATGTCGTAACTGGATGGTTTTTCACAATGGTCAAAATGACGTATCTCACGTGAAACTCTTTATAATGACTGTGAAATCTTTATTGGAAGTTCAAAACACCATTAACAGTGAATTTGGATGTTACTAAATATAATCCTGTCTGACTTACAGCAATATAGGACACTCCTAGCAAAAGTTATTCATTTTTTTTATCTCCTGAAAAATGTGAAAATCAAAGATACGAGTTTTTGACTCCCAACAGACGAAATAAGGCATATTTCATGAGAATTGTCTGCCAGTAGACAATTCTCATGAAATATCATACCTTATTTTTTTCGAAAATTGGGATAGATTTTTCAAAATTTGTAGTCTGCTGCAGTCGTGATTGGCGCTTTAAGGGTTAGAGGTGTGGTTAGATGAACTGACCATCTCAACATGACCAAAGCTGTTGACTGTGATGTTAAACCACAAACCAAACCAAACAAATTTTCTGTACCTGTTTGAGGGTTTCTTGTCAAGAAGGGGTATATGCCAAAAATAATTTGGGTTGCAATGTGAGAAAATCTATCTTTTGGGGTTTGCAAACAACAAAGGCGCAGACCAGCCTGCCCATTTGCACAGACTGATCAGCGCTTTTGTTATTCGCTTTTTGGAAGGTATCATATCTAAACTTGCTGCAGGTGAAATTTCAATTTTCAAGCTAGTCTCTGAAGCTGAGTAGACTGGTTTAAGACTTGCTTTGTCGGAAAGACAGGTTTTGTCGTGTCCTGGCCCATTTATAAATCTGCTATATCTTAATCATTGTAGGCTGTGTCTCTTGAGAGCTGGAAGTTTCTAGGCCATGTAACCGAAAACCTCAGACTTCACTTACAGAGTACTTCAGAATTATCAACATGACTATGTGAGCCTACAGAGTACTTAAGAATTTTCAACATGATTGCCTAAGCTTTAATACAAAGTACTCTTGAAATATCAACATGATCCAAGGGAGCTCAGTGGTAGAGTGCTTGACTCGAGACCGAAGGGCCGCGGGTTCGAGCCTCACCGGTGTCACTGTGTTGTGTCCTTGAGCAAGAACATTTATCCTAGCTTAGTACTGGTTCAACCCAGAAAGACCCGTCCCTTTATAACTGAAAGATTGTTGATGGGACATAAAGAATGAAATGAAACTAAAATCAACATGATTTTCACAGCTTGGAGTACTTCAGAATTATCAACATGATTCTCACAGCTTGGAGTATTTCAGAATTATCAACATGAAAGTCAGAGTACTTCAGAATTATCAACATGATTCTCACAGCTTGAAGAACTTCAGAATTATCAACATGATTGTCAAAGAGTACTTCAGAATTGTCAACATGATTCTCACAGCTTGAAGTACTTCAGAATCATCAACATGATCGTCAAAGAGTACTTCAGAATTGTCAACATGATTCTCACAGCTTGTATCAACATGATTGTCAAAGAGTACTTCAGAATTGTCAACATGATTCTCACAGCTTGTATCAACATAATTGTCAAAGAGTACTTCAGAATTATCAACATGATTGTCAAAGAGTACTTCAGAATTGTCAACATGATTCTCACAGCTTGTATCAACATGATTGTCAAAGAGTACTTCAGAATTATCAACTTGATTGTCAAAGAGTACTTCATATTTATCAACATGATTGTCAAAGAGTACTTCATATTTATCAACATGATTGTCAAAGAGTACTTCAGAATTATCATCATGATTCTCACAGCTTGGAGTACTTCAAAATTATCAACATGATTGTCAAAGAGTACTTCAGAATTGTCAAAATGATTCTCACAGCTTGGAGTACTTCAGAATTACCAGCATGATTGTCAAAGAGTACTTCAGAATTATCAACATGATTCTTATAACTTGGAGTACTTCAGAATTATCAACATGATTCTCACAGCTTGGAGTACTCCAGAAATATCAACATGATTGTCAAAGAGTACTTCAGAATTACCAACATGATTGTCAAAATGTACTTCAGAATTGTCATCATGATTGTCAAAGAGTACTTCAGAATTATCAACATGATTGTCAAATAGTACTTCAGAATTATCAACATGATTCTCACAGCTTGGAGTATTTCAGAATTATCAACATGATTGTCAAAGAGTACTTCAGAATGATCAACATGATTGTCAAAGAGTACTTCAGAATTATCAACATGATTGTCAAAGAGTACTTCAGAATTATCAACATGATTCTCACAGCTTGGAGTATTTCAGAATTATCAACATGATTGTCAAAGAGTACTTCAGAATTGTCAACAGGATTCTCACAACTTGGAGTTACTTCAGAATCTTAGCTTATAGAGTACTTCAGAATCAACAGGGCTGTCTTAGCCTATGGGGTACTAGAATTATCAGCATGATTGTCTTCCCCTTTAATCTTCACTTCGGAGCCCAGTGGCTCAGTAGTAGAGTGCTTGACTCGAGACTGAGGGGCCCCAGGTTCGAGCCTCACTGGCGTCACTGCATTCTGGTCCTTGAGCAAGACACATTTATCCTAGCTTAGTACTGGTTCAACCCAGGAAGACCTGTCCCTGTTTAACTGAAAGATTGTTGATTGGACGTAAAGAAACAAACAAAATCTTTACTTCTAGCATATACAAAGTATGGAAGAGGATTGATGCTCAGACCAACATCTGGCCTGTATTAACACTGTGAACTGCACATGCATGTTTAATTAACCCATTTATGCTGTACGGAATTTCCCACTGTAATCAATTGGAACAGTCCATTTCTGTTTTAAGGGATGTTGCGTGGTATTTTACATTTTTATTCAAATTTTAATAGAACATTCTTCAAGCAAACAGTGGAGACCCTGATCAGACGCTGCATTCTGTGGCGGCGTCTGGTCTGGGTCTGCACTGTTTGCCTGTGTCCCACACAAAAAAGACACTAGGCTTATATGGTTTAAAAAGTGACTTCAGTCATATGAGGAGTGTTCAAATATGAATGCATCTAGCTTCATAAATTCAGGCCACTACGACGAAATGTTATATGTTTCTAGAAAGAACTATTTTGCCTCCATGAATTATATTATTAAGTTGGGAAGAGATAAATGAGAGGCATTGCATTAATAATTCAATAATACAGGAGCACAAATGTTTATCACAATATTAACATTACACTTAAAACGTATTTGTTGGCTCCAAAACGTTCAATTTTGTCATCATGTGCACATTTTTATGAACATCACTACATACTTTATTAAATATGTAAACCACAAGTGATTTATTAATAATATACATAGTGTTATATCAATATTAGCTCAACAAGATTCTGGTGCCAAAATTACTCTTCTTTAACCCCTGGCCTGTATTTGACAGGGTTAGCATAGGCTTGAAAAGTACTTGAATTTAGAGGGCTTTCTTGTAAAGGCCTTGAAAAGTACTGGAAAATCACTCAAAAACCTTGAAAAGTCCTTGAATTCTACTATTTTCTGTAGGATTTAGCACAGTTGATAGAGACCTAAATTGTTGTGCCTTTATTTGGTGCAGCATATGCTGCACCAAATATAGTAGGCACAAAAATTTTATACTAATTGTCGAGCATTTCTGAAGTAGAATTTTAACACTTAGATCAGTATTTTTCATTAACTTTAAGTCCCTGAAAACTGTTGTAGAAGCTTTTAGAAGTCCTTGAATTATACTTGTATACCTTTACAATATGAACCTGATCCTGACCTTTATGCATGAATAAATTATTACAGTTATAACACTGAATATATATTTTTTCGTGATGGATCGTGTGCAATCGGTATCTTCCGAGCAATTACGGAAATAAACGTCTGGTGCAATTGCAATAATATCAGTTGAATAATTCCAAAAAGTTGTACTTTTCACGGTGGTCGTGTGGTAAGTCCATATAACTCCAAATACATAAATTATGGGGTCGAATCCTGCCTGACCCCACTTTTGTTTTTTTTTAATTTCATTTTTACTTTGTTGAAGAAATGCACTTATACAGGACTTTGTATTTTCACACTTTCTTTGAAAATGTAATGAATGACAACCTCTTGATGCTTGGAGTTAGTTTAGTTTGCGAATACGCCTTAACAAACAAACACCCCTGCTCTTGGCTCCAAAGCAAAATAAATCAGTTATAGCTCGTTGGAGCATTTCTATAAAGAGCACCAAGGAGGCCTATATATGAGCCACAACATGAGGTTTCCAACAATGTGGTATGTGCGATATGCAAAGTCTCAGACCAGCCTGCGCATACGCCTTTGCTGATCGCTTGAATATTAGATGCCTGGTAAGCTACTGATGAACAGCATTTAGAGTGCCTATTCTTAGAGCAAGGCTCCACAGCACTCACCTGTGTCTATTAATGTCAAAATGCCACATTGTAGGAAATCTCAAGTCGCAAACTGAAGAGGGGACATACGAGAGGTGAAGCTACAGTGTTACGGATCGGACATGAGAATGTTGTTGTCACCAGACAGATCAAATTGGATAAACGATATTGCATAAAGGAGAAAATGAAAAAAGTCAATAAGCAATGCTTATTAGATACCCCCCGCACAGTAAGGGTCAGTGAAAAAACTTAAGTTTTGGCAAGTGATAGTTCAAACTAGCAGACCCTAGTTTTGAAAAAAAGATTTCAGAAGAATCTGTGAAAACAAGATTTCAGTAGAATCTGTGCAAATGATTTAAGGCTTGTAATCTGGAACATTTTTAAGGTCAAAATTATTCACACCTGAAAGTTCTATATATCAAAGCTTATATCGGAAAAATAGTCTAAGTTCTCATAGATGTCATTTTATCAAAAATTATTTTTTCCAAACCAAACTCCTTCATGCATATGTTCAATGTGTCTATATTGTATAGGCAAAGTATCAAATTGCTCCATCAGAAGTTGTGGAAGGAGTTGATCGGCACATGAAGGCACCATCTATGTATATACAAAAGCCTTGTTAGGGGAAAATTGTCTAAGTTCTAACATCTGTCATTTTGTCAGAAATTATTTTTTCCAAACCAAACTCCTTGGTGCATATGTTCAATATGTCTACATTGTAGCAGCAAAGTATGAAATTGCTCCATCAAAAGCTGTGGTAGGAGTTGATCGGCCCATAAAGGCACTATCCATGCATATACAAAAGCCATATAAGTAAAAAATTGTCTAAGTTCTCATAGCTGTCATTTTGTCAAAAATATTTTTTTTTCAACCAGACTCCTTCATGCATATGTTCAATGTATCTATATTGAATAGGCAAAGTATCAAATTGCTCCATTAAAAGCTGTAGTAGGAGTTGATCGGCCCATGAAGGCACCATCTATTCATGTACAAAAGCATTATTAGGGAAAAATTGTCTAACTTCTCACAGCTGTCATTTTGTCAAAAATTATTTTTTCTGAACCAAACTCCTCCATGCATATGTTCAATGTATCTTTATTGAATAGGCAAATCTATGCATGTACAAAAGCATTATTAGGGAAAAATTGTTCTCACAGCTGTCATTTTGTCAAGAATTATTTTTTCTGAACCAAACTCCTTCATGCATATGTTCAATGTGTCTTTATTGAATAGGCAAAGTATCAAATTGCTCCATCAAAAGCTGTGGTAGGAGTTGATCGGCCCATGAAGGCACCATCAATGCATATACAATAGCCTTATTAAGGAAAAATTGTCTAAGTTCTCATAGCTGTAGTTTTGTCAAAAATTATTTTTTCTGAACCAAACTCCTTCATGCATATGTTCAATGTGTCTACATTGTATAAGCAAAGTAGCAAATTGTTCCATCAGAAGCTGTGGAAGGAGTTGATCGGCCCATGTATGGCCTATAATAGCATCAGCATAAAACCCTATATCAAAAGCCATTTAGAACTACAAAAGGGAAATAACTCTTATTGAATTGGCCCCTAGCCCTTATTTTTTTGCTTAAAGTATTTGTCTCGCATATATGAACATGTTTGCTAGGTTTGATGAAAATCCAGCAATGACTCTTCAAAATATTAAGGAAACAAAGCGCCACGGACGGACGCACACATGCACGGACGTGAAAACAGTATACCCACCACAAACAAAGTTTGCGGGGGTATACACAATGTAAACAAAGTAGCAAATTGTTCCATCAAAAGCTGTGGTAGGAGTTGATCGGCCCATGAAGGCACCATCTATGCATATACAAAAGCCTTATTAGGGAAATATTGTCTAAGTTCTCACAGCTGTCATTTTGTCAAAAATAATCCAGCAATGACTTTTCAAAATACTAAGGAAACAAAGCGTTACGGACGGACGGACACACACACACACGGACGTGAAAACAGTAATCCCACCACAAACAAAGTTTGCGGGGGGTATAAAAATAATGAAAATATAGTTACAATAATAAATGTCGTGTTTGGGATTCGAACTTACAAGGCAGTGCTTACCGATAGGGCAATTGATCATTATAGCGTTATATACATTTACTGTGCTATAAAGTAGCATGTTAGAGCATACGATGAACACTGAAGATATATTTAGATGCTCAATCGGCTGTGAAATTATGTTAATGATAAAGGCCAGGATCAGGTTAATATTTTCAAGGAATACTTGCCTGAATGAACCCTGTTTGATCTGTTCAAGAATGACCAAACCTGTTTATGCCATATGGCTCAGTGGTAGATGTTAGGCATGGGATGGAAGGCTTGCTAGTTAGAGGCTCACCAGGGCCACTGTGTTGCCTTTGATCTAGACACTTTATCCTCTGCCCAGGAAGACATCCCAACATGACACAAATTTAGGCCATATGGGATAATTCTGCAGAGTCCGATATGCAATGTTGAAAGTACAAATAAACTTGGTAAATCCAAAATTGTACGGTTCTAATCTGGTTGGCTACCGATTCTGAAGACCAGTTCCCTGTAGACTGGGCTCAATTAATATAGGACAAACAAGTGCCTGCTTGGAAGGGTTTGAAAAGACAAAGAACAACATATAATATTGGCATGTAATCTCAATTCATATGCAACATGATTTTAAAACATGATAATTTATCATTTTGTCGGTAACCCATTTACGCCGAATGGACAAGTCCATTTCCAATGTAAGAGTTGTACAAGATCATATAAGCAAACAGTGCAGACACTGATCAGGCACCGCAGGGTTCTGCAGTGTCTGTTCTGGATCTCCACTGGTTGTTTATGTCCCATAATAAGATGGGTTAATATGAATTTTTTCTTTGAATAGCAAGAATAACTGATTCCACAAGTATTATTAAAATAAAAAAAAGAGGGTAAAATCCATCAGTTTAAACAATTAAATTGGTGCTCCAAAGAACTCTCAGTGAGACTGTTCTTTCAGTGCCGTCAACATATGTTTTGGTTTAGTTTTAAGAAGCATTATGTCATTGCCATGTTCCAAGATAAATTTCATCTTGACCCATAAAGCGCCAGCAGACGACAATTTCAAATTTTGCTGCTTTCTCAAAATAACAAATAAGGCATGATATTTCATGAGAATCGTCTGCTTCTCGTAAATTATCATACCGTATTTTTTTTCCGAAAATTCAGAAAAATATTGCAAAATTTGTCACCTGCTGCAGTCATGATTGGCGCTTAAACAATTCTTGTATTCTGTATAGAATTTCAACAATGAATCAACTTTAAAACTCAATCATTACCATTTACTAGTGTTTTATGAGGAGCTCCACTTGGTTCAGGCCTTAACAGATGCATTTAGCAATACTTTATCCTCACTGCTACGTACTGGCCTCAAGGTTATAAAACTTGGTTTATGCTCATAGGTTTAGATAAACACAATTTTTGAGCATAAAATTTTCTTACCAGTTTAAACATGTTTTTGGGTGCTAAAAAAGAACCGACTCATTGAGATGGTCCTTTTGAGTACCCACAACATACGTTTTGGTTTAGAAATAAGAAAATTATTTTTTTTGGCACGCACTCTTAAAGCTGCATAGTCTGTAGCTTTTGATCTAATTTTAAAAATAATGTTTTTATTTTTCAAGAACGCAGTAAAAATATTCAAATTCAGGTAAACATTTTACCATTTTCGTAAATCTTAACAAGTTATCACTATCAAAACAACTGCATTTATGTTAAAATTCAATGGTCTATAATTATTGGAGGGACGCAAATAATTACCAACAAGAGAAAAATACACCTATTTGATAAGATAATTCACTTTTGCATGCAGTTTTCAGCTGTACTGAACATTTTTATTGTGAAAACATAGCTTAATTCTACTTTTACAAATGATTTAAAAAGAAATGAACATTTTTCGAAAAATGTTCATAGTTACAGAGTATGCAGCTTTAACTGTTAACTGAAGTCCTGTATGCTCCACTCAACATGAAATTTCAACGGCTCCTAGAAACTACAATGCCAACAATTGTAATTGTTGTCATTAGCTCACCTGAGCTAATAGTATACCAGTGACTCCAGCATCTGTCCTCCGTCAACATTTTCTCCTCTGAAACTACTGGGCAAATTTAACTCAAATTTCATATGGAGACTCCTTAGTATGGGGGAACGAAAGTTTGTTCAAATGGTCCTGGTCACATGACCAAGATGGCCACCACGCCCATATATGGTAAAAACCCTTTAAAATCTCCAGAACCAGAAGGCCGGTAACCTTGGGACTTGGGATGTTGGGCCTACCAAGTTTGTTCAAATGATGATCCTAGGTTGACCTTGACCTACTTAACGTCAAGGTCAAATTTGCTTCCTAATGCATTTAAATGGGAAATATTTTGAAAAGTTGACTTTTTGAAAACTGTTGAAGCCAAAATCATTATAATCACTTGATGGGACAATGGCTATAAATAAGTTCCAAAGGTCAAGGTTGACCTTTCACTTATATTGGATTCCCATTATTATATTAAAACACAGTTTTCTCAGAAACCATTAGGCGGATCAAACTCAAATTTCATATGAAGACTTCTTTTGATAATATAGCCAAAATATATACAAATTGTCGGTCATCTTGGGCATGTGACCAAAACATGCCCATATATGGTAAAAACCCTTTAAAAATCTTCTTCAGAACCAGATAGTTGATGACCTTAGGATTTGGAATGTAACATTTGGGATGTGGGGCCTACCAAGTTTGATCAAATGATGTTCCTAGGTTGACCTTGACCTTCTTAACATGAAGGTCAAATTTGCTTCAATGCATTTAAATTGGTAATTTTTTGAAAAGTTGATTTTTTGAATACTGTTCAAGCCAAAATCATTATTCTCACTTGATACATTAAACCTAATAAAACAATTGCTATAAATAAGTTCCAAAGGTCAAAGTTGACCTTTCAGCCAATGTCACTCATATTGAAGTCCCATCAATATATTAAAACGAAGTTTTCTCAGAAACCACTAGGCCAATTGAACTAAAACTTTATATGGTGACTCCTTAAGTTGAGGGGAGTAAATTTATAATAAATGTTTATGGTCACATGACCAAGATGGCCGCCATGCCCATATAAGGTCAAACCCGTTTAAATATCTTCTTCTCTGGAACCCAATGGACTTGGGATTTGGGCCCTACCAGGTTGGCTTAAATGATGAATCTGAGTTGACCTTGACCATTTTTACGGCAAGGCCAAGTTTGATTCGTAATGCATAATTCAATATTTCTATAACTGTTTTAAGTGGAAATCATAATACTTTAGAGAAATGTTAAACAGAATGAGACACTGGTTTTATATAAGCACCAAAGGTCAAGCTGACCTATGACCTTTCATCCAGGGCCACTCATTTTGGACTGCCACATACATATCTAAACATCATTTTCCCCGAAATCACTGAGCTGTTTGAACTCAAATTTCATATAAAGTATACAGTAGAAATAAATATGATACTTGACCAAAATGGCCACCATGCCCATATAGGGTAAAACAAAATTTGTTTGAATAAAAAGCCTTAGTTGACCGTGACCTATTTTAACATTTTTAAGGAGATCAGGTGAGCGTTTCAGGTCCTCTAGTTTTAACATTTATGAGCATGGTAAATTTCGTGCTCAATTGAGTTGAGCATGAAAAAAGTTTTATGACCTCCGGGCCTGGTTTAACACAGACAAACATTGACACCACTGAAAAATTGTTGACTGAAAGCATCGACTAAAATAATATTTTTTGGTTGCCCACATGTATAACTATAAGGGATCATTCATTACATTTTGAAAGTGGAGCCACTGTGGTGTTGTGGATAAATCTTGTAAATCAGTGGTCGCAGGTTCCACCCCTGATCTCCAGTCTGTAGGATGAGAATAAGCCGAGGCCCTGTCCCCATATGACCTTAGCTGTTGGTGGAACGTTAAACACAAACAGCAAACATTTTAAAAGCAATTTGACTTTACAAAAATATTACACATATAAAATTCCACAAGCATGAATCTTTCAATTATACTCCTTCCACAACATCCTAATCCTGATTGTTGGAGGCCAGGGCCTGGAATTACAATGCCTCCTTAAAGTTAAGGAAGACTTAAGTATTGATTTTTCAGGATAAGAAAAATGTTTCAAACTGATTAAAATCAAAATAGTTTCATTTTTTCTGTAGATCACAAAGATATCTTTGACCACGAGAACTGCATTGATCCAGGCAAGTTATTTAGCATTTAACACAGTTTGTAAACTGAAATATACATCCTGTACCCGTTCCTCCTAGCTCACGCCTTATACATTATGAATTACAGCACTCGTGCGTAACCAGTTGTCGGAAATCGTGATGTGAGAGTTGTTGGTACAGCTGTAATTGCGAGGGCCCACCTATTAAAATTCATTTTTCCATAGATCTAAGTAACTGTTACAGTTGCAACCATGTATACATGTGATTGCCAATTCCACTAAAACCGTGCAATCTGGCATTTAAGCTCGTTTTCCACACAGAACGGCTCTGATTGTGAGCAAGTCGTTTTTTAACAAAGCTAAATGCAAAGGAGAAAACCGTTAAAATAATGGAATAAAATAGATAAAATGTTTTTTCTTGCCTTGTTCGAATATGTATTGTCTGTATCGCTAACAATATAAATCGAAACGTGTACATGTACCTAAATACACGCATTTTTCCGACTACTGGTTACGCACGAGTGCTGTTATTCATGTTTATAAGGCGTGAGCTAGGAGGAATGGGTACAGGATGTTTATTTCAGTTTACATACTGTGTTTAATAAAGCATGTTTAAATATCAATACTTAACTTAAGTCTTCCTTAACTTTAAGGAGGCATTGTAATTCCGGGTCCTGGTGATCAGGACTCACAGTTTTCCACTGCATGAGTCCTGATTAAAACATGGCAAGGAATTACATTAAAAAAAATTGAGATGTCTGAAGTCAACAAATACTTGTCAGAATATCCATAGGGAAGACCCATATCAGACTGCTTCTTCAGAAGAATTCTGATCTTGGTCTGTGCTGTATGGCTAGGCCTTTTTGGTTGAACCAATGGTTTGAAATTTCAGAACATTTACTTTAGCTATATAATAATTATTATGTGCATTTTGTGCAAAAAAAAACCCTTTTATATGGTGCAAAATAAATTAAATCAGCTTTATCTACAATATTATAAACTCAACAATTTCAATTGATAAATAGCCCAGAATACCAGATTTTGGTTTTATGGCATTTAGCCATTTTATTTTTTTCTTATTTATGAACCAAAACAGGTTGTGGGTACTCAAAAGAACCATCTCGATGTTAGACTACTTTTGAACATCCAGAACTCAATAAGTCTTGTTTAAACTGGCATGTGTAAGCAAAAACATATGGTAGCGGTTCTAAAAATTTTAACACTTCTCTTTCTGTTCTTGTTGGTTTTCTTGGCTGGAATTCACAAAAATGCTTGTTTGTTTTGATCCTTTACGTCCCATCAACAATCTTTCAGTTATAAAGGGAACGGGCTTCCTGGGTTGAACCAGTACTAAGCTAGGATTAATGTTCTTGCTCAAAGACACGACACCGATGAGGCTCGAACCCACGGCCCTTCGGTCTCCAGTCAAGCACTCTACCACTGAGCCACTGCGCTCCCCAAAAATGCTTGTCAGGGTAGCAAACCTTGGTCTGCACTGTTTGTCTAGGCCTTTGGTAGGCAACTAGCGTTTGAAATTTAAGAACTTTAACTGTATATAAAAAATATACTGATCTAGTTGTCAAGGGCCAAAAATGTTAACAAAATTTGCCCATCTGCAAGCCTAAACATTTCCGCCCCAATACCACCTCTCAAAGTTTGAAGAAAATTCAGTCAGAGGGAGGAAACTGGAAACAGACTAACTAAATGGTCTATGATGCAGTCAATGATGTACACACACACAGGTTGAAGACGAAAGGAATTTCTCACTCTATCGGACCAGTCCATGTCCATTTTAAGGGTTGTTAAGTGGTGTTTTTGTTTTCAAATTTTAATTGAACATTCTGTCAGCAAACAGTGGAGACCCTGATCAGATGCCACATTCTGTGGCATTTGATCTAGGTCAGAACTGTTTACCTGTGTCCAACAAAGAGGATGATGCTAGGCTTATATGGGTTAACCCTTTCCTCCATAATAACGCCTTTTGAAATACAACATATTTGAAAATATTATGAAAAATGGAGTGTTTGTTCCTTTAGAGCAAATGCTCCATTTTCCATAATATTTTTAAAAGTTTTCAAAACTTTACTTAAATTTTTCTTGATTTTTTTTCCGAATGTTATCTAAAAATAATAAATGTCATGATCTAAAAATAGTCTATGGAGTAAATCAATTTTTGGTTTTCTTGATCTGTCATACAAGATATACACAAGTTTTATTAACAAGTCAGAAAGTAGCTTATTTACATATAACATTCAGAACCCTTAACTTACTGGGAACACAGTGGCTCTGTGGTAGAGTGCTTGACTCGAGGGGCCATGGGTCCCAGCATCACCGGCTTCACTGTGATGTGTCCTTGAGCAAGACACCTTTATCCTTGCTTAGTACTGGTTCAACCCAGGAAGACCCCGTCCCAACATAAATGAAAAATTGTTGACTGGGACATAAACAATCAAATAAACAAAACAAACCTTATCTTACCACTAACTTTTTTTACCCTTCATGCACTAATGGACCCTTATGATTTGTATACATTGAGCGGTCATAAGCTAAAATTTCCAGATAAAATTGTATTTCTCTGAAGATAGTTTTTGTCTTAGCAAAACAGTGTGGACCCTGATGAAATGGGATTATTTCATCTGGGTGTACACTGTTTGCCAAAGATGCATTTAGGAGTAACTAGTAAACAAAGAGTTAATCTATAAAGCGCCACCTATAATTTGCAGCAGATGACAATTTAAAATTTTGCTGCTTTTTCAAAAATAACAAATAAGGCATGATATTTCATGAGAATTCATGAAATATCATACCTTATTTTTATCGAAAAACTAGGAAAGATGTTGCAAAATTTGTTGTCTGCTGCAGTTGTGATTGGTGCTTTAAGGGTTAAAATTCATATGAGCCCATTTAGGCCTGAACTTGAGAAAACCTGTCTTAGGGGGTTTGCGAACAACAAAGGCGCAGACCAGCCTGCGCATCCACGCAGTCTGATCAGCGACTTTGTTATTCGCTTTTTGGAAAATATCATATATGAAAACTTGCTACAAGTGAAATTTTAATTTTCTGGCTAGTCTCTGTAGCTGAGGAGACTTATTTGAAACTCGCTTTGTCGGAAACCCCGAAGACCGGTTTTGTCCCAACGAGGCCCATTTTATGACATGGTGGAATGGCAGTGTAAACCTAGATCATACCACTCTAGTTCAGATTTGGTCTGATCTCTGCACTGTGTACCACTCTTCAGGAGTGATATTTGTGCCCCAGCCATCAATTTTCAGGCATGTTTGGACAATGTCTTGTCCTCCTGGGTTGAATCGGTACTAAGCGGAGGATAAAGTACAGTAAAACCTGTGTAAAACGGCCTCTCAAAAATAGACAAAACAGAGATCTTAATGATATTAATGGTAGCATAATGAAGGTCCGTTCGAGCATTCTGCAATACTTTTGACCTGCATTAAGCCAGAATTAGTCTTGAAAAACAAAATTTCGGTCTTTTTGAGACACAGGTTTTACTGTAACTTGTTCTTGAGCAAAACACTGCCTCTGATGAGTCTTGAACTTGCGACCACTCATACTCTTCTACGATGTGGTCTTATCTGTGTGTCTACACGGCATACCACTCTTCAGGAGACCGGTGTTTACACTGTGTCTGCTTTCTAGTCTGACTATTAATTGGAGTAAATATGGTAATCACATGTACTGCTCTTAAGAAATTTTACATCTTTTTTAAATCTCTAATATATATATATATAGCATCACAAACAAAATATACATGTTTATTTTAATTGGTATTTACACCTTAAGCCTAAATATCAACAACCATTCCATTTGAATCACGATTAAAGCAGCAGGCCACATAGCACAGTTGGTAAAGTGTCTGACTGCAGATCCAGGGGTTGCGAGTTTGATCCCGGCCCGGTCCCATACTTTCGCGGAGATTGATCATAAAATCGTTTTTATGGCCATTCTCCTCCCTTCGGCTGATTCAAGAAGGGTTGTTGCCAGTTACAAGCAAAAGTATGTGCACAAAGTACTGTTTAACCGCTTAATCAAGCTTGCCGTGGAAAAGTGTGGTTAGGTGAACTGACTGTCCCGACATGACCATAGATGTTGACTGGGACGTAAAGAACCAAACCAAACAAATCATGATTAAAGTGTGGTTGAGTTGGGGGTTCAAACTTGGTGCCCCCTGAATTAAATTTGAAATATTTTTATACTGAAAATATATAAAAATGCATATATCATGGAAGCAAACATTATGAACCCTAATCAGACTTCCAAATGGAGCAGCCTGATCTGTGTCCATAGTGTTTGCAACATAGAGACTATCAAAGTGCATCAGCAGATGACATATGAGCTGTGACATGTGATTTCCAACACTGCGGTATTTTGACAAGTGTACACTCAGACCAGCCTGTGCAGCCTCCTTTTAAGCTTAGAAACCTAAAATGAGGTTGGGTCAGTAGTTTAACAGTCATAGAATATTTAAGCGACCAGCAAAGGCTCTGATCAGTCTGCGCGTATGCGCAGGCTGGTCTGAGCCTTTGCTGGTCACACTTACCAAATTGTTGGAAATCTAATGCCACGGCTTATATGTCATTAATTGGCTGGAAAAGGGCTAAATCCTACAAGTCTGGTTCCACTCTTGCATACCACTTTATTGCATACTTGCCACCACATATGTCATGGAAGCAAACATCTGATCTGTACATATTGTATGCAATAAAGGTTACCTAAGTACATCTGATAGATGACATTTATTATAAAGGGCTTAGTATATGGATTTACTCCTACATGTCTGGTTCCACTCTTACACACCATTTTATATGCATACATGCTGCAGTATAACAGGTAACCGGTTTCTTTGGAGTTGGTAAGAAGAACATCCATCATCTATTTTAAATATATTGACAATTTTTATAGAGAAATATCTACAATAAGAATCTGAATGCTGTCCTAAAATAATTGTAATCAATATATTGAACAGGATTTTACTGACTGACAAACAGGCATTAAAGTACAGTAAAACCGGCCTTAAGCGGCCACTCAAAAAGACAAAAAATTGGTTTTCAAGACCGATTATTGCTTAATGCAGTTCATAAGAACAGATTGCTCTCTTAGAACATTCTGCAATACTTTCCACCTTCATTAAGCTACCACTTGTCTTTAAGATTTTTGTTTTGTCTATTTTTGAGTGGCCCCTTTAGACAGATTTTAATGTAAGCAAAAAACAGGCAAATTGCTAATATACTGCAGAGGCATGTCATCTTTGACGACATAACCCACGACTGTAATTAACAAAATTGAAAGTGTACCCTTAATACAGTCTGATCAGGGTCATCACTCACTGTCTACTATTCTGTCATCACGTATGTCTGGTCTAATTCAGGATTTTGGGACTGACTTTCTACAATCCCAAAAACCTGATTTCAGGTATAACCCATGTGTATATACATCTCGCATAAAAAAATTGAAAAAGCATTTTGGGTTAAATTCACAAGAACCCACTATTTTTCACTGTCATGAGGTACCTAATTGCATTGTTGCAGTACAGAATGAGGATAAACACATTGGGTTATGGGGAAACTACTAAATTTCTAGCTTAGCAATCCAAGTGCTTCAAGCAACTAAGTCTGTCATTAATCCTAGACTTTGGCAAACAGTGAAGACCCAGATGAAATGTTTGGGAAGACCAAATCGTTCTCAAGAGAAAGATAAAACAATATCATTTGGAAATTATAATTGCGACCCCTCAATTTATCATATGACGTTGCGTCTGGGAGTGAAATGATGCCATGCAATTGATTCTGTAAACCACTAGTGGTTTATCGATTTCCAGGCGTTATGACTTCCATAAAAAAGTTCATAGTAACAAAATTACAATGTTTTTTTTTTATGCGAGAAATGAGATTTCACAGTAACCTAAATGGCATATAGTAAATAGAATCTTACATTCCAGCTCTTGTATTATTGAATTTATTCAACTCTATGCGAAAAAGAGATAAAATGCTCGGCAAGCCTCGCATTTGATCTCTTTACCCTAACTCGATTAATAAATTCAATAAAACATGAGCACTCATGTAAGATCCTCTATATATATAATGGACCATCTCAAGTTTACGATGGGGAAGAATTCATTAGTACACAGAGGGTTAAGCACAAAATTTTGGTACTTGGGTGAAGCTCAGACAATGTATTCCCAATTTTAAACAAAAAAGGGAGATCCAAATGATATATTGGTCAAACTTATCTCAGATCTGTGCCTTTGGTATTTGCTAACAACAAACGCAGGTTTTCTTGCACCAAGGCCCATACACCTTACTAAAATCAAAATCACACAGAAAACGCTATTCAAACAGGACTGGCTTCAAATATTTACAAGCAAAAGTATGTGCACATGCCCAAGAAAAAAGTGTGGTTAGGTAAACTGACCGTCTCAACATGACCATAGCTGTTGACTGGGACGTTAAGCATCAAACCAATTAAACGGGCTACAAACAGCTATCTGCAAGTATTTATGCAAGGATAATGCTTTAACAACAGACTAATGTTAGAAACACAGGGATTGCTAGGCTGCAACATAAGTGGTTTTAGGATTGGGTTTGGAAATGAACAGGTTTTACACATTTGGCATAATATTCATGGTTTGTTAACACCATGCAAAGGCATGTCATGAGAAAATCTGTTGTATAGTTTAGCAACCAGATAAGACTCGAACCTAGGTTCTGATCAGACCAAAGTAAACATACAAGAGAACATAATTTTGGGGACACTCTAGTAGGCACATTGTCTAAAATTCAATGCAAATATTTTTCAACTTACAATGACTGAGAACATGTACATAGTCAATATAAACCGGGCCACGAGGTTTTAAACTTTTTTCATGCTCAACTGAGCAAGTAATTTCAACTGCTCATAAAAACTAAAATACTGACAAATAAAGAAGATGTTGTATTTATCATGCTAATAAATGTTAAATGCCAACAATTGTTGGCATTTTAACATTTATGAGAAGGGGACGCAGTGGTAGAGAGCTTGACTCGAGACCGAGGGGCTGCGGGTTCAAGCCTCACCGGCATCACTGTGTTGTGGTCCTTGAGCAAGACACATTTATCCTAGCTTAGTACTGGTTCAACCCAGGAAGACTCGTCCCGGTTTAATTGAAAGATTTTTGATGGGAGGTAAAGAATCAAAACAAACATAACATTTATGAGCATGATAAATTTCGTGCTCAGCTGAGTTGAGCATGGAAAAAGTTTTAGAACCTCGAGGCAACTTTTTAATCAACTCTGCCTGCTAGTGAAGACCTGATGATCCAGCAGTTTGGGAGTTAATAAAACGCAAGGACAAATTTTATATTCTATATATCATAAGACACTAAAATTACTTTGAAATTGCATTTTTGTCATGAAAATATCAAGTTTTTGCCATACATGTACGAGAGTTGTCCCAGTAAATCGTGGACTAATGATATAAACACGAGACTGTGTACCAGGAATTCTATGAATTTTTAATGATACATTTATATACATTTACGAAACATATACATTGACAGTGTGTCTGTGTAGGCAGAGTATGTCAAAATCTTTGTAATGAATTTAATCTAGGCCAAATATTATGTTGAAAATTTAAAATGTGTCCTGTCGTCGGCATTGATTTTATAGAAGATTTATAATGCCAACAACATTTTTATTTTTAAGAAAATGCTTATGTTATAAGAATGGTAAGGCGCAGAAATAAGACTTTCAATACTTTTTAGCAATTTAAACACATAAAACCACATTCTTTTAATGTTAAATAATTGGCAGAATAGTCACTATTTTCGTAAAACGGATTTCATGCAAAATTATTTAAGGTATACGACAAAGACAAATTCCTTTTCGTCATTTTACCTAAACACATGTTATTTTGGTGTCAATAATTTTAAATCGTAAATATGTGGTTTCGTGTGAAATCTAAAATATTGTGCTTGTTTGTTTGCTAAACATATCTCAACTAAATATTTAGTCATTACTCGAACTAGGAAGACTTACACAGGATTGAAAAATCCACTCGTCCGCACGTATTTACGAGTGCCTCAGGCTGCAGGGCAAGTGGAACTTTGGAGGATTTCCAATGTAAATTAACATTATTTCCATATGTGCCAATAATGTTTGTGGTGCAGGGCAAGTGCCTATTTTAAGATATTTCAAGGCATATTACATAACAAATAAATGGCAATATTTGATACTGTTAAAGCTTATATAAAAAGAGTATAGACAAAATATATGACCACCCCTCTCTGAAAATATAGCAAAATAATTTGTGACGTGCTCTGCACATACTGATACACGGTCAAGTAAAGGTTCATAACTTTGTTATCTAAACTGTGACTCCACCCATATTTGTACCATGTCTCCTAGATTTATTTGAACATATACAAATTTCATAGAATTCCTGATACACAGTCCACAGTTATAACAAAAGTCCACGATTTACTAGGACACCCTTCGTATATACATAACATTGTTAAGTGCATTATCCATTTTAATACATGACGTTATTACACTCTCAGATGTGATGTTATATGATAATGAAAAGTTTCACAATGATGTTATTTACTAAAATATTATGATACATTGCAGTCCCTTTATAATGCTATTTTTGGGTCCAAAGGAATGGACACTGTTCTAAGTGAATCGTGTTATAAAGGGAAAATTTTACAAGGAATTTTAGGAAAATGACCATAAAATGGTCATTTTCCTATAATTCTTTTGTAAAATTCCATGGATAAAAAAAATTGGGTGCCACAACATAACAGTGTTGATTCTAAATCTGTGTTATAATGAGGTGTGTTATAAAGGGATTACACTGTATAATGATTGTCAAGGCATACAACTAAAGATAAAAATTATGCATCAGGTGCTTGAAAGATGAGCTGTTTCAATGATCGCTTGATGCACATGGCTAGGTTATCTGACTGGGGTTCATACAGACAAGTTTGCGTAAAATTCAAGGTCTTTTCAATGACTTCTAAAAGAATCCCACGGTTTTCTAGGACAAGGGTATGAAAAAATACCGATTTACACTTAAAAATTCAACTTCACAAAAGCTACACTGAGAAAATTGAAAAATCAGTATTGGACATTTTGTATAAAATTGTTGTGTGCATATGCTGCACCAAACTAAGGCACAGCATATGATGCACCAAATTAAGACACAGCAATTTTATTATCTATTCATGTCTCAATTATCATTTGTTTGTTTAGTTGCTTTACGCTAGGGTCATGACGGGACGGTCAGTTCATTTTACCCCACTTTTTCCCGGGCAAGCTTGAACAAGCAGTTAGCCAGTACTTTGTACACATACTTTCGCTTGTAACTGACAACAACCCTTCTTGAATGATTCAGTGGGAGGGAGGAGAATGACCCTAGAAATTATTTCATGATCAATTTCCACAAAAGTATGGGACCAGGCCGGGATCAAACTCGCGACCCCTGTCAGAGTTTAATCCTACAGAAAATAGTAAGATTCAGGTACTTATCAAGACCTTAGAGTGATTTGATTTTCCAGCACTTTTCAAGAAGAAATAATTTTCAAGGACTTTTCAAGCAAGACCTCTATATTCAGTAGAACACAACACAGGTAGATCTGATTTTCATAGGTTATCAGCACAACTAGGAAAGAGAGTTAAACTTCAATACTGTATTGAAAGTTTGGCTTTCATTTAATTACTCATGTCATTATTAGTCTTTAACTCCATATCTGAATGTAAATTCCATACTTTATTATATCTCTTGCATTTGTTGTCTGCTGATAACTTTTGCAAACAATTAGGATACAGATCACCACCAACAGAATGTCAGTCCTGGCCTCGAGGTTGTAAAACTTCTTCTATGCTCAACTCAGCTGAGCACAAAATTTATCCTGATCATAAATAATAAAATGCCAACAATAACAATTGTTGGCAATTAAACATTTACTAGCATGATAAATACAACATCTGGGAGACTTAAAGCAAGATACTTCTTTATTTATCGATATTTTAGTTTTTATAAGCAGTTGAAATTTGGTGCTCGGCTGAGTTAGGCATGAAAAAAGTTTTATAGCCTTGAGGCCTGATCTGGATCAGTACCATTTGACACTCTTGAATTTTTTGAAAAAGTTAATTTTGAAAAAAGTCAGATGTCAACAACGGCATGACAAATTGTCCCATATGCAAAGAGTTAAAATGGCTTGTGTTACTGTCCTGCCTGCCAAGAGTGACAGCGATGTCATGTTTTGTTTACAATTATTAAGTAAAACATTACCTTGTACACACCACTTGAGGTAACGCATATCAATAGATCGCTTGTGTGTTAATCTGCAGATAGGATTAATACACAAGTGATCTATTGATTCTAAGTCCCTAATAGCTTTGTAAACAAAACATGATGCACTGTCACTCTTGGCTGGCAGGACAGTACATATACATGCATGCCCATATTTGTGAATTGAAGTTTTTTTCTCAGCCTCAGCACAATGTATCTGGCATTTCTGAGCAGTTAGTGAAGGAAACCAATCACAATAAGAAACAGTTTGCCCTAAGGAATGGGGAGTGCTCATTCTGGTACTAAGGGAAAGTGCATCTTGCTTCAGTGAAGGATAGAGTGCTGTCCCTTGACTAGGTTGCTTAGATTGATCTCCCTTGAGGAATCTCCCTTGCAACTGTGCAGCCGGGTGGCTGGCGGTTGGTTCAGGACTGGTGTGTGCTGTATCAGGTTAGGGTCATACGGAGGTTACAACAGACTCGCTGAAAAATACAGAATTATAACTAAAAAAATCAAATCCTTAGCTCTTAATAACTCTGCATGCTGGGTAATTTTTCATGCTTTGTCGTCTATTGACTTTTTTTTTTCGAAATTAGCTATATAGTGTCCAATGGTTTGGATCCAGATCAGGACTGACATTCTGTTGGTCCTGATCTGTGTCCAAACCGCTCACAAAGGTTATCAGCAGAAAACAAAATTTCCACCAGCAAGGTAAGATTTAACTTGTTAAACTACTGATAACTGAATGTGAAAAAAAATGGTTTCATTGGCGCAAAATCAGTGACGCTATCCAACTCTTTGCCTACTAATAGCCTTTGCAAATAGTTTTGGACCCCAGATCAGGCCCAACAAAATGTACATTGTTTTCCTAAAATATTTTTTTGAATAAGTTTATTTTGAAAAAAAAATAATAAAATAGCAGACGACAAATTTTCAGAAGGGCCATTGGTACAGAACCTAGAGATTAGTTGCAGAGGCTCTGGAGGGCCTGTGCAGTCTTGTCAGAGCTCTGCTGCTGTTATACACACAGAATTTTGTTCAGTTTGTATGCTATATAGTTCAATGAGTACAGAAAAAGTACAAAAATAGTTATAGTCATTATATTAGCTGGCCCATGAGATAATGGTATGTGTGGCAGGGACCAAGCTAGGGGGCGACTAGGGTGAAATAGTCGCCATAGGGGCCGAAATTTCACCCTAAATGGGACCGAGGGAGAAGTGGGAGTCTCCCTAAAAAAAAAAAAAAAAAAATGCAAGCTGTAGTGACATTATCAGACAATCTACTACCACTGCATTGTGTTTCTCCTTCCATTAAATGGCAATAGTATGTGTAATGGCTAATATGCTTCTAAATTGACAGAAAATGCCATAATTTTGCGCTATAACTTCTCCCTATCTGACTGTCACTTCTCCCTAATTTTCCTGCAGGGAGAAGTCACTTCTCCCTAAAATTCTGGGCCAGCTTGGTCCCTGGTGTGGCACTCTCACCCCTTGTATTCTGAGAAGCATGAGTTTTTGTTGTATGCCGATATGTTTCAAATTTAACAGGCAGAGTTCAACAAGCATGCACAGCTTTGAAGTGTGGCTAGAGGTCTCAGTCTTCATCAATATCCATACTTTGTGTATAACAGCAGCAAAGGCTCTGGTGAGAAGGCTTAACCAGAGCCTTCACTACTTACCTATAAAAAATAGTGAGTATGATCAGGAAATGCCACAATCACACACTGCTGATAAACCTGTGGTATTGTGAGGAAAAGCCTCTGAAGCCTCTGCCATAAGCTCTGAAATTGCAACTTTTGTTTTCTGCTGAGGACCTTTGCAAACCGTTTGGACCCCGAATGTCGGTCCTGAACTGGATCCAAACCGTTTGACACTCTGATAATTTTCCTTGAAAGAATTTTTTGAATAAGTTTTTTTTTTAAAAAGTCATCATACGACATCAGTAGACTGGCTCCAGTCCCTAAAACAATTTTTCATCAATCTGTCAAATCATATACTTGTAGCCAGTCTAACTCTGATGGCTCTGTTTCATAAAACAGAGCCATCAGAGTTAGACTGGCTACAAGTATATGATTTGACACATTGATGAAAAATTGTTTTAAGGACTGGAGCCAGTCTAGACATCAAAAGCATGAAAAATTACCTAGCATGCAAAGAGAAAGTCCACTTGAAAATGTCAATGTGTTCCAAGTCCTTTAAAATTACTCAACACTTGTGACTATCTCTAGGCCACGGCTAACAAAGTTTTAGTTTGTCAGCCTCCCAGATCGCTGAACAAGTTTAAACAACATTCTGATTCAGCATTACCTTTGTAATATCAAGCCATTATTTGTTTTATCCTGAAAATATTGTCTGCTTTTTTTTGTGTGCTGCATATATTCAAGTGCACTTCCGACTAGATTTTATCATGGAAGCAAACACTATGAACCCTGATCAGACTACTCCTAAGGGAGCAGTCTGATCTGGGTCCAAGTGTTTGCACTATAGGCCACCAAAGTACAAAAGCAGAAGAGTGAGCAGATGACAATTTCCTTGTACCCAGGGGTCCCAAGTTTGATCCCCTGGTCCTCCAGTCTGTCAGATGAGACTTGGCCCCGCCTCTATATGACCTTAGCTGTCGGTTGTGTTAAACATAAATTCACTGACACTTGTCCTGAATAAAGGGAAAAGGGTCAAAATTGTCTCGTCAACAAGAAAGAAGTTTTTGTATCTGTCCAACAACGGACAAGCAAACATGGCTTTAAACTTAGCCTTGCTACTTCAAGTAAAGTGGAAATTAGCAGACTGAAACTGAGCTAATGACATTTTGTGAGGCAAATTGCATCAAATGTTATATAATGAGACTCAGGTAAAACAACTGATAAATGAGCAGCTACATGAGATTTCCAACAATGTGGTATGTATGACCAGCATAGCCTCAGATCAGCCTGCGCATACACGCAGTCTGATCAGAGCCTTTGCTTGTCGCTTGAGTATTCTATGAGTGTTAGGCTACTGAAGGAATAACATTTGGTGTTTCTAGCTTAAAAAGAGGCTGCACAGGCTCGTCTGAGTCTACTCTTGTAAAAATGCCACATTGTTGGAAATCAAATGCATCCGCAGAAACAAAAGTTTTGAGGGTATAAAATTGTGATTATTTTCTATTTTTGGTTCTTAAAAGAACCATCTTATTAATTTAAGCTGATTCTTTTGAGTACCATCAACATGCTAAGAAAATTTTAATCCAATAGTATTCTAATGTTTTATCAGGCCTGCTGGGTAATTTTTCATGTTATTTTGCCACCTGCTTTAACTTTTTCAGAAAAATTATTTCAGACATATACAATCAAAGGCGAGAAATATCCATAACAGACCTGAAAAAAATTAAGACCTGATCTGATCTGGGTTCAAACTGTTTGCAAGGCTATCTACAACACTACTTGATAAAGTGTTAACATTGAGTTGGTTCTTTTTAGGCCAGAAATTTTTTATTAGTTGATTTACGGGATTTTTTTTTTCAGATTTATGGTCGTGCGGACGAAAAAAAATAAATAAAAAAGCTCTGAAAATGACCAGTTAACTGGTCATTTTCAGAGCTTTTTTTTTTTTTTTTTCTCTTTTTAGTATTTTCAATTTTTTTTTTTTGAATATCTCCAGAAACAGTAAAACTAGTAATAGGTAAACCAACAGTCTGTATTAAATCTTTAAATATTTTATCATTTTCCTAAAAATCTGGACAGGACACTCACTTTTAACAGTGTCACTCTCAAAAATACACTGACAGAACCTCAAAAATACATTATTTTTTTCAACAAAACAAATAATATTTAGAGTCGGTGGATAAAATAAAAAAAAAATTTAGAAATTAAATTTTATTTTTTTCCTACTTTCCGGAAAATTACAGTAGGAGGGTTCGTAAATCAACTAATAAAAAAATCCAGCCTTAGTACCCAAATACCAAAACATAATACTTTATCATACTTTAAAAATCAGGAGGCTTGTGCATTGTTTACTCTTATTCTGCCAATAATCATGTTGTTTGCTTTTTATGTCTGCTGCAAATATTCAAATGTACTTCAGACTATCATTGATCATGGAGGCAAACATTATGAACCCTGATCAGACTGTTCCAAAGTGCATAAGCAGATAAATGAGCAGACGACAATTGTTGTGAATGGCGGGAAAAGGGTTAGCAAACATTTTAACCCTTTTCTTGCCGATGACAATGAAAGCATGAACAATTACCAAGCATGCAAAGAGTTAAGTAATAAATCCCATCTACTCAGATACATAGACTAGTAAGAATCTCTGAAAATTTCAATGCAGCATATATATGATAGCATTAGTTTTGATAAGTCAGCAGATGAATAGCATGCAAAGAGTTAAAGCCTCACCTAAACTTTGCAATGACCAAATAAGACCTAACTTATTCAGGGTTCATACAGGCAAGTTAGAGTAAAATTCAAGGACTTTTCAAGTACTTCTTAAAGACTCCTACAGTTTTCAAGGACTAAAGATTTATGAAAACTACTGATTTAAGTGGAAGAATTCTACTTCAGAAATGCTAGACTGAGATAATGGAGAAATTATTACTTGTAAAATTCAAGGACTTTTCAAGGCCTTTGATTGATTTTCCAGTACTTTTCAAGGCAGATTTAATTTGAAGTACTTTTTGCCCTATGTATTCAAGTACTTTTCAAGCCTGTGTGAATCCTGTTATTACATGTGAATCATCAGCCATATTTCTATAACTACCGCCCATCCCCTCCCCTACATGAAAATCAGGAAATTAGTAGCAAAATATGCCATCCTTTATCGGTTTGATTTGAAGGATTGGAAAACATGGCTAAGAATTCTGTCTAAGTACAACAAATGAGCCTAAATATGCGAACAACAAATGGAAGTACAGACCAGCCTGCCAATCCATGCAGTCTAATTAGGGCCTTTGTTATTCACTTTCAGGGAAATATAATAACATGCCTTAGGCAAAAATTCACTATTCTAGCTAGTTTTTGTAGCTGAGCAGGCTGGCATAAGCTTTACCTTATCGGAAGCCCGTTTTTGCGACAAGGCCCATACAATACTTATTATGTGAACTAAATCAGGGGTGTGGAAATTGTAAAATTTTATTCTTGTCCCTGTTGTCCAGGGACAAGTAAATGGCCATTATGTACTTGTCCAGAGAAAATTTTACATGTCCGAAATGTACTCTTTCGAAAACAGTATGAAACCAGATATCAAATCTCTTGTTAAAAGTGTGGATCCTGATCAGCTGGCTTCTCTTGTAAACAGTGTAGATCAAGATCAGCTGGCTTCTTCAGAAGCCAGCTCTGATCAGGATCCACACTGTTTTCAATGCAACATACTGAGTTCATAACAATTAATCAAAATATGAAATACAGAATTGTATTAACTTTATACATTTGTACTTGTCCAAGGACAAGTAAATAAAATTTTTCAACTTGTCCTGAATGAAATGGGACCAGGTTGGACAAGTTGGGCATGGTATTTCCATAGCCCAGACTAAATACATGTACGGTAAATGCTCTAAAATTTCGAAAACTATACTTATTATGTGAACTAAATCAGGATCAATTTGGTCACAAGACCAAAATGGTAAATGCTCTAAAATTTCGAAAACTAGCTACCTGCCAAAAGGCCTAGACAAATAGGGCAGACCCAGATCAGACTGCTTCTGAAGAAGCAGTCTGACCAGGGTCTTCCCTATTTGCAACTCTGACAAGAAATTTGTAAATTCTAGCCCTGAAAACCAACATTTTATTTGAGGAACTGAAATAGATAAGCGTTTGAAATTTTAGAACATTTACCTTAGTAGGTGCAAAATGGTTACTAGAGAAGTGATACATAAAAGCAAAATAAAATTGAGGTTACAGTCTATTTAACGCAAAATAAAGAATATTTGATACAACTGCAGACAGGTGCCTATTCAAGAAATAATTCTGTAACCGTAATGATGTTGATATCACACAGTTAACATGAAATGTTCATTATATTCTTTCAGAGGCGTATGATATAGTATCATACGCCTCTGATTCTTTAGATACCCTGATCATTTGTTTGTTTGCTTAATTTGATTCTTTACGTCCACTCAACAATCTTTCAGTTATGCCATAATGATCTTCCTGGGTTGAACCAGTACTAAGCTAGGATAAATGTGTCTTGCTCAAGGACCACAACGCAGTGACGCCGGTGAGGCTCGAACCCGCGGCCCTTCGGTCTCGAGTCAAGCACTCTACCATTGAGCCACTGCGCTCCCTAGATACCCTGATCAGGCATAACAAAATGCTGATCCTGATCTGGATCCAAACAGTTTGATCTGATTCCGATTTTTTTTGAAAAGTTAATTTTGAATAAAAAAAATAGTGGATGATTCACTGATCTGGAGCCAAACAGTTTTCCTAAAAAAATTTCTGAAAGTTAATTTTGAATAAAAAAATTAGTGGATGACAAAAAAACAAGCAACATTTCCTAGCATACAAAGAGCGAAAATTATTAGATGTAAGCTTAACAGGGCATGCAACAGCAACTACAGTAAAACCTGTGTAAACGGCCACTCAAAAAATAGACAAAACTAAGATCTTTATACCAATTGGTAGCTTAATGAAGGCTCCACTTGGGAGCATTCTGCAATACTTTTGACCTGCATTAAGCGATAATTGGTCTTGAAAACCAATATTTGGTCTTTTTGAGAGTGAAAGTTTTACACAGGAATTACTGCAATACTTTTGATCTGCATTAAGCAATAATTGGTCTTGAAAACCAATTTTCGGTCTTTTTGAGAGTGGCAGTTTTACACATGTTTTACTCTGTTCACTGTAGCGCTAGCCTTGTTATTCACTTTGATCACAATTTTGCCTAACTCTTCAAAAAACTTCTCATGTGCAGTTATTGTTTGTATACAACAAAATCAGGTTGTCCACATGGCCCAAAATGTGTTCAAAATTTCAGAACACATGCCATAAACAAAATATCATGCATTTTCAATGCCAAATAATTTAATTTAAACACTAGGCCTGCTATGAAACAATGCATATACGAGTCATCTGCCAAGGCTGTCTGCTGCATCTAGTTGCTAACATCAGACTTATTTCAGCATATATAATGCTGAAATTAGTCTGTGATGTTAGCAACTAGATGCACCATACATGGAAAAATTGTGATCTGGGCCAACACTGTTTGTTACAGACATTTTAAAAGGACCAGCAGGAGAAACAGCAGGCAACATTTAGTCACGATTATCAGCTGAAGACATAAAAACGGTTCAGAATTATTGCATGAATAATCTCCCATCAACCCTTTCTCATTGAAAATGTAAACTAGAGGACCTGAGGAGCTCACCTGATCGATTTAATAATGTTAAAATAGGTCAAGGTTAACTACCGCTTATGATAAAACATATTTTATTTTACCATATATGGGGGTTGCAACCATTTTGGTCAAGTAACCTAAAACAATCTAACGAAAACTCCATGAAACCGCACAGTGATTTCTGAGAAACCAATGTTTAGATAGGTATGTGGCAGTCCACATGAGTGGCATTCAATAAAAGGTCACAGGTCAGCTTGATATTTGGTATTTATATAAAACCAATGTCTCATTTGGTTAAACTTTTCTCAAAAGTATTATGATTTCGAGAAAAAATGAACATTTAAAGACTTTCCCCATATAAATGCATTGGGAATCAAATTTGACCTTGCCATAAAGTAGGTCAAGTTCAAGCTAGATTCATCATTTATGCAACCTGGTAGGACCCACATCCCCAATGCTACATACCAAATCCCATGGCCATTGGCCTTTTGGCTCCAGAGAATAAGATATTTAAAGGGTTTTTACCATATATGGGTGTGGTGGCCATTTTGGTCTTGTGACCAGATCAATTTGTATCAAATTTGGCTTACCTATCATAAGGAGTCTTCATATGAAATTTTAGTTCAATAAGCCTAGTGGTTCCTGAGAAAACTATGTTTTAATACATGTATGTTGATGGGACTTCAATATGAGCGACCTTGGCTGAAAGGTCAAAGGTTGACCTTGACCTTTGAAACTTATTTATAGCCATTGTCTCATTAGGTTTAACATATCAAGTGAGAATAATGACTTTGGCTTCAACAGTGTTCAAAATATCAACTTTTCAACAACAAAAAAAATTAAATGCATTAGGAAGCATTTTTGACCTTGACATTAAGTAGGTCAAGGTCAACTTAGGATCATCATTTGAACAAACTTGGTAGGCCCTACATTCCCAATGCTACATACCAAGTCCCAATATCACAGGCCTTCTGGTTCTGGAGAAGAAGATTTTAAATGGTTTTTACCATATATGGGCATGGCGGTCATCTTGGTCATGTGACCAAAATATTTTGCATAAATTTTGGCTAACTTATCATAAGGAGTCTTCACATGAAATTTTAGTTCAACTGGGCCAATGGTGAGAAAACTATGTTGTAATACATGTATGTTGATGGGACTCCAGTATGAGCGACCTAAGCTGAAAGGTCAAAGGTCAACCTTGACCTTTGAAACTTATTTATAGCCATTGTCTCATTAGGTTTTACATATCAAGTGAGAATAATGACTAAGGCTTCCATAATTTAGAAAAAATCAACTTTTCAGAATTTTTTCCACTCAAATGCATTAGGAAGCAAATTTGACCTTGACCTTAAGTAGGTCAAAGTCAACCTAGGATCATCATTTGAACAAACTTGGTAGGCCCCACATACCAAGTCCTAAGGTCAGCGGCATTCTGGTACTGGAGAAGAAGATTTTTAAACTGTTGGTTTTTACCATATATGGGCGTGCTGGTCATCTTGGTCATGTGACCAAAACCATTTTACAAAACAAACTTTCGTTCCCGCGTCCTAAGGTGTCACCATAATATGAAACTTTAATTAAATTGGCCTATTGGTTTCAGAGAAGATGTTTGAAAATGTGGACAGACGGATGGACGACAGAGTCATTAGTATACTAATAGCTCACTTAGCATTTGGCTCAGGTGAGCTAAAAATGGACCATCCAAACTCTATGAAACTAAATTGGAGATCCATCTGTTAAGAAAGGGTTTATGGAGCTGACAGAGCTATACTATAAAGCACACAATATCCCATGTACCTTACGAGCTGGCTGTATCACTTATGCCATGAGCACTGTATCTGAAATAGTGGGTCATCAAGTTAACTCTTAAAATGATATTTGAGCCGGGACATGTGATTTCCAACAATGTGGCATTTTCACAAGTGTAGATTCAAACGAGCCTGTGCAGTCGCCTTTTAAGCTTAGACATTCCAAATGATGTTCAGTCACTAGCTTAACACTCAAGGAATATTCAAGCAACTAACAAAGCCTCTGATCAGACTACGCGTATGCGCAGGTTGATCTGAGGCTTTGCTGGTCGCACATACCACATTGTTGGAAATCTCATGTCGCGGATCAATTTTAAACTTTAAACTTCTCCTGCTCATAAATTTTTGTCCTGAAAATGTAGTCTGCTTTTTAGTTTTGTTGTATATATTCAAGTGCACTTCATACTAATTTTATCACGGAAGCAAACACTATGAACCCTGATCAGACTGCTCCTAAAGGACAATAGACGTTCTGTCAGTCCTGATCTGGGTCCAAACTGTTTGCAAAGGTTATCAGCAGACGACAAAAGTCGCCGCTAGGAAGGAGAGAGTTAAATGAATGAGAACTAACCATTGAAGCTCTAATCATGATTGCAGCAGACAAGAAATTTCTTCAATTTTTGGTGAAAATGCATGTAAGTCTTGCTTTTTTGTGTGAATCATCTGCAGATTTGTCAAAAAGTTAAGATTCAGATCAGGCCTGACTTTTTGTCAGGCCTGATCTGGATCCAAACTGCTTGCAAAAGTTATCAGCAGATGCCAAAAGTTGCCACTAGCATGGAATGAGTTAATACTAAAAAACGAAAATTAATTAAAATATCATTTTTTCCCATAAAAAATTAGGTGTACATGCATCAGCATTGATGGATACATTTGGAATAATAGCATTTTAATTCATTTGTACAATATTTTCTTTTACCAAATGATTATTATGTTGAAATCTGGTAATGATCAGAATTTCTTTATAACAGCAAATTCACTTTAACGTCAAAGATAGCTTGGAACAAACAGTGTCGTTATAAAGAGGGTTGACTGTATTTTTGTTATCAATTACATTATTATTAATTTTATCCTTTTGAAAGTGAAAAAATGTCTTTGCTCTCTTCCTGCTGGTATTCTTTTTAGTCCAGAAAATATTGTCTCCTTATTACATCTGTTGCATATCATCGTTCAGGAGTCAAAACCTCATAACTCAGATTTTTACCAAAATGACTTTTCTTTACTAGTTTAGCAAGCAATATTTTACAGGCAATGCCAACAATTTTCTGGTTATATGAAGGTAAACTGATGAAAATACATTGTAAGCAAAATGACATTATATTTGGCAGATCACATGCTTTGTAATTTTGCATGCTTTTTTGTTGTTGTCTGCTGATTTTTTTCTCAAAACATTTCAAAATACATGTACATGTACCATCAGAATCTCAAACAGTTTGGATCCAGATCAGGTCCGACATTTTGTTGGCCCTGATCTGGGTCCAAACTGTTTGTGAAGGTTATTTGCAGATGCACAAGCAGGTAAAGAGAACTTAGAACAATTGCTGAAACTCCCATTATGCAGTTACGCATGTACGTAATAAAATAGTAACATTCAAAGGAGGTCACCTAATGAGGTAAAAGTGATTTTCCATAACAAAAGGAACGGCTCTTAAATAGAAAGAATTCGCTCCTTCTGTGTGCAAATTCTTTCTTTAAGAGAAGTTCCTATTTTGAAATCGGATGCAATTGAAGAGAAACACTGCATGTTCCAGTAGTCTCCCCTTGATGTGCGTATCTTTTTTTCACCATTGAATTCATTTCTTTTTCAAACAGTTTAGATTTAGATCAGATGGCTTCTCCTGCCAGCTGATCAGGACCTGTAGGTTTTGAAGCTTAGAGCTTGGATATGGTATGGATATCAATCAACAAGACAAGGTTTACAAAGTGTACAGTTTTTATAGACATAGTTCACATGAACAAGTAAAGCAAGGTTCATACAGGCAAGTTTGTTTAAAATTCAAGGACTTTTCAAGGACTTCTAAAAGACTTTCCTACTGTTTTCAAGGACTGAAAACTTATGAAATACTGATTTACACATTAAAATTCTACTTTGGAAATGCTTGACTGCATTACTAAAGATTTTAGTTTTAGATAATTAGTACAAAATTGTGGTGCCAGCATTTGGTGCAGCATATGCTTCACCAAATAAAGGCACCACAATTTTATACTGATTTAGATCTCCAAAGACAGTGTTGAATCCTCCTGTAAATGGTTAAATTCAAGGACTTTTCAAGGCCTTTGAGTGTTTTTCCAGTACTTTTCAAGGCAAATTTAATTTTCAAGGACTTTTCAAGACAGTCCTACATATTCAAGTACTTTTCAAGCCTGTGTCAACCCTGTACAGTTTACAGAATACAGAAGTATACTTTTACACTCTCATTTAAGTCTTGGCTCAAGTCGTCTGCTTTGTCATTTGCTATTGCATTTTGCCCTTTACCAAACAGTAAGGGGACCAAACCAGACTCACACACTGGTAGGCGGCAATCGAAAAAGTTATGAACAATCGAGGAACGAGGATAACAGTGTTTTCGAGTGTCAATTTGTCACCAGTGGAGCAACAAATTGCAATCAAAAACACTGTTTCTATTGATTTTTTCGATAGTATTGGCATTTTGGATTGCTGTCTACCCAGTGCGAGACTGCCACACATGGAGCAGTCTGATCTTGGTCCATGTGAGTACTTTTTGCATGCAAGTTAAAATCAATCTATAACATTGTTAAAGCAAATATTTTCAACAAATGACATCAGCAGATAACATTTCAGCTGCAAGTTTGTGTTAACTCTTTGCCTACTGGGTAATTTTCATGCTTTTTTATCGTATGTGGATTTTTTTCAAAATCAACATTGTCTAAAAAATTCTTCTAGGGATACCATCAGTGTCATATAGTTTGGATCCAGATCAGGACGGACATTTTGTGGGGCCTGATCTGGATCCAAACTGTTTCAAAAAAGCTATCGGCAGATGACACTAGTAGGCAAAGAGTTTCAAAACTAGAAAAAGAAGCATTTGTAATTATAATTAAGCAAGATAGTCTGAAGCAATATTTGCAGAAGCCTCAAATATTTCAAGAGCCATAATAACCAGTCGACTAGTCTGGTTCCCTCCCCTAGATCTACCCATCTAGGGTCAGGTAACATGTATTTAATTACAAGTAGAGAATCCTACTCATGCGACTGCGCATGCTCCAGAAAAGATTTTTCAACACAAACTTCAGATTTTTTCAGATGCTATAATTTGATAATCAAGTAAAAGAAAAAATATATAAACTCTATGGACAAAGTAAACTTAATAAAACGGCTTGTTTAAAAAATGCACTTTATGTCAAGGGTATTTCCAAATACCACGTCACTCATGACGTCAGTGTGTATGCTATATGTAGGCGCAATGGCGGCTAGTAGTTACCTGTCTTAATATGCTAACAAGCTATTAAAGGGAGAGAACCAGTCTACCAGTCGACAGCACAAGATTTTGGACTGATATCAAACTATTTTGTTTGCCGAGAAATTTGGTTTCTGCACTCCGAGTTAAGCGGAGCAGTCTGATGTGAAGGATGGAAAACCTTATATAATGATGAATGAATCTCCTTCATTTTTCACAAGATAGGCAATTCGCAAAATTCTTGACAGGATAGTCAATCTGAAACTGACTCAAGGGAGGTAATTCTATATCCATTAAACTCTGCCACAGTAAATCATTCAGTTTCCCATTATGAAACAACAGTAAACTATTTATTGAATGGTTCTGTAAGTATTTCTCTCTTTTTTATCCCTTTTTAAGCCATAGACCAAAGAAACATGGCAGGTCTAAATGGAATCTTCTGTCCATAAATCACAATGTATTGTTATAAATTGACTGAACTATATTATGGACTGACCCGTTTCATCTTTGCTGCAGATGCAATTGACGCATTAAGGGTCAAGTAAGCAGGGATAAAATATGAACATGTAATGACAAAACCAAACAAAATGACCTACATGCCCAGGGAAGACCCAGATGGTCTAGGCTGATACCAAGATGATTCGAGTCTTCTCTGTCTGCATGAAGAATCCACAAGCCCTATAGCACAGCAAAGACTGATTTTATTGGTCAAAATGCTCGGACTGATCTGAGACTTCCCTATCTGCATGAAACAAACCACAAGCCCTAAGCTTACTCTTTGAGTGCAAAACAAAGACTCTGATCTGACTTTGGTCAAAATGCCCAGACTGATCTGAGTCTTCCCTATCAAATGTTTGTTACTTTATGCCACCTGCAAGTGGCCTGGTAATTATATTCCAAAATAAAGTTATTTCTGTTCTGTTCTGTTCCTGTCTGCATGAAATAAACCACAAGCCTTAAGCTACTTTTTGAGTGCAAAATGCAGACTCTGATTTGACTTGATCATAATGTCCAGACTGATCCAAATCTTTCCTGTATACTTATACAGTAAAACCTGTCTTAGTCGGTCACTCAAAAATAGACAAATCAAAGATCTTAAAGACAAATGGTAGCTTAATGAAGGTCAAAAGTATTGCAGAATGCTTTTGGAGCATTCTGCAATACTTTTGACCTGCATTAAGCGATAATCGGTCTTGAAAACCAATTTCTGGTCCACATTTTGAGTGGCCGCATATTACAGGTTTACTGTAAGTCATTTATTTGGTTTTGGCATGCACAGGCTCACAACAAAAATTATTTATCTGAATATAGTAGCAGCCTTAAGCAAAGCTGAATATTTATTTATAAATAATACATCCTTGTTGTATTAACCCTTTTCCCGCCATCCACAACAATTGTCGTCTGCTAGCTAATCTGCTATAACTTGGTAGCCTGTATTACAAACAGTATGAACCCCGATCAGACTGCTCCCTTGGTCTGATCGGGGTTCATAGTGTTTGCTTCCATGATAAAAACTGATCTGAAATGCATTTGAATATATGCAGCAGACAAAAGCAGATGGCATTTTCAGGGAAAAAAATACAGGCAGGATAAGGTTTAATACTTACACATTTATTTTTATTTGCTGCGTACATGACACGCAATTGTTTCAAATAATAAAGCGGGTTAGAATGGCGGTGTTTACTTACATCGATCATACATAACTATCCCCCTTTCGGCTAAAAGAGAACAAAGCCTTTCACTTAACCCGTTCTTGACTAATTGAATCTTACATACAATTTAACCCTTAAAGACCCAATCACGACTGCAGCAGAAGACAAACTTTTTGACATCTTTCCTAATTTTCTAAAGAAATAAGGAATGATATTTCATGAGAATTGTCTGCCAGCAGACAATTCTCATGAAATATCATGCCTTATTTGTTATTTTTGAAAAAACAGCAAAATTTGAAATTGTCGTCTGCTGCAAATTATAAATGGCGCTTTAAGGGTTAAGACTTTGTAATTTAGAATTTCCAAATCAAATTTTATTTTCAATAAAAACTGCTTTCTCTTCGCAAACTGTGTTTTGTTTGATTTGATTCTTTACATCCCAGTCAGCTATTTTTCAGTCATGTCCAGACGGGTCTTCCTGGGTTCAACCAGTACCAAGCATCCGATAAAGTGTCTTGCCCTTAACACAGTGACACAGCTGGTGATGAGGATCGAACCAGCAACCTTTCGATCCTAGTCTAAAGCTCTACAGAGTCATCGCACACCACAGTGGAGACCATATTGATGGTCTGGTAGCATATCACACTGTTTTGTTTGATTTGATTCTTTACCTCTCATCAACAATTTTTTCAGTTAAACAGGGACGGGTCTTCCTGGGTTGAACCAGTACTAAGCTAGGATAAATGTGTCTTGCTCAAGGACCACAACCCAGTTATGCCTCGAACCTGCGGCCCCTCGGTCTCGAGTCAAGCACTCTACCACTGAGCCCTTGCGCACCCACATATCACACTGTTCCATCAGAGCGTCAAACAGTTTGGATCCAGATACAGGCCCAACATTTTGTCAGGCTTGATCTTGGTCCAAACTGTTTGCAAAAATGTTATCAGCGGAAGACACACTAGTAGGCAAAGAGTTCAGCTAGGAGAAAAATAAAAATATTATGGCATCTTCTCATGGGAAATAATTGTCTCTTGAAGCAAGATAATTATTTTCAGTCTTATTATATGTTGTCCTTCACTAGACTGGCTACAGTCTGAAACATTGTCATAGTTTGACGAAACAATATCCATTTTAACTTGCAATCAAAACTATTTTTTCTCTCATCTTCTAGTCAGATATTTCAGAGCCATCAGAATAAGACTACAGCTACCAGTATATGAAATGATATATTGATAGAAAAATTGTTTTAAGGACTAGAGCCAGTCATCAGGCTTTTTGCATTTTTTTTTGTCGTCCAAATTAACTTTTTTGAAAAAATATTTCAGGAATACCATCAGTGTCAAACAGTTTTGGATCCAGTTCAGGCCTGACATTTTGTAGGGCCTAATCCAGTCTGCAAAAGTTAACGGCCGCAAATATTAGAAGGTAAAGAGTTGATAATTAATTTTCTTACTTCTCAAACAAAAGATATGTTGTGAGTCTCAATAGAACAGTCTCATTGAGAAGATTATTTTGAGCATAACATCTTTAAACCAATGGCGTAGCCAGAACACTGAAAAAGTTATGCACATCAAAGAGAGACTACTGGACTAAGCAATGATTTTCTTCAATTGCGTCCCTTTTCAAAATGGGAACTTCTCTTAAAGGAAAGAATATGCTCCCAGAGGGAGTGAATTCTTTCCTTTATGAGCAGTTCCTTATAGTATGGAAAATCACATATCACATTAAGTGACCTCCCTTGACTGTTACTATTTTTATTATGCACGTGCGTAACCTGCGTAATGGGTGCTACGCCAATGTTTAAACCTTTGGATCAGAAACTAACATTTTGCGCTCAAACTTTTTGAATAAGATAACATTTATCACATGATGTCGCGTCAACACCATGCAATAAAATAAAAAAAACACATTTAGTAACGTTACCTAGTGATGTCCATTATAATGTTTCGAAAAAGATGGCAAAATATTGACGTTTTCACACCACAAATGCGAGTTTTAAGCAATTTTAATGTCCTGTGATTAAAAGAATCTATCATTCATGCTCCTGTATTATTGAATTTATTAAACTTGCCGCGTTTTTCTTCAACTCATTTAATAAATTCAATAAAACAGGAGTACGAATGTTAAGATCCCTATTTATGGCTTTATTTCACAGATTTTTAAAGGCGGAAAAATTATTTCATATGGGGGTGTATGTAAGGTGAGAAGGTGACTTGGCTCTGCTGGCTGTATTTAATACTTACGCTACAATTTGTGTGAGGAGGGGAGGGTGGGGGATGGTGAGTTAACATGACTCAGTTCTATTGGCTTTAAATACTTACAAGGAGGGGAGGGTGGGGTCCCGAGGGGGGGGGGGGGGGGTACTCCGATAATTTTGTACATACTTAAGCTAGGGTCATTTTTTTGGGGGGTTCAAAATTTTGAATTTCAAATTTTTGGCGGTTTTCAGAAAAATGAATGAAGATTTTTTTTTATTTTATTGAGGTCATCACAAAGTTGGACTATATTTAGGGGTCATTTCTTTGCATTTTAGAGTCTTTTTTATTAAGGTCAAGGTACAGAATGGGGGATATGCTAAAATTTCAAATATTTTTTGAGGTGCTTGAAATTCCTGATATTTTTTGGGGGGGTGAACGGTAGATGCTGGACCCGAGCCTACATATGTCGAAAAAATGAGAGTACCCCTCATGGGGGTGGGATGTAGAGAGTGAACATGACTCTGCTGTGCTGGCTATAAATACTCACACTAATACTTGTTCCCCATCAATTGTGTTTATTTTTAATGCTTGTTTTTCATCTTGGTCTGCTACAAGTGGATATTTGGCATCTTGGCAACCGCCGTCCACTGACGGTAACGGGCCGCAGTTCTTAAACTTGAAGAGTAGCATAATGATGTTGCTCCAGAGTAACGAAGCGCCTGAAAAAAATTCAATTATGTAGACTGGCTCCAGTCCTTAAAACAATTTTCATCAATGTGTCATATCATAAACTTGTAGCCAGTTTAACTCTGATGGCTCTAAAACAGAGCCATCAGAGTTAAACTGGCTACAAGTATATGATATGACACATTGATAAAATTGTTTTAAGGACTGGAGCCAGTCTACCAACTACAGTAAAGATTCTAAAATTTCAAACAATTTTCAGAAATTTCTCTTTCTCTTCTTAATAAAATGTTGGTTATCAAGGCTGGAATTCACAAAAAGCTTGACAGAATAGCAAACAGGGAAGGCCCTGATCAGACTGCTTCTGAAGAAGCAGTCTGATCTGGGTCTTCCCTGTTTGTCTTGACAATTTTTTGTAGCCAACTAATATTCAAAAATTTAGAACATTTGCCGTAATTACAATAGAACTTAGTTACATGAAATATAATAGTCCATTTTTGACCTCAGACAGATCGAAGATTGGACTAGTCTACTTAGTAGCATGTGACAGTTTATCAGATGGCAACGGTAATTTCTAATACTGTTCCTGCTGTCGAAGTTGACAGAAACTGGTCTCTGCTGATTTCTTTTTAAAATAAACTTTAAAAAATAAATGTTTCAAGAAGACCATCAGAGTGTAAAACAGTTTGGATCCAGATCAGGACCGACATTCTGTCGGGCCTGATCTGGGTCGAAATTTGTTTGCAAAGGTTATCAGCAGACGACAAAGTCATCACCAGTTATCTCTCTATTTCCAGATGAAACTTCACCGATTTATATTATTTCTACACCGCTGATAAATGTAATTTTTGTCCATTAGTATAATTGCACTGACATACTGACTGAGTTTCAAGTATTGATGTCTGCAGCAATAATGCATAATAAATCACTTAACTCTTTGCATGTGGAGTAATTTTGCATTTAATTTCAAAAACTCATAAAATGGTAAAATGATGAATCTTAAAGATTTTTCTTGCTGAGTTGTATTTATCCTGCTGATAAATGTTCAAATGCCAACAATTGTTGGCATTTTAACATTTATGAACATAATAAATTTCATGCTCAGCTGAGTTGAGCATGGTAAAAGTTTGATAACCTCAGGGCCTGATCTAGGTAGAAACTCAGTGATAATTTTTCATTTTGAAGGAATGAGTTTTACAAGTGCACATGATTTGAAACAATGGGATTTTTTGGATAACAATGAGATTTTTTTCAGAATTTGCACAATTTATTCGTCAACATATATTAACTATTCTCACAATAAAACAACTGGTTGTGAAAAGGCCTTCTCTGACTAGATGTGCACAAACATGAGGGTGAGAATGACCCTTAAGATGACATTGCCTACGATGATTTGTACTTGCTGAGTGGTACATCTTCATCACAAAGCCATTTTACAACCTTCATGAGCACAGTGACAGCCTTGTCCTCCTTTGATGAGGACTTTGCTTGGCAGGCCTGGAAATCCTCCTTCAAAATGGGTGCCTGAATTGCTGCTTGGTGGTCAGGCAGAACGGCATGTCGGTCCAGCGTTGTTTTTTTGAAATTTCTGTTTTGACAATGTTCTACCATGCCGTTTCTTTTCCCATGCTCGGTACAGATATTACAGAACATAAAATCCTTTTCTTGGTTGTATTTAAGCCATGAATATAATTTAAACCATTTAGGAATAAATTTATTGGTCGGTGGTTGTTTCGGCGTATCTTCCAGGGGGGCTGGTTTTGTTTGGTCATTTGAACTATTTTCTGATTCATCAGAACTACCGCGGAATACCTCAATAATTGAACGCTGATCTTTTGATCGACAAAGTTTCTTCTTTGGTGGCATTGCAGACGATTATTTGACTGACTACTCAAACCGGAACCATGCGAAAAAAATTGAGATGCTTACCTGCTTCGTAATTGTTCTAAATACAATAATCTCGCGAGCTGGGAGACATCGAAGTAATGTGCAACAAAATGGGTGACGTATGCGATTTTGCTAAGCGGTGTTAAAATTGAGATGCTTACCTGCTTCGTAACTGTGTCAAAGTACGACATTCTCGCGAGTTGGGAGCCATCCAAATAATGTGCAACAAAATGTGTGACGTAAGCGATTTTGTGAAGCGGTGTTACTGTAAATATTACACGCTAGGCAGGATACGTTCACCGAAGGATTACAACAACTCTGGATATGAGTGCGATTTTTTCTCGCACATCTTAATGAATAATGCGATATTTAGGAAAAATATGCGCTATACGCGCAAATCGCACATGAAAAATTATCACTGGAAACTATTTGAAAAGGTTGTCAGCAGGAGAGACAAAGTCATAGAAGAGCATGGATATAGAAGGGCGAGACCAGCATGCATGTGTACAGGCTGATCTGTGCCTTTGATGTCAATCAATGTTGTTGTTGCTGCTGATGATGAAGATGATCTATAGCTGATTAGCAAGGAGTTTCCTACCTAGAGTTCCACTATTCTGTAGTGTCTTCGTCTCAATAGTCAGGTGAATCTACATGGCATTGGAATGTTTTGAAAAGTGTGTATGGCAAGAGCCATCATTCTTGCACTCAACAACACTATCTTGACAGCCACAATCATTCTTGCAATCAACAAAACTATCTTGACAGTCACAATAATTTCTGCGAGCGTAGGGGCTCAGTGGTAGAGTGCTTGACTCGAGACCGAGGGGCCACGGGGCGTCACTGCGTTGTGTCCTTGAGCAAGAACATTTATCCTATTTTAGTACTGGTTCAACCCAGGAAGACCCGTCCCTTTAAAACTGAAAGATCGTTGATGGGATGTAAAGAATCAAATCAAACAAACAAACAAAACAATCATTCCTGCACTAAACACACTATCTCACCTTATCTTGACAGCCACAATCATTCTTACACTCACACAATCTTGACAGCCGCAATCATTTCTGCACTCAACACATTATCTCACAAGGTCTTGCGAGCCACAATCTGTATAACACTCAACACACTTTCTTAATGGCTACAACCATTCTTATACTCAACATACTATCTTGACAGCCACAATCATTCCTGCACTCAACACACTATCTTGACGGCCACAATCATTCCTGCACTTTACAACCACAATCATTCCTGCACTAGGAGCGCAGTGGCTCAGTGATAGAGTGTTTGACTCAAGACAGAGAGGCCGCGTATTTGAGCCTCACCGGCGTCACTGCGTTGTGGTCCTTGAGGAAGACACACTTATCTTAGCTTAGTACTGATTAACCCCAGGAAGACCGGTCCCTGTTTAACTGAAAGATTGTTGATGGGACGTAAAGAATCAAATCAAACAAAAAATCATTCCTGCACTCAACACACTATCACAATTTATCTTGACAGCCACAATCATTTTTACACTCAACACACTATATCACACTATCTTGACAGGCAAAATCATTCTTGCACTCAACAACACTATATTGACAGTCACAGTCATTCCTGCACTAAACACGCTATCTAACCTTATCTTGACAGTCACAATCATTCTTACACTGAACAAACTATCTGACATTATCTTGACAACAACAATCATTCTTACACTCAACACACTATCTCACACTATCTTGACAGCCACAATCTTTCTTGCACTCAACACAATATTTTGCACAATATTGACAGCTACAATCATTCTTGCACTCAACATAATATCTCATACTATCTTGACAGCCTCAATCATTCCTGCACTCAACACACTAACTCACCCAATCTTGACAACCAGAATCATTCCTGAATACAATCATTCCTACACTCAGCACACTATCTCACACAATCTTGACTGCCATAATCATTCTTACACTCAACACTATCTCACACAATCTTGACTGCCATAATCATTCTTACACTCAACACTATCTCACACTATCTTGACAGCCACAAACTTTCTTGAACTCAACACACTATTTCTCACAATATTGACAGCCACAATCATTCTTGCACTCCATATACTATCTCACACTATCATGACAGGCACAATCTTTCTTACACTTGACACAATCTCAAACTTCCTTGACAGCCACAATCATTACTGCACCCAGCACACTATTTTGATAGCCACAATCATTCTTACATTCAACACACTATCTTGACAGCCACAATCCTTTTGCGCTCAACACACTATCTCTCACTATCTTGACAGCTACAATCATTCTTCCACTAAACACACTATCTCACGCTATCTTAACAGCTACAATCATTCTTGCACTCAACACACTATCTCACCCTATCTTGACAGCTACAATCATTCTAGCACTCAACACACTATCTTGACAGCTACAATCATTCTTGAACTCAACACACTATCTTGACAGCCTCAATCATTCCTGCACTCAGCACACTATCTTACAATATCTTGATAGCCACTATCATTCATACACTAATCACACTATTTTGACAGCCACACTCATTTCAGCACTCAACACACTATCTAACACTATCTTGACAGCCACAATCTTTCTTGCACTTAACACTCTATCTTGACAGCCACAATCATTCTTGCACTCAACACATTATCTTAACAGCCACAATAATTCCTGCAATCAACACACTATCAAACACTATGTTGACAGCCACAATCTTTCTTACACTCAACACACTATCTCACACTATCTTCACAGCCACAATCATTCTTGCAATCAACACACTACCTCACACTATCTTGTTAGCCACAATCATTCTTGAACTCAACACACTATCTTGACAGCCACAATCATTCCTACACTCAACACACTATCTTGACATCCAGAATCATTCATGCAGTCACCACATTATCTCAACAGCCACAATCATTCTTACACAAAACACATTACCTCACATTTCTAGACAGTCACAATCTTTCTTGCACTCAATACACTATCTTGATAGCCACAATCATTCTTACACTCAACACACTATCTTGACAGCCGCACTCTATCTTGCATTCATCACACTTTAATTCTCACACTACCTTGACAGCTACAATCATTTCTGCACTCAACACGCTTTCTCACACTCTATTGATAGCATCAATCATTCTTAGGCTTACACTCAACACACCATCTTGACAGCCAAACTCATTCTTACACTCAACACAAAATTTCACACTTTTTTGACAGCCACACTTATTCTTGCACAACACACTATCTCATATGAAAGCTATGGAGTGCAAGGTTTCACCTTTACGGGAAGCAAAGGAAGTATATATAACACTAGCAAATATAATCAAAATATGTCAAAGATTTGGACTGCACAAGTTTTTGTCTATTAACAGACAGACAGACAGATGCAAGGATGCCAGTCTGATCGCTATATCCCTATCTTGTCTGTTGGAGAAAGGAATGTTGTCTAATGCAAATTTTGGTGGCACTTTAATACCAAACTCTGGTACTGGTTATAGAGATGACTATTGTGCTTTGATTTAACCCTTTGAATACCATTGGATTCTTTCTTCTGGTTTGATACAATAAACTTGGGATAGTCCATTGTACATATCTAGGGTGGTCAGGTTATAATTTTCAAAAAATATTGCATATTGTCTGAAGATCTTTTTTACCTTTACAAACAGTTTAGACCCTGATGAAATGCAGCAACATGCTGCATTTCATCTTTGTCCTCACTGTTTGCAAAAGTACTTGTTTAGGGGTTTCTTGAATACAAAAAGGGTTAATGACAACATTAACCCATAAAGCGCCACCGATAATTTACTGCAGACGACAATTTCAAATTTTGCCTCTTTTTTAAAATTAACAAATAAGGCATGATATTTCATGAGAATCGTCTGCTCACAAACGATTCTCATGAAATATCATACCTTATTTTTGTCGAAAACTAGGAAAGATGTTGCAAAATTTGTCGTCTGCTGTAGTCGTGCTTGGCTCTTTAAGGGTTATCTAACCTGCTAAATAAAATGCATACTGGAACTCCTTCTCTTCCTCTATAAGAAGACCTGCAACAAAATAATGAAACAGCATTAACTCTTTATGCCTCCTGGGTAATTTTTTCATGCTTTTTTGTCATCTGCTGATTTTTTTTTTTCGAAAAATTTGTTCAGAAAAACTCTATCAGCATCAGAGTGTCAAACAGTTTGGATCACCTGGTCTGATTTGGGTCCAAACTGTTTGCAAAGGTTCTCAGCAGCAAAGAGTTAACCAATGTTAGACAAGCCAGTGCCCGCTCTACATGAATCTGCCTTTATCAACCAATTTAAGCCAAATGGAATTTTCCATTCTTATCATTTGGATCGATCTGTCCATTTCTGTTTAAAGGGTTGTAACTTGGTGGTATTTTTTTTATTTATATTCAAATTCTAATAGAACATTCTGTTAGCAAACAGTGGAGACCCTGATCAGATGCCACATTCTGTGGCATCTGATCTGGGTCTGCACTGTTTGCCTATGCCCCACAAAAACGATGCTTGGCTTATATGGTTAAACCCTTTGTGTGCAATGGTTTCTTCTTCCCAGTTTGATACAATAAACCTTGGATGGTCCTTTCCATATTGTATTGAGGAGTCAAAAGTTACAATTTAAATTCTATTAAAATTGTATTTCTTTCACTGAAAGCGTTTGTTATAGCAAACAGTATACTAGCGCAGACCCTGGTGAAATGTTGTTGTGTTCTGGGTATAGACTTCACCAGATGACAAAAGTCCACACTAGCAAAGAAAAGTTGTACTATAAATACTCCTGTAAGTGGGTTACAGAAGCCCTGAAGGAACATAAACATAAACAAACACAAATCACCCTACCATCCATCATAAACAAAATATACATAAATCATTACTGATTACATAATTTAATATGCTGGGGAAAAATGCCTTATGCTTGATTTCGCTTGTTTACTTACTATAACTATCAACAGTATTTCAGTGTCTGGATGTGACTGTTAGGAGAACAGATCTGGCCTCAAGGTTATAAAACTTGAGTACAAGCTCAGACTCAAAATAAAGCACAATGATTGGCTACTTGCGGACACATGTCCGCAAGCAGCCAATCATTGCGCTTTATTTTGAGTCTGAGAAAGAACTCAAGTTTTATAACCTCGAGGCCTGATGTTCTTGGGCAATTTTGCATGTTCTGATGTACAATTTTATTTGAAAAATCTATTGCACTTTTTAATCTGCAGTCAACAAAACAGCATGCGAAATAACCCAGCATGTAAACCTCCTTGAATAATTGAGCCAGTGCATGAGATTTTCAACAATGTGGTATGTGCGACCAGCAAAGCCTCAGATCAGCCTGCGCAAACGCGCAGTCTGATCAGAGCCTTTGCTAGTCGCTTGAGTATGCTATGATTGTTAAGCTACTGACTGAACACCATTTGGAGTTTCTAAGCTTAAAAGGAGGCTGCAGAGGCTCGTCTGAGTCTACACATGTCAAAATGCCACATTGTTGGAAATCTCATGCACTGGTTCAATTATAAGTGTAAGTAATTGTATGGTTTGTGCTTATGTACGGGAAGATAATCCATGAGCTTTAGCAAGTGGATTATCTCCCATACATGCGCACAACCATACAATAACTGCCAGCATGCATGTGCACTTTATGCATTGTGAGATATCAGATGTAGAACATTCGAATATCACTCAAATATGCAATGATATATTTTATTGTGGTATGGGACCTTGACACCTGGCTCATAGCTTTTCAAAGGATGTGCAGGTGATAAATTATTGAGAATATGAGAATATTACAAGTTTCATAATCATAAATGAAATCAGATATTCAGGCCGCATGAAATAAAACTTCTGTTTCATGGTCCTTTCTCAAACCTGTAGGACAGAATATTGGGCCTAATCTGGATCCAAACTGCTTGACGGATTTGAATAAGTCATCAAGACTTCTTTCTGAACTCTGTAATAGAATAGTACGAGGGTCATTTGAAAAGTTCTTAGCATAGCATCATAACTCCAGAATGCGTTGATAAAATGCTATCAAATAATACATTTTTGGAAACTAGAATTTAACCGCTTACTTGATAGTTTAACTTTTGTCAAAAAAAGGACTTTGCTTGCACGTGCAGCCCATGCTCAAAATGAGAAGGGGCTTATATACTGGCGGAAATTTTAAGCAAAATACTTGGAAAAAAGCGAAGATAAATTGGGGACCTTATTTGCAATCATGATTTGACAAATTAACGATTTGGTGCCAACTTATTTTTTTATTAAAATATATTATGCGATCGCTGCTTGCACAACTACCACCTTTACATTCAGAAAATGTTAACTTATAGAGAAATGCTAAACTTTCAAAAATAGGACATTTTTCTATTTTTCTTTATACTTTTAATCATAGCTAAACTCATTCTGCCCATGGGAAAATTTTAAGAATTATCTTCCCTTTGTTCTAGTAAACAAAATTTATTTTGGTTTCAATACAAAGAGCGTAAAGTGTGCTTGACAAAAATACTAACATACTGCATTTTTAAACTACTGTCGGGTATATATTTTCAAAATATGTGCATTGTGACATGAGATTTTTAGACATAAAAATAGGCGCATTGCTTTGCTTTCTAAACGGTTGTGGTATTGCTGTTACGATATTAGAAACATCCAACTCTGTCAACAATTGTATAATCACTGTACCAGATTGTGGCCTACCAAATTGTACAAAATTATCTAATTTCATGAACTGTTCTAAATGTTCTGCACACTTTTCCAAAGGTAAAATGTTATATTTTCCACTGAAATTGTGCGTTTTCCAGTATACAAACTGTACACGTATTCACAATAATATTTTTCGTGATTGCTCCATGATATCCTCATGAAATGTGTGCTATAACAAAGGAGGTAGAATAGTTCTTTAAAATGATACCAAACATGATAGGGTTTGTCAATTGGTATTTTGAGAACATTTGACCATGCTAAGAACTTTCCAAATGCCCCTCGTATGTATGCTCTTGTTTGTAAATTGTTTATCAATTAAATATGTTTAAACTAAACTAAACTGCTTGATATATTTACTCTGTTTATTTCTGAAAGATTTTTTTTAAATAAGTTAATTTTGTAAAAAAAAATCTGCAGATATTGAAAAATGAAAGATGTCCCAGCATGCAAAGAGATAATCCCTCATAATGTCATCCAAATGCTGGAATTTTGGGGCAATATGAATGCAATAGTTTTTGGTTGATTTGATTCTTTACGTCCCAGTCAACAGTTTTCCAGTCATGTTGGGATGGGTCTTCCTGGGTTTAACCAGTACTAAGCAGAGGATAAAAAGTCTTGCTCAAGGACACAACGCAGTGGCTCCACTGAGACTGGAACACAGTTCCCCTCGCTCTCAAGTCAAGAACTCTACCACTGAGCCACCGCACTCCTCAATGCAATAGTACGGTTCTCTGACTAAAACTATGGTATGCTCTTACTAAAGTATGCATGGTAAGTGTTCTGGCAAGGCTATTTTTGTGCCATTTGACATAAAAATAGTAAGTGAGTTTGATCAGGAAATATCACAATCACAAAGTGCAGACCAACCCATGGCACCGCAAGGAAAAGCCACACAACAATCACAAGACACCAGATAGACAAACTAAGCATTTGACATAAAACCATTAGGCTGATATTTGTATAGATCTGATTCTTAACATTTTCATGACTTTGTCCATTGTTTGACAGCAGCTGTTGCACAATAATTTTGAGAACATTTGACAGTTGTTCCCTCCAATTAAATTTCTTGGCAGTAATCATGTGTAATACTGAACATGACCCAGTAAAATTGATTTTTGCAAGAACTAATTTTGTCACCCTACTACTTGACTGTATGAACTATGACACTTCATTGGCACGCTGATTACTCACGTGATGATTTTTTCATTAGCAGTCACGCCACTTCTCATTCCACTAGAATAGCGCTTTACCTACCAGTGTTGTCTGCTGATTACCTTTGCAAGCAGTTTGGACCCTGATCAGGCCCGACAAAACGTCGGGCCTGATCGGGATCCAAACTGTTTGACACTCTGATGGTATTCCTGAAATAATTTTTTGAAAAAAGTGATTTTGAAAAAAATCAGCAGACGACAAAAAAGCATGCAAAATTATCCAGTATAAGACAAATAAGAGATAACAAACTCCTTGATTCAACTGAAAACCAGCTATTTTTTTTATCACATGTCAATGGGAATGATTGGTTACGTGCAAATTTTTTAGCATCTCTAGGAAACACTTCCAATGTGTACCCACAACCAATGTTTTCTTGGAGATATAAAATTATACAACTACTTCACAGGAAAAGTTAACTTTCTCATCTGCCAGCCTGATCAGCTGATGATGCCACTGCAGCAAAATATACACGGCTACTAATTTCCATATTCACAACGTCAAAATGTGCTGATTTCTTAGTGATCCACCATTTTGTTACTCCAACAAAATCAGGACATAAATATTGCCGACTGAATGAATAATTCAATGGCACTGACCGACGGCCGACTGAGGCATGAATAGACTGACTAGACAGATGGATGGAAAAACATTAAAAGACTGATGGAAAGAGTGATGCCAGGCTGAAATAGTGACTGGTCAGGGATATTGCTGGCCCAAAATGATGATGGGCCCTATAAATGGGCCAATGGCCCCTCTCTTATTCAAATGTCACCCATTTTGATGGGCCATTTGGAATTTTGATGGGCCCTTTAGACATGTTAGAAAATCTTTATACTTGCACCTAAGAGCAAAACTAATGATATATTTGAAGGGTCCAGCCAAAAATGAAAAAAGTCAATAAGCAATGCTTATTAGATACCCCCCGCACAGTAAGGGTCAGTGAAAAAACTTAGTTTTGGCAAGTGATAGTTCAAACCAGCAGACCCTAGTTTTAAAAAAAAGATTTCAGTAGAATCTGTGACAACAAGATTTAGGTAGGATCTGTGCAAATGATCTTAAAGCTTGCAATCTGGAACATTTGTTAAGATCAAATACACAAAATTATTCACACCTGAAAGCTCTATATGTCAAAACTTATACCGAAAAAATAGTCTAAGTTCTCATAGATGTCATTTTATCAAAAATTATTTTTTCCACACAAAACTCCTTCATGCATATGTTCAATGTGTCTATATTGTAAAGGCAACATATCAAATCGCTCCATCAAAAGCTGTGGTAGGAGTTGATCGGCCCATGAAGGCACTATCAATGCATATACAAAAGCCTTGTTAGGGAAAATTGTCTAAGTTCTAACAGCTGTCATTTTGTCAAAAATTATCATTTCCAAATCAAACTCCTTCATGCATATGTTCAATATGTGTACATTGTAGTGGCAAAGCATCAAATTGCTCCATCAAAAGCTGTGGTAGGAGTTGATCGGCCCATGAAGGCACCATCTATGCATACTACAAAAGCCTTGTTAGGGGAAAATTGTCTATGTTCCCACAGCTGTCATTTTGTCAAAAATTATTTTTTCTGAACCAAACTCCTTCATGCATATGTTCAATGTGTTTACATTGTAAAGGCAAAGTATCAAACTGTTCCATCAAAAGCTGTGGTAGGAGTTGATCGGCCCGTGTATGGGTAAAGGCAAAGTATCAAACTGTTCCATCAAAAGCTGTGGTAGGAGTTGATCGGCCCGTGTATGGCCTATAATAGCATAAGCATAACACCCTATACAAAAAGCCATTTAGAACTACAAAGGGAAATAACTCTAATAGAATTGGCCCCTAGCCCTTACTTTTTGTTTAAAGTATTTGTCTTGCATATATGAACATGTTTGCAAGGTTTGATGAAAATCCAGTAATGACTCTTCAAGATATTAAGGAAACAAAGCGTTACGGACGGACGGACGCACGGACGGATGGACGGACAACGTGAAAACAGTATACCCACCACAAACAAAGTTTGCGGGGGGTATAATAAAATCCATTTTGACATTTATTTCAATTTTCACCGACCAGTATACATGCTCTTCGTACCCATGTATTTTATGAATATTATGTACACGCTTCGTTTCTTTATGCTCTTACATGTACGCTACACCACAGTGAGTGGCTTGAGTTTTATGTCATTAAAGATATGTTCTGTTCTATGTTCTATAATTTTCTCACAAAATGGTTCGGGCCTATCCAAATATTTACCCTCTAAGGCCCCAAAAAATATTGAATGGTTTCTCAGGCCATTTTTTTGAAAAACAGATATGGCAGGGTGGGTTTTTATTTTTATTCAGCAAAAAAACAGATGCGGGAACTTTTTTAAAAACTCTGAATGATAATCTTTAAAAGTTGTGCTTGTAAGGCTATTTCATAAGATATTATTCAAGTCAGGCCATAAAACTTGATAATGAAAGCCTCTGCACATCAAGAAGATTTGACTTCATCACCGATGCATAAAACTTACACTGTTGGGGCTCCATATCTAACATAAACAGTGGAAAAATTGGGTGCAATCCAACTGGAAATGGAGGCCGGAATAAATAAACTACACAAAGTTACCCGCAATGGACCACAACATCCGAGTGGAAACGCATTAACTTTACTGATAACGATGTTTTGAACTGGAAATGCGTTTTTTTATTTTATTTTTAGTTTTAGAAAGCAATAAAAATACGTAATGGCCAGGAAGTTTTAAACAGATGCGGCCGTGCCTGGGAAACAATTCATCTTTTTTATTTGGCCTAAGTCGAAGCCTGTTGGACTTTTGGACCCATGTCAAGTGTGTTAGCAAAGTTGAGGAAGCATTTATGTGCTTTAAACTCTCTGCATGCTGTGTAATTATATGCATGCTTTTATTGTCTGCAGCTTGTATGAATAAATTCTATATTCGATTTTTATTTTAAAATGTAAATTGTTTTAGAGATGGATTTCATTTTCTGAGATTCATGAAGTAAAAAATGCCAAGTGTTCAGTTCAAATTAATGTGAGGCCCTTTAAATTTGCATGTCACTTACATTGTATCAGGCCTTTAGTTAAGAGTGTAACAGTAAAATTATTTTCTTATAACCCAACCAAAACATATGTTGTGGGTACTCAAAAGAGCCGTCTCAATGAGACGGTTCTTTTGAGCACCCAAAACTTATGCTAAAATTAATGGGTAAGAAAATATTTACAATTTTACGCTGAAAATTTTTGTTTATCTAAACATTAAAATTTGCACATGGTATTCATAACTTCACGAACCTTCAAAAAATGAAATTCATTTCTTAAATTCTTAACCCGACAAACTCTCTTTAACCCTTTGCCTACTAGTGACGTCTGCTGATAACCTTTTCAAACAGTTTGGACCCAGATCAGGGGGCCTCAGATGGACCCAGATCAGGCCCGACAGTATATGGGGCCTCAGATCTGGATCCAAACTGTTTGACACTCTGATGGTATTCCTGAAATATTTTTTCGAAAAAGTTGATTTTGAAGAAAATCAATAAACAGCACAAAGGATGAAAAATTACCCAGTGTGCGAAGACTTAATTCGAACTACTGTTAGGGAGCGCAGCGGCTCAGTGCTAGAGTGCTTGACTCGAGCCCCATGGGCTGTGGGTTCGAGCCTTGAGCCTCACCTGCGTCACTGCGTTGTGTCCTTGAGCAAGACACATTAATCCTTGCTTAGTACTGTTTCAACCCAGGAAAACCTGTCGCGATATTACTAAAAGATTGCTGAATGGGATGTAAAGAATCAAAATAAACAAATCAAACTACTGTTAATCTGAAGTAAAACCTCTGGTCTGAAGGACAGACTTCAAATTAATGAGACTGAAATGTGATTGATCAATATATTTCTAATTTGATGAATGGAAATACTTCTAAACAAATCATTAACCAAGATATATCGCTTCATGGAACTAAAATTGTTGCTTAAGAAACAGAAATCCAGTCTGCTTCAAGCTATTGCAATGTATGTCTGGCTTGTCTTAACTCGATCTTTGCATCCTGGGTAATTTTTCATGCTATTGTTGTTGTCAGGTGACAATTCTTTCAGAAACACTATCAGAGTGTCAAATGATTTGGATCCAGATAAAGACCGACTTGTCCTTGGAAATGCTGACAGAAGAAAAGTAACCATTTCTTATCAAGCCATCGGCATTGCTCCCATTACGCAATTACGCATGTGCGTAATAACTAGAAATGTGTCCATAGGACACGGATGCCCCCGCTATCGCCAAATTCACATAAATAGGGAATTGTCATTAACAAAGGGCAATAACTCCTGAAGGCATGATGCGATATGGGCCATTCTGAAACTTGAAGACATTATGGTACTTAATAATGTGACCAAGTTTCATAGAGTTACATGTATAATCAAAACTATTCATCTTAAAGAGCAGACGTCGTTTCAACTGCAAATTTTTCATAAACTTAGAGCAATAACTCCTTAAACAATGGTGCCATATAGACCATTATCAAATTTGAAGAAGACATCATGGTACTAAACAATGTGACAAAGTTTCAGAAAATTCTGATTGAAACAATTCAACTTAGAGAGCGGACATCATTTTAAAACGGTGAACTTTCATAAACAAAGGGCCATAACTGCTGAAAGCATGGTGGGACATGGACTATTGTATAACTTGAAGAAGACATCCAGGTACTTAACAATGTGACCAAATTTCATAAAATTCTGATAAAAAATATTTGATTTAGAGAGAGGACATCGTTTAAAATGATGAATTTTCATAAACAATGGGCCATAACTACAGAAAGCATGGTGCGATATGATATGGACCATTATTGAACTTGAAGAAGACATCATGATACTAAACAATGTGACCAAGTTTCATAAAATTCTCATAAAAAATATTCGAGTTAGAGAGCGGACATTGTTTAAAACTGTGAATTTTCATAAACAAAGGGCCATAACTACAGAAAGCATGGTGCGATATGGACCATTATCGAACTTGAAGAAGACATCATGGTACTAAACAATGTGACCAAGTTTCATAAAATTCTGATAAAAAACATTCGAGTTAGAGAGCGGACATTGTTTAAATTGGTGAATTTTCATAAACAAAGGGCCATAACTACAGAAAGCATGGTGCGATATGGACCATTATCGAACTTGAAGAAGACATCATGGTACTCAACAAATGTTACCAAGTTTCATAAAATTCTGATAAAAAATATTCGAGTTAGAGAGTGGACATCATTTAAAACGGTGAACTTTCGTAAACAAAGGGCCATAACTACTGAAAGCCTGATGCGATATGGACCATTATCAAACTTGAAGAACACATTATGGTACTTAACAATGTGACCAAGTTTCATAAAATTCTGATAAAAAAATATTTGAGTTAGAGGGCGGACACCGTTTAAAACGATGAATTTTCATTAACAAAGGGCAATAACTACTGAAAGCCTGGTGCGATATAGACCATTGTCAAACTTGAAGCAGACATTATGGTACTTAACAATGTGACCAAGTTTCATAAAATTCTCATAAAGAGAGCGGGCATTGTTTAAAACGGTGAATTTTCATAAACAAAGGGCCATAACTACTGAAAGCCTGGTGGGATATGGACCATTATGGAACTTGAAGAAGATATTATGGTACTTAGCAATGTGACCTAGTTTCATAAAATTCTGATCAAGACTATTCGATTTAGAGAGCTGACGTCGTTGGGACAGTACGTACGTAGGGACGGACGGACAGGGGTAACACTTAATGCCCCGGCCATTGAAATTGGCGGGGGCATGAAAATAGTAACATTCAAGGGAGGTCACCTAATGTGGTAAAAGTGATTTTCCATACGATAAGGAACTGCTCTTAAACGACAGAATTCACTCCCTCTGGGAGCTAATTCTTTCCTTTGAGAGATGTTCCCATTTTGAAAAGGGGCACACTTGAAGAGAATCACTGCTTGACCAGGTAGTCTCCCTTTGATGTGCATAACTTTTTCAGCGTTCTGGCTTCGCTTAAGTCTGAAAATATTTTAAAACATCCATGTGCAGCCACCTAATGGGTCTAGAGGACTAAATTTTGGCCTTATAAAGTAGTCACTGGTTTCGTCTGCGAGGGTTCATAATAATTGTGAATTGCCTGTGGGTATTTACAATATTTGTGAATGCTTGGTTTGGGTAGGACGCAGGTGTTCAGCCAGGTGCGGTGTTGACATCTGTGATTGACATGTTTATGTTTTTATAGGGAATTCTGTCACCAGTTTGTTATTGTTTTTCAAATGTCATATTTATTAGCCTGTCAATTTTGATGGGATGTTTTAACACTTTCAAATGGTCATGATGACAGATGTTACTTAGTTTAGTAAAATTACATAAGCCCAATAAATAGATTGTGTCAACTCTGACATTGATTGGCAGGATTGCGCAATACATTTAATCATATGACCTTTGGGGAATTGCGCAACTGGTGTGACTATGAGTCACTTTTGTATCTTCTGATTGGTTGATATAAATGGAAGCTTACCTATGTAGAGGGCGCTATATAGTAAACTTGAAATATGATTGGTTAGTGATGATGTCATTAGGTGGCGCTGTGGTCAGCTTCTATCACGTGACTTCATGGTATATAAGATGAAACCCAGTGGCAAAGCTTCAGATTTCGGAACTTTGGGTTATAGTTAGTTTGTAAAAGTATTTTAGTTGAACTTAAGAAGATTTAATAAAATTATAAAATTGTGAAAGTTGTTGGTGAAATTTACAAGACTTAGAAATTCTAAAGAGACTTTGAAAACACAACGCGAACTTAAAGATTAGAATCAACTACTACCTTACATCTGGGACGTTTTTGGTGCCTACTAGACCAGGATTTCGAACTTTGTTTTCGTGGACACATTGTGAAGAATAGAGAAGAACAGGAACAGTTTGTGAACAGATTGTGATTGAAGATATAGTTAACTAGTGATTGGTGGATTTTTCTTGACACGGTAGGACTTGTCATTTTATTCTTATTTAAGTAACAGTCAGCTAACCATTTTTGAAATTAATTACTATGGAAGGTTTGAATGACACAGGTGCTGAGAATGTGTTTAAGCATTTGGCTAGGGAAATAACCGAGGTCTCATTTGCATTTTATGCACAGACTATCTCACTGACTGTGCAATGTTTTGATTATAATCCAAAGTGTTTCAGAGATTGGGTAATTCAAACGAAACTTGGCACTCTGTTGGCTTATTGTTTGAGACAAACTTTTGTTGGTAGATTTTAATGTAGATATGGAAATAAAGTTTCTTTTCATTTTTAGTTTTTATTTCTACATTTTTTAGGGTTTTTTTTAATGAAAAATTTATAGGAGAAAGATTTTAATTTTATGGAAATTACGGACTTGGCTATATTAGTTTTTAAGAGTTTTCTAAATTTGTTTAGGATTTCAGTAATCATTCTACGAGATGAGGGTGTCTTCAGGCATAGTTCAGATATTTTGTCATATTGTAGATGACGTGGGGTGTTATGGAAGAGTTATTCTTCTCCCCTTTATTTTGTATTTGTGGTACCATGTGGTACGTTTCTGAATTATGATGAAGACGTTGACATTTTAGTAGAGTTTTACTTTATGTTTATTTAATTGGAATTGATTGGGTTTTCATTATCTATTATTATTATTTTTGTTTTTATGGCAATAGTTTTATTTTATGTTTAAAATTCATTTGAAAGAGTTTGAGAGACTTTAAAACTTTGTTTTTAAAGGCAAACTATTTTTTAAAAGTTTTTTGAAAATGTTGAAAGTTTTATGATTGTAAAAATGAGGTTAGTTCTATGGATTGCGGGTGTCTTCAGGCATGATTCGGGTGTTTGTCATATTGTATATGGCGTTTGGGGTGGTTATAGAAGAGCTTTGCCCTTCTCCCCTTTTATTTTTATGTGTGGTACCATTTGGTATGTATCTGGATGATGATGAAGACATTAGCATTTTGGTGGAGCTTGCATCATGTTTTTGTTAATCAGAATTTAATGTTTTTTTGTAATTATTACGGTGTTTGAGTATTCAAATAATGCAGTAGGAATTTGTTTTCAGTATTGTATACAATTAAATGTCATTTTGTTGTTTTTATGGGGTCTTCATTGTGAATCAGACTGTGGTCCATGTGTGAAAGAATTTTGGGTTGTAAGGGTGTTGTGTGTTTCCCTAACCCATGGCAGATTCTGATATTCACACTGCTTCATTGTCTGATAGATTTCTGAGGGTTTTCAAAAAATTGATAAAAAGATATTTTTTATTTGTATTTTATTTTATTTGAGAAGATGGATTTTAACGGATAAGATTTACAACAGTGATTTGGTTTTTATTTCTGTTAGACCAAAATTCAGGTTGTTAGAGTCTTGAAATGATTGGATTGAATATAATGACTATGATTTCTGGATATTGATTAGAGTTGTGGAAAGACTTAAGGTCTTTGATGTTTTAGAAAAGCTATTTTGTTTAGCTTGCAAGGTGATTTTCCTTGTGTTGGGATGAGGAGGTGATGACCCAAGTTTACAGTTGGTTAATGTTAAGTGAACTTGCTTGGGATCATGATGTATGAGCAATTTGTATATGTGGCTTTTATTGTAAAAGTCTTCAAGTTATTTTACTTGCAAGTTGCTAGGTAGATGGTTTACGCTACCAATTTATGGAATTTTATGTTGTGTTGTTGTAACAGGGGTTACAACGTGGTTAAGCATTCTTATTTTGTTTTAGGTGTCAATTAGCTGTACCTCTTGTTTTGTAATGCATGAGATCATAGTTTGTCTGAACCCTTGATAGTCAATTGTAGAGTATGTACATTCAGGTGTGTGGATTATTGGAGCTTCTGATGGTTGTAATTTACCATTGTTTGCCAAGATATGTTAGGCATTCAAAGTGGAGTTGTATCCGCCCTTGATGTGATAAGATTGAATATGACTTGTGGGGCTGCAAATGGTTATTTGTGTTTATCCCTATGTTGTGAGAAAAGGTTAGAGGTCATATTCGGGATGCTTGGGGTTCACTTTTGAAATTGAGAAATATAACACACTTTTCTCTTTGGGAAAATTTTACATCTAATTTCCCTTAACAGCAGGTCAATTTCTATTTGGTCATTTGTTGTAATGATTTTTGGCACATGTGTTTTTATTTTGATACTGCTTTTCATGTATGAGAAATGCTTTCATGAGAAGGTGAAAGTATGTTTTGGTAAGAGGTTAGCTGATTGTTGTGGCGATAAGAATGTTGTGACGAGTTCCTTGTCAGTTGTTGAGAATGGGTTGGTGTCGTCGGAATATGACGAGATTGTTAGGAGCAAATCGGGAAGGTAATCTACTTCCACACCAGACCAGAAGGAAGCGAAGGTGTTATTGGCTTCGTTGGAGAATATGAAGAAATAAGATGTATTTTGAGAGATAGATGGCTATAAATAACATGGAGACAATATAACTTAAAGTGTACACAAAACTTACTATGAGTCCATGGTAGTGCCATGGTGAAGATATGTTGACATGAAGATATGTAAATAGTTATTGATAATGTGTGTAAGTCCAGTCATTTGATATGAAGTTTGGTGGCTGGTGAAGATATAAATATGCTTACTATGATGTGTACAAAAATATGCACTGTAAAGACTGATTAGAAGGATGTATATGACTTTGAGATGTATAAGAAGGAATACAGTAAGGGACCTTTTCACCTCAAGTATCATCAAGTTTATATGAAACATATTGACCTTTAAAATCCAACCAGTTTCCAAAGTGATGACAGATAACAGGTCAAATCAAGATTTTGTTGACAGCTTTGAAAAGGTGACCTTTAAATGTCAAACAATTGATGACATTTATACATAGTGAACTTTTGAAAACAACAGCTAATAAACTTTGGATTTTATACATTTGAGACTTATCAGTCAGTTATTCTAAAGAAGTAAATTAACATTATACAGTTATGGATAAGCTATACAACATTCAGCAACTAAAAGAGTGTTTTGGACAGCAGACAAAATTCTATATACTGGATATCAGTAAAGCAATTAAACTTTTGAGCGAAATTGAACAGAGTTTAGACGACACCATAATTTGGAAATTGCAAGCAGAAAACAATATTCATTTGAAATATACTCCTATGGAGGAACACTCTGAATGTAACCGGCAGGAGGATAATAACTTTGTATTTTACCATGGAACTGGGGAGCAGGATGATCCAATACAGATAGACTAGCCGCGGAGGAGTGAAGATGAACCTTATTGTATATTGACTGTATTACTTGATGGACGGAGAATAGGATTATTATATGTGTGGTGCATGTTTTTGGTTTTGTACATGAGGTTTTATGCATAGTGGGGTCTTCAAAGCAATTGTCTGCTTTGTGGTCTGATCAACCATTTTGTAAGCATTGGGCTGTTTCATGATGTGCTCCATTGGAAAAGCTTGGCATGCATATGTCTATCTCTGCAATCTGTAGGGAGGCATGTATATGTTAACTTGACGGGAAGATGCAGTGGAGTGACAGTTGACCCTATTGTGCATGAGATTCATAATGTGTATATATGATTAGTTAAGATTTGACATTGTGTTGTGAATTCACTTGGGATTTATTGGATTGTAAATTTGCTTGTGGCGTCTGTGTGCTCTTGAGAGTTTGGGACAGTTGCACACTCGATGGGGTGGCCAACCATTGAGTGCACACAAGGTTCTCTGGAGTGCGCTGTCACATGCAGATGTTTGTTGTAAATAGTACTTTGATGATGCATATGTATTGATTATGTTTAGTAGTTATAGGATGATTTGTGCATGCTAGTATTTTATTTATATTGTGGTATGTAGGTGAGTGAGTGTGAGAGTGTGTGTGGATGTTATTTGTATATATGGTGTATGAGAGATGAGCTTGAAGAGTTTCACTTAATTGAAAAATTAAGTCAAACTCTTAAGGTTTGGGCGTGTATAAAGTAGTCACTGGTTTCGTCTGCGAGGGTTCATAATAATTGTGAATTGCCTGTGGGTATTTACAATATTTGTGAATGCTTGGTTTGGGTAGGACGCAGGTGTTCAGCCAGGTGCGGTGTTGACATCTGTGATTGACATGTTTATGTTTTTATAGGGAATTCTGTCACCAGTTTGTTATTGTTTTTCAAATGTCATATTTATTAGCCTGTCAATTTTGATGGGATGTTTTAACACTTTCAAAAGGTCATGATGACAGATGTTACTTAGTTTAGTAAAATTACATAAGCCCAATAAATAGATTGTGTCAACTCTGACATTGATTGGCAGGATTGCGCAATACATTTAATCATATGACCTTTGGGGAATTGCGCAACTGGTGTGACTATGAGTCACTTTTGTATCTTCTGATTGGTTGATATAAATGGAAGCTTACCTATGTAGAGGGCGCTATATAGTAAACTTGAAATATGATTGGTTAGTGATGATGTCATTAGGTGGCGCTGTGGTCAGCTTCTATCACGTGACTTCATGGTATATAAGATGAAACCCAGTGGCAAAGCTTCAGATTTCGGAACTTTGGGTTATAGTTAGTTTGTAAAAGTATTTTAGTTGAACTTAAGAAGATTTAATAAAATTATAAAATTGTGAAAGTTGTTGGTGAAATTTACAAGACTTAGAAATTCTAAAGAGACTTTGAAAACACAACGCGAACTTAAAGATTAGAATCAACTACTACCTTACAGCCTGAAGTTCCTTGAACCCTCTGCAGGTGCAGGAGTTTGTTCAAGCTTTTGCTGGCCACCTAAAAAGCATAAAGAAACTCATGTACTGACCCATTTCTATCCAAAATGTTTGGACACATCTAAAGATATAGCTTATCAATTCCTTAATGGCCAATTATTTATAAGGACACTTATTTTTTCATGATGTGCAATTTAGAAGACTTAAAGTTTAACATTTACCGGTAAGCCATTTTCGTAAATACTTTTTATTATAGAACTATTTTTATGAATAGCTGGTTAAAGGGCTAATGTACATGTAAATTTTAATGAAAACCTGTTTTGGGTATGCCCAACCCAGAGCCAAATATATGTATACAAGAGACTGATGCAAAAAAAAACCCACAGAAGGTCCTGTACAGATAGTGCACCCATGGGTAATCTAACGGCAAACTACATTAGGAGGATAAGAGTAATACATCCTACACACCATATAATAAACCCATATTCATATTCTAAGATTTTTTATGTCTTAAAAATATCAAACCTTATTAGTCTATTGATGCAGATTGGGACTCTGGAGAGTTATTATTTCTGAACTCTTTGCATGCTGGGTAATTTTGCATGCTTTTTTTGTTGTCTGCTGATTCTGATTCTTTTTCAAAATTAACTTTTTTGAAAAGTTCTTTCAGGAATATCATCAGTGTGACGAACAGTTTGGAGCCAGTTCAGACTCTATATTATGTCAGGCCTGATCTGGGTCCAAACTGTTTGCAAAAGACAGATGACAAAGTCGCCACTAGCAAGGAAATAGTTATAATCTTAATTTTGTTTTTGTTTAAGTCAGGCAATGTATTCATTTATTATCTTCGCATTATAAGCAATGGAAACAACTGTTCATGCAGATTTTGGGAAGATCTATTTTCATTTCCTTTTAACTATTCAGATTCTCTTGCTATGCAGTTGGAAAAAAAATTGAAAATATTGTGTCCACTAAAATGAGATGGTTTGTTTGAGAACAATAAACATAGGTTTCATCAGATGGATAAGAAAATAAAACTTTTGGCTAAAAATCTTGAGCTAATTAAAAGGTTATTACATAATATTTACTTTTTCAAAGCAAGTCTTTAATAAATATTTCAATTTTTGCAACCGCTCATAGCCTCACATAAATTTGATTGACAGCTGTCAAGCTCACTTGCCCGTGCAATACAGTTCGAACATCGAATTCATACATCGGAAGTGACACGTGTGTTGTGATTGACAGCGAGTCACACCTTAGTCACAGATGCAAAACAAGCCTCTTGTTTGCTCCTTCATGCTGGCCGTTCCACTTTTCCATTTTACACTCCGGCAAAGCCGTTAATACTATTAAATACAAAACTATTTTGTCATTTTGTTTCCTAAATTATAAATATTTTTTTTTATATATTTTAGATATTTATAACAAAATGTAAATTTAAGCAATAGATTCAATTTTTGGTCTGTTCATGGAGTCATCAATACTTCGGGTCTCTTGCAAAGTCAGTGAAGCTGGGCTTCACTTGCTTTGCAAGAGACCTGAAGTATTCATGATCCATGAACATTCCGAAAATTGAATTTATTTCTTAACTATCAACTCTGCATGCTGGGAAGTTTTTTTTCATGCTTTTTTGTTGTTTGCTTATTATTTTGGATGGGCCTGCTGACAATCGGTTGCCACCATCTGATGAGTGTTTGGATCCCGATCGGCTCCGTTACGTAATGTCCAGCCTGACCTGGGTCCAACTATTTGCAAAGGTGACACTAGCAGATCTAGCAGGTAAAGAACTAATGCATAGCCTGTCAGGTGACAGCTCAGACAAGTCGACGCATCCTCCCAGTTAGGTTCAGACACATGACCATTTGCTGATTATTTACACACATGCAAGAAGTTCCATTATCTTCTGGTCTGGCACAAAGATCTAAAAAATCATGCAGCACGACTATAAATGCATCAGGTATTCAATCGATGGCCTAATATTTCATATGGCTCGGTCTATGACACTAAAAGTCTTGATGTCCTATATCTACCAGACAGTTGATTCAGCTTAACACTTTGCCTACTGGGTAATTTTGCATGTTTTAACTCTTAAAGCGCCAATCACAACTGCAGCAGACATCTTTTACGACAACTTTCCTGATTTTCGAAAAAAAATAAGGTATGATATCTCATGAGAATCCACTACCAGCAGACGTTTCTCATGAAATATCATGCCATAATTGTTAGTTTTTGAAATAGCAGCAAAATTTGAAATTGTCGTCTGCTGCGTTTATGGGTTAAAGTTGTCTGCTGATTTTTTTCAAAATCAACTTTTTCAAAAAATTCTTTCAGGAATACCACCAGAGTGTCAAACAGATTGGATCCAGATCAGGCCCGATGTTTTGTCGGGTGTCGGGCCTGATCTGGGTCCAAACTGTTTGCAAAAATAACAGTAGATGGCACTAGTAGACAAACCCAGGCATCAGTAACTGAAAATTAATTTTCTTAATATTCAACCAAAAAGTATGTTGTGGGTACTCAAAAGAACCCTCTCAATGAGACAATTCTTTTGAACGCCCAAGACTTAAGTTTTGAATGTTGGGTAAGAAAAAAATCACAATTTTAGGCAAAAAAAAATTAATCATTAGATTCTCAAGCACTTTTTGAAAAAAAACAGACGCGGGAGGCAGGTTTTTTATTTTATTTTTTATTTCCTCAAAAACAGATGCGGGACGCAGGTTTGTTGTTATATTTCCTCAAAAACAGACGAGGCATGTATTTACATGAGACGTTATACTCTCCGACAATGTTCCATGGGAGGTGTACTACATGTACGGCCCCTGGTGATATTTGGACCGATACAAGAGCCACGTTGGACATTAAATCAGACGATTTTCTTGAAAAACAGCCATTCACAACTTCACGATGGAAGACGCCATTATAAAGAAACACGCGACGCTTGTATACATGCACAAAACCACATAAAAAATCAATACCAAGCGCCTCCTCGATTTTCAGAAGATCGGGTAAATGTACGAGGAAAATTAAATATTGGACGAACACGGACGAAACGAAATAACGAATTTTTTTAGTGCGGAATTTTTCGTTTTTTTTCTTTTTTGGTTTAAAGGAAAGCGCAATACACCGTTACTGCTGATATAATTTAAAGGACTATATCTTGGAAAGAATTTGTAAGCAAAGAAATTGCTTAAAAAGTATATATTCAATCAACTATCGCTAATTCAAATTTAGGAAATTTGCGTTGGAATCCGCCTGAGGTAGCCGCCATGTTTTTACACCAGTGACGTCACTTACTCACATCGATTTTCGGGTCGGTTTACCATGCGCAAGGAGCACTTGTGTCTTAACAAAATTAGCTGTCCATTTGTATTGAAACTTTGATTTAATAAGCGAGAAAAACAGCTCAAGCGTGTGATAATGTGTAGACAAAATAGTTATGGACTAATTGGGTATAATTTTGAGAAGCTAGTTGGATGAACTAGAATTCAAAGTAAAAGTTACGATATCAGTCTAACGGCCTTTTATCTATCTATCACAGTGTTAAAGTGTTAAATCAATCACGTTTAAATCCACATCCCTTCATCAAATTTGCTTCGTTTTTACTCGAGGTTTTATTAATGTCTTTTATATCGAAATATTTAACGCATTCAAGCCTCCTATTCAATTGTTTGTTAAATTTTAACAAAGTCAGAACAGTAAGAAATATAGACGCATTTCCTTACACATCTGCAAAAAATGTACACGCCAACCGACCCCACCGCAACATGATTTTTGCTGACATTGCGAGGGTAGATCTACTCCTTTTAAATATTAAACTCATAATGAATAAGCCAATAAAGCATTTACAAATAGTCTGGGCCTCAATCACAGAGAAAAAACATATATGAGAACGGATACTTTTTAAGTTTAAACGGACGGTACCTCGTCTAAAGATCGGCCATCTTTGAGAAGTTTTCTCTGGATATTTGATAGAGCACTCATAAGCACTGGTCCCAGCCTATTCTCGAAGGCTTATCCAACAAAATAAACATACATTTACTCATCTTAACATTAACACTTTTTATGCAAACGATATTAATTTCAGTTGTACGACGAAAGCTTGTCTAACCATTTTGGCAAAACGGCCAAAATTTGCGAGATTGTGTAGAGATATGATACCCAATCTATGCCACGGAACCTGTGTAATCTAGTACCTGTGTTCAGGGTTCCCACACTTTTTTCAATTTCAAATTCAAGGACTTTTCCAGGACTTTTCATGGTTAAACAGGTGATTTTCAAGGTCTCATCAATGCAAAATTCCAGGACTTTTCCAGGTTAAACTGATGTTTTTCGTGAACGAAAGCCTAAACTTATCAGGATAATGCATCTACATATAGCTACAACACGTAAATTGCTTTGAAGTGCTCTTTAAATTTCTGCATGTTTTTTCCTATTTTTAAATCCTCTTCAGTCTTCACCCATGTCTGGAACTATGGACGTAAACATGTACCAGCATAGTCTGCTCTTCAAACAGTTTGGACCCAGATCAGGCAGAATAAAATGTTGGGCCTGATCTGGATCCAAATTGTTTAACACTGGTTGCACATGTCATAAAAATGTGAGACATATAATCATACTTTAATCTCCTTCTTCTCTCCAAAGCCCTTGCTAGCCAACCTACTCGTCCTGGCACCCCTTTGCACCTTTTCCACAAAGAGGAGTAATAGAATGTTTTCAAGTGGGGACAGGTTTTTATTATGTCCAACACATGCAGGGCTTATTTTCACCATTTCGGGACGGTGACCCATACCCTAGGGCATTTTTAGTCAATTGTGGTTTTAACTTTATTGACAAATCATGAAATACATCAATATATTTATCTGTACATGCATTTAGCTGTACTTTTAACTTACAATCACCACTGGGCATGATGTATTATATGAGACTGTGCAATGTTGAATATTCCCAAGGTTCCCACTCATATTATTTGAGGGTGTACACATTTTTAGAGGGTACATGGAGCCACTAAAAATCCTACAGCTACACATTTTGGAAGTGCAGAGTAGGCCTAGATTTCAAACTGCTAAAATAACTATGCAAACCCACCCTAAACAGATTTGAGTAACGCTACTCTTTAACAGAATTCTCTTGAAAATGACTAGCTTGAAAATGACTAAGCTAACACACTGAAAAAAAATTGGGCAGGGGTTCCCCTACACATAATGATTTTTCATTCACCCCCAGCCCTTTCCCCGGCCAACATAAAGTGGGGATAAGATAGAAAAAATGAAGGAGTGGGGTGGGGTACTTGGGACTACAGAAACTTACACCAAAGTACCAACTCCTTCAGGTCTGATAGAAGAGAGACAGTTAAGATAGTCAAAATAATATCTTACATCTCATTTGAGTCCAATTCTTACACACAGATGCAGCTTTTTTATCAACAGATCCTTCGACAGATGCAAACTTTGTTTGCTGACTTGTTATTCAGCAAAAATGGGTATTTTGAAGCTGTCAACATTCAGATCATGCACTCTGTAAGTCGCTCGGGTAGTTTATAGCAGACGACGAAATCATAAGATTTTGACCAAGCCTCGATCTTCCATTCTTTTTATCAATTTGTTACAGAAAGAATTGGGATTAAATAAATAATATTCGGTGAGAACGCTAGATAATTTCATGATATGTAATATACAAACCTTCAATGTGGACAAAATAATCTAAAACATGTGGGAAGAAATGCTCAAGAGAACGGTAAAGTTTTGTTTTGGTGTGTAGTCTATTCCACTTAGAGTTACTTCCCTTGTCTATCGTATGATATTGGCCGGTACCAGTAAATACTCCCCAGTACTTATCTCATTGTTCAATTGCCTTATCACAAATGCCGTAAATGAGCTACAATTGGGCCATTTTCTCGCGAAAAAAAAGTTGGTAGACTAAGTTCAACATCCAAGCATAGCTATGGCGTTGTGGATAGGCGAGACTGCAAATTTTCCCGGACAATTCACGGCTCAAATCCCCAAATGTACTAATTCCCGGACTTTTCATGGCCGTGAACGACCAGTATCTAATTCCCGGACTTTTCCCGTTTTCCCGGTTGTGTGGGAACCCTGTGTGTTTACACGTGATTTGAACGAAGTTTAACCGTTAGAATAAGAAATGAATTTCATTATTTGTCCAATCTTGTTAACACAATGTGACCCGCAACTTATTTCACCAGCTGATCTATTTTTGACAAGAAAAAAAATTGGGGAATAAGCGCATGAAAAAGTTACACAAGATGGGTAACTTTTTCATTTCTTTATTACAGAGTTTAATAATTTAAGCTCCAGTTTTTAGGTCTTTCATTCCAGTCGATCTTTATTCAATTTATAAACCAATGATACTCACAAAATAATAAAAAAGTGTACACTCCAATATAATCCGACTCACATAAACAATGCGTCTCACACATTCTCAATACACACAGAATGAGCGTAAATGACGTCACGTCCGGGATCCTGGCTCCCGCGCTCCAAGTAAAGCGCTTACAAAAACGGGAACCAAACCAAAAACTATGGCGGCGCTCTCAAGCAAACAAAAATCGCTGTGTTGGTATATTTAAACGGAGAGATATCATATTCAATCGTCTCCATTTCTCTATTCTCATCAAATTTATGTTGTGTGACACATCTTGAACAAATACAGTTCTCATTTTTTCATTTGTTGCGCTTTCCTTTAAAAAAATCGGCGATGCGGGGACTTTGAGGACAATGCGGCGGTGCTTGAGAATCTAATAGTTTTTTTTTCTTGGCCTTAGTTTAGTATTTTACGCTGATAAAGTTTGTTTCTCCAGACTTATGACATTCCTTCGTGTCTCAAATCAAAGTATCCTTGCTTACATGATCAGACAGATCAGTTTAACCTGAAGATCATTATAGACAACTAAAATATGCGCCCTTTCTTAATTGTAACAGGGAGAATAAGCTTGAGGGCATCTAGGGCGAAATAGTCATCCTATGGGCCGAAATTTTGCCCTAAATAGAACCCAGGGAGAAGTGGGAGTCTCCCTAAAAAAAAAAGAAAGAAAAAATCTTTTAGGGAGGCTCAATTTCATTCAGTCACCACACAAATGCAAGCTGTGGTGACAATCTGCTACCACTGCATCGTATTTCTCCTTTCATTTAAAGCCAATAAAATGTGTAATAGCTAATTTGCTTCTTAAATGACAGAAAATGCCGTAATTTTGCGATATAAGTAACTTCGCCCTATCTGACTGTCACTTCTCCCTAAATTTCCTGGAGTATGAAGTCACTTCTCCTTACTGCCAGGGCCCAGCTTGAACCCTGTGTAAATAGATTCATTCATCCAATTTGACACAATAAATCTTAGTTGTATATTTTTTGAAGGGTCACACCATATTTTCTGTGCCCGAAGTTTTGTTTTTGTTTGCTTGTTTCAATTTTTTACATGAAATTATGTCCCAGTCAACAACTTTTTCAGTCATGTCGAGATGGGTCTTCCTGGGTTGCACAAGTTCTCAGCAAAGGATAAAGTGTATTGCTCAATGACACAAGGCAGTGCCTCCTGTGAGGCTCGAACCCGCAACCCCTTGATCTTGAGTCAAACACTCTACCACTGCGCTCCTCTGTCCCTGAAGAATATTTTCATCCTTTCAAACAGTGCAGACCAGATGAGATACCACATTTATGGCCTCTTAACATGGTCTTCACCATACATTAGATTTGATTCTTTACGTCCCATCAACAATCTTTTAGGTATAAAGGGACGGGTCTTCCTGGGTTGAACCAGTACTTAGCTAGGATTAATGTTCTTGCTCAAGGACACAACACAAGCGCCGGTGCGGCTCATACCCACGGCCCCTCGGTCTCAAGTCAATCACTCCACCATTGAGCCACTGCGCTCCCTACTACACCATTCATGATAAAGGCCACATACTGGATGCTCATTAGCATACATGTAATTAGATTTAGCTCAGCTACTCACTACATTGAAACTTGTGATCTTTTTGTATGAAATTTATGCAAATAAATTTGCTTTCTAATTTATTCTTGTACAAACCAGTGTTAGATACAATCATGTACCATCATTATCGAAGTATAAAGGTATGAACCTAAGTCTTTTGAGAATCTTTTAATTTTATCTTTAAGATCGATTCCAGAAGTGTTTTTCAAAGAGATATTTTTTTCTTTTTAGTAGGACAAGAACCCTGATTATGGAAAAAACTTTAAAAGCCTAGTAAAGCACTTAAATCATTTTAAAAGCTTGGTTTTGGCTCTAACAACCTTTTGCTGCCATTGAATTGCAGCTGAAAGCCAGCTGTCAATAGCTACTGCCTAATAAAAATAGTTGAAATCTCATCAATAACACACAGATTGGGAAAATAAATTTATGATTACAAAAGAAATGTCTTAAATGACCCTGGCCTCAAGATATAAAGACAGGGGAATTGTGAATTAATTTTCTTATTTCTCAACCAAAACATATGTTGTGGGTATTCAAAAATACCGTCTCAATCTTTTAAGCACCAAAGACATGTGAGCCGTGACAGCCGTGACATAAGATTTCCAACGATGTGATAATGTGCGACCGGCAAAGGCTCAGACCAATCTGCTCATATGCGCAGTCTGATCAGAGCCTTTGCTGGTCCCTTGAATATTCTATGAATATTATACTACTGACCGAACATCATTTTGAGTTTCTAAGCTTAAAAAGAGGTCGCACAGGCTCGTCTGAGTCTATTCACGTCAAAATGCCACATTGTGGCGGCTCATGTGTTTAGACTGAAGGATAGGGAAATAATTCAAACCTCCCACTACCTGGCGGCCAGTGTTTTTGTTAAGAGGCGGTGGCAGGCAAAAAATAGCCACCTACTTTGCCTTCTGTGCCAGCTACTTTGATAGATTTGGTCCTTAGGTTATACTATAAAGCAGTGAATTTGGCCAGGTTCCTGACAATGTTTGTCGGCTACTCCAAAACTTAGAGAAATCCATTACCTGCATTACCTGTGATCTTACCTGGAATTACGCACTGATATAAAGGTTCACAAGGTGCATTTATTGGATCAATGCCCTAGAAAATAGTCTCAACATTCTTATATATGAGCCATGACTTGAGAAAAACTGACTTTGTTGTGGCAAAAACCAGTCCTTCTTTAAATGTTTTAACTTTTTACCTACTGGGTAATTTTGCAAGCTTTTTTGTAATTTACTGATATTTTTTTTTCAAAATCAACTTTTTGAAAAATTCTTTCAAGAATACGATCAAGATGTCAAACAGTTTGGATCCAGATCAGGCCTGACATTTCTGGGTCCAATCTTCAGCTAATGACACTAGTACAGGTAGGTACATATAAAGAGTTAAAGCATAGAACTGTCTGTTACAACAACCTAACTTCTAATTATAAACTGGCTCCAGTCCTTAAAACAATTTTCATCAATGTGTCTGTAGCTAGTAAGACTTGCAACAAGTATATGATATGACACATTGATGAAAATTTGTCTTAAGGACTGGAGCCAGTCTATTCTAATTATGGAACAACTAATTTTAAATCTGCTAGATCAAAGACCCGCTTAAATTTTTTTTGTTATGATATCACTTTTCTGCTTTGTCTAGGTCATGCTGTGATCTATATTTAGACTGGTTTCAGACACCCGTTTTTTGGACAGAATAGATTTCATACATTTAAGTGTTACTTAAGGTAAACAAATTGGTGGTATGACCTAGTTCTGATTGAGACTTTACCTACTGATCTAAATTACTTATCAAACAATTCAATCTGGGTAATATAAGAATGCTAGGACTTTTGTTCGGGCATTAATCCAACTGAACCTCTCTATCAGTGCATAGTTCGTGGTAAGATCAAAACTTCAGAGAGGAATAATTTTAGTGGGAGTTTTCAATTATTTCCGTGTACATCAGTCTAAACACACGTTTTGGGTGAAACACACCTTTTGGGTGTTCAAAAGAACTGTCTCATTGAGATAGTTCTTGCGACCGGGTCTTGCGAGTCCCCACATCACTTGTTTTGATGAGAAATGAGAATATAATTATTACAAATCCCGTCTTATATTGATGCCTGGCTGGAGTGGTACAGGAACATGACAGGGTTCATACAGGCAAAGATGTGTACAATTCCAAGGACTTTTCAAGGACTTCTCAAAGCATCTCCAACAGTTTTCAAGGACTTAAAGTTAATGAAAAATACTGATCTTGTGCCTATATTTGGTGCAGCATATGCTGCACGAAATAAACGCACCAAAATTTTATACTGATTTCGATCTCTATCAACAGTGCTAAGTCCAACAGAAAATAGTAGAATTCAAGGACTTTCAAGGCTTTTGAGTGATTTTGCAGTACTTTTCAAGGCAGATTAAACTTTCAAGGACTTTTCAAGAAAGTCCTCTAAATTCAAGTACTTTTCAAGCCTATGCGAACCCTGCATGATGATTTTAACTCACCTGCACAAGGGCCACCGAGCAAGCCTCCAACAGCTACCATGAAGCTTAAATATCCATTGCCCATCGCTATATATTCTGGTCCAATAAGTTCCCGAGATACCTGAGACAAGAACGTGGTCCAATAACCGCCGTAAAATCCGTAGATTAATGTATATGCAATTTGTCCCGCAAATTTTTCAAACATTAACGGCGAAACCCCTGTCAATACAACACCTAAACAAACTGAGCACAACACCGCGGTAATGTCGTCCAATGCACTATTGTGTCCCATGAACGCGAATATTGATCTTGCGGTAAAACTTCCCATTCCGATGCACGACACCAACAACAACGAGGATTCAAAACTGGTCCCCACCTCCATAGCATACGCTGGCAAGTACATGTATATCACAGTGGAACCGAAACTCCAAAAGAAATTGGCAATACACATTCCATGGAATATTGGGTTTCTCAAAGGAAAGCATGACAAAAGTGGTAACAGTTTTACCGTTCGTTCTTTTTTCACGGGGAACATCATTGCCCCACATACACACAAGTTAAATGCACATCCGGCCAGAATGAGCATGGTTCCTCGCCATGCATAGGTCTCTAATAGGTGTTGTATGATGAACGGGAAAGCAATAATTCCAGCTCCTATACCACCGATGGCTACACTCAACGCCTGGAATCTTGCTTTATGGAAATGCTGTTCGACAATCATTATTGATGGGGTACAAGCCATTCCAAATCCAATACCTGCAATAAGAACACCTTGTTTAGATAAACAAAATTTTTGTACGTAAAATTGTAAATATTTCCTAACCCATCAGCTTTAACATATGTTTTGGGTGCTCAAAAGAACCCTCTCAATGAGAGGGTTCTTTTAAGTACCAACAACATATGTTTTGGTTGAGAAATAAGAAGATTAATTTTTCAGAACACACTCTTAACTAAATGCCTGATATATGGTAAATGTTCTAAAATTTTGAACTTTTCTCTTTCTGTTCTCAACTAAAATGTTGGTTTTCAGGGCTGGAATTCACAAAATGCTTGTCAGAATAGCAAACAGGGAAGACCCTGATCAGAATGCTTCTCCAAAAGCAGTCAAATCTGAGTCTGTGCTGTTTGTCTAGACTGTTGTGGCAGGCAACTGGCTTTCAAAATTTTAGAAGACATTTACCGTAAGCCAGCACATGTATCCATAGATCAAGATCAACATAAAATAGTGAACATTTCCATTAGTTTAAACATTTCTTTTGAGTACCCACAACATATGTTTTGGTCGAGAAATAATAAAATTATCTTTTAATTACATGCTCTTATCTTGTTTGTTTGTTTGATTTGATTCTTTACGTCCCATCAACAATCTTTCAGTTATAAAGGGACAGGTCTTCCTGCGATGAACCAGTACTAAGCTAGGATTAATGTTCTTGCTCAAGGACACAACACTTTGACACCAGTGAGACTCAGACCCGTGGCCCCTAGGTCTCGAGTCTTGCACTCTACCACTGAGCCACTGCGCTCCCTAAGTGCTCTTATCTAGAGGCCTGCTTATCGCATATGAGCAACATCCTTCTTTAAAGGCTGATGCTGACGTAACCAGTGGGGCTACAGAGCTTAATTTTGGTCTATACATTCCTCTACATCCACACTTTGTTTCTGGGAGATGTGACAGCTCTGGTGAGACTGCACAAATTTGCAGGCTCATCTTAGCCTTCCTAGCTTGCTGGTATGGACCAGGTCACCTGCCCATTAAAAAATTGCACTTGACGCTCAAAATTGTGCATGCACAGCTATCTAGTGGGCCTACGTGTCTAAGCCTTTATCTACTTTAGTATTTTGTGTTTGCCAATGGTGAAGCTGTGATGAAACTGGACGGATGTATATGGGCCTCGACCCGAGAAAACCTGTCTTAGGGGGGTTGCGAACAACACAGGCGCAGACCAGCCTGCGCATCCGCACAGGCTGATCAGCGCCTTCGTTATTTGCTACAGGTGAAATTTCAATTTTCTAGAAAGTCTCTGTAGCTGAAGAGACCCATTTGAAACTCGCTTTGACGGAAACCCAGAAGACAGGTTTTCTCAAAACGCGGCCCATATGTTTGTCTTAGCTTTGGCAGCTAACCAAGCATGTGCACCTATTTACTCTTTATGCACTAATGGATTCTTCCTTCTGGTTTGATACATTAAACTTATTATGTCAATTGTATAATTTGAGGGGTCAAAGGTTATAATTTCCAAATAAAATTGAACTTCTTTCTCTGAAGATCATTTTTGTCTTAGCCAACAGTGTAGACCGTGATGGAATGCCGCATTATGCGGCATTTCATCTTGGTCTTCGCAGTTTGCCAAAGTACGCATTTAGGAGTCACTAGTAAATAAAGGGTTATTTAAAGGACTGAGAATGTCTAAATTTTAACTTTCCCAGCGCACGTATCAGAATAAATATGGTACCAGGGTGCCCTTTGTATTCATGGCCCCATATGGGGTCATGGTTGCACACTTATGGTGCATAATCAACATTTTTGAGGGGATTACAGGTGTATACTTTCTAACCCTGCACCCATTCTGGTATCTGATAACAGCTGTAGATGTTTACATCAGAGGGCCAAACTTAGATTATACCTCACCTAATCTGTTTAAGTTAAGTCACAGGTAACACTGACCTGAATTCAGCCACACCCTATGAAAAGTGCATTGTATGTTGCAGTGTTCTGCTGAGGCCACGATCCCAGGAGGATATTGTTTTGTTTGATTTGATTATTTACGTCCCATCAACAATCTTTTAGTTAAACAGGGACGGGTCTTCCTGGGTTGAACCAGTACTAAGCCAGGATAAATGTGTCTTGCTCAAGGACCACAAGGCAGTGACCCCTGTGAGGCTCCAACCCGCGGCCCTTTGGTCTTGAGTCAAGCACTCTACCACTGAGCCACTGCCCTCCCTACTGCCTACATGTAGTTGTGAAATTTGTCTTGCTGTTGTATTTTGCAAGTCTCTATAACAAACGGTATTGACTCAGACCAGACTGCTCCATTTGGAGCAGTCTGGTCTGTGTCAATACAGTTTGCATGCAAGTTAAGAATAAACTGTATAAGCCATAAAATTGGAGCAGACATCAGCAGCAGACGACATTTTAGCTGTGTTTTCCACCGGTAGGTAAAGGTTTTACTCTTTTAGTCCATGGGACAAGATCTTCCTCTTTGAGTTACAAGAAATTTGTGTTAATAGAAGTTGGCTTTAGATATTTCAGCAGAAATATTCTCAAATATTACTTCCACTAACCAAGTATTCAAACTGCAGTAAAACCTGTCTAAACAGACACTCAAAAATAGACAAAACAAAGGTCTTAACAACGAATGGTAGCTTAATGCAAGTCAAAAGCATTGCAGAATGCTCTCTTGGGGCATCTTGCAATACTTTTGACCTGCATTAAGTGATAATCTGTCTTGAAAGCCAATTTTTGGTCTTCTTTTTGAGTGGCCGTTTAAGACAGGTATTACTGTATGTGTAGTATGCACCTATTTTATAACTGACTTCACTTGTACTGCCAAAATTTGAGATGAGATATAAAAGCAGATTTTGCTACTTTCTGCAAACAGGATAGGTGATTTGCCACAAGGTTCATACAGGCAAGTTTGTGTAAAATTCAAGGACTTTTCAAGTACTTTTTAAAGACTTTCCTACTGTTTTCAAGGTCTGAAAACTTATATAAAATACTGATTTACACATTAAAATACTACTTTGGAAATGTTGGACTGCTTTACTTAAAATATTAGTTTTAGAAAAGACTTATAAAATTGTGGTGCCTTTATTTGGTGCAGCATATGCTGCACCAAATAAAGACACCACAATTTTATACTGATTTAGGTCTCCAAAGACAGTGTTGATTACTCCGGTAAATGGTAAAATTCAAGGACTTTTCAAGGCCTTTGAGTGTTTTTCCAGTACTTTCCAAGGCAAATTTAATTTTCAAGGACTTTTTAAGTATATTCAAGTACTTTGCAAGCCTGTGCGATTCCTGTGCCAAATCTAATATTTCTATGGCAAGAAATGGAAAATTGGCTCTTCCTTAAATGAAACCTGGAAATGCCAGTCGAAAGCAATTCTATAATAGCTCTTTTCTAATGAACTACACCAATTAATTAAACCAAAGTGATAAGATGTATTTATCTAGGAGATAAATAACTATGATCGGATAGTATGTTATTGAACTTGTATGTACTGATATAATATTGTAAGTTTATCAGGGGTGGTAACAGTCCAAGATTCTCAATCAGGAAACTCTTTCAGTTTAATCCTGAACTTGGCCAAAAATGTTCAGAAATCACCAATAAAATATTTAAAAGAACAAAACATCCATAGAAAGCAATCAGTTTATGCTTATCTTATACAGTCAAAACTCTTTATAACGTCACTCATTATAACAGAATATTCAATATCCGACATAAAATTGCTGGGAACGGATCTGTTTCCATTCTAATTCCCTTTTTATAACAGAATATTCACATAACGACACCGACAGTAACTTCTGGGAACAGATATACAATTTCTTTTGAAAATAAGTTCATTATAACAGAATTTTTACCATGTGTCAGACAATTTGGTGATCAGAACAAGGTCTTTTTGCATGAACAGGTTTCTGTTTCACTTGATAAGTGGGAAGCTTTGTGCATTTTGATGCAATATGAAGCTGAACTGATGTATACATATGGAATAATAGCATTTTAACTCATTTGTATAATCTTTTCTTTTACCAATTGATTATTATGTAGAAATCTGGTAATGGTCAGAATTTCTTTATAACAGCAAATTCACTTTAACGTCAAAGATAGCTTGGAACAAACAGTGTCGTTATAAAGAGGGTTGACTGTAGTAAATACCTGATTAAAAGATCACGATAGGTTCTGATAAAGAACTACAGCAATAATAAACTTGATCTTATATGCAAAATGCATGAGTGCTCAATCAGGACTAATCCTGAACTTTATCACCCCCGGTTTATTCCTTAACAGACTTGGGTAAGAGGGGTACCTGTACGAAATTAATCTATTTACAGCCGTGATACAAATGGTATAGAAATGTAAATCATCAAATGCCATAAGAGATGATTATACACCATCACGTCAGCGATGGTGATATACGTTATTAAACTTCCATTGGGCGCGTGTTCGATTCGGGCCTGTTCCATTAGCAAGTTGCAAAAATGGATCAGATGTTAACTCCCCAGCAGCAGTGTCTTTTACTGTTCTTTCTCAGACACCTCGTCGACCAAGCTACTTCCAAAATTCCACAATTGCGTGAACGATGTTGATATACTTTGGATACCCGATTGCTTCTAAAAGCGAAAAGGCCTGTTAGAGACCTTACCATTGAGCTAGAATTCTGATCAAACATGGACCCTTCGGATATTCTAGAATAAGTGTGACGAAATAACTAGATGTAGATGGGTCAGTTTCAATATGCCCTCTAGGCATTATGTGCATTGACTCTGATTGAGGAATACGGTTGAATGACCTAAAACATACTGCTGGGGAGGGGGTTAACTCTACCATTGTTCATTGTGTGCATGAGCAGAGTCTTACTGGAATATGTTTATTTCCTGAGTTTTATTTGCTTCCAATGAATGAGCTATGAACAAATGGTTAACTAAAACAAAAAAATACTCAGACCTTGAAGCACATGACACACTGAAAAGAGTGGCTTCAGCAAATGCAATATTAAAACACTACAGAAGTTCTTCTTTTATAACTGTAAAATGCCATGCGATGGTTCTAAGCTTTTTTAAAAGCTAACCTTGTCAACATTATTCCAGTATGGGTGCACAACAATTCACCGAAAACCATTTTGTTGATACGTCTTTTGGTTGCATACCATTTTTGGTCGATGTGACTTTTTGTTGAGTACGTTTGGTTGAAAAAAACAGTCAGGTACAACATTCCGTTGAAATTGTTAACTCTATTACATTATTTTTGTAAGAGATCACTTTGATGTGAATTTGAGGATGCTGCCATTAAACAATTTTTTGACATCTTTCCTGATGTAAGCATAGACTTTTATATGGGATATATATATATATACATTTGTATAAATGTGTTCAGTATTGTTTTAACATAATTTGGCTTCAATTTCATCTTAAAAATTATAAGGCTGAAACATAATATAATTATTATTTTTTTTTAAAAAATATCCAAGGCCAAAAGAGTTATTGTGCCTAATCAAACTTGCAATGCTCTACTTTTTGGGTGTATAAAGCATGTAAGCAAAAATGAATATTCAGTACATGTACTTTGAGTACTTTGGTTGAAAAATAAGAATAATTTCCCTGGAGACCTGTCATTACCATGTACGGGTTACTAATTAAACATAAGAAATTTGAAATATGACAAAATGACTGTCACTTGCATCATGCATGTCAACTGGGGAAGGGGTGGAATAAAAAATTGATGTCCACTCAGTAGTACCGTACCGGGTAGGTGGCAATCATATGTGCAATTTTGGCAATTGATGATGTTATGGTTGTGTTCTCCGCTAATTGTTCTGGCAATCAAAAACATTGATTTTGCTGATCAAATACGGTTCTTTGATATAAATTGGTGCTTTCACAATCGTCACCTATGCATTGCTGGCTTAAAGTATTCTTTTCATTTGATTTGGGTAATTTATGACCTAATTGTCAACACATTACACAATTCCAAAACACTTTGACATCTGGAGTGTTTAGCAATAAAGGAATGAGCTACATTTACCTGTTCAGGTATCAGGTAGCAGGTATATTGCTTACCCTAGTCAACTTAACCCTTTGTATACTAATGGATTCTTCCTATTTTGTTTTTGTTTGTTTGATTTGATTCTTTACGTCCCATCAACAATCTTTCAGTTAATCAGGGACAGGTCTTCCTGGGTTGAACCAGTACTAAGCAAGGATAAGTGTGTCTTGCTCAAGGGATTCTTCCTATAAACATGGGATAGTCCACAGTACATATCTAGGGGTGTCAGGTTATAATTTTCGAAAAATAAAAAATATTGTATTCTTTTGTCTGAAGATCTTTTTTACCTTTACAAAAAGTGCAGACCCTGATGAAATGCAGCAGTATGCTGCATTTCATCTGGGTCTTCACTGTTTGCAAAAGTACTCATTTAGGGGTTTCCCGAATACAAAGGGTTAACTCATTGCCTACTAGTGTCATCTGCTGATAACCTTTTGCAAACATTTGGACACAGATTAGGATTTATCCTTTTTCATTCTCTTACCCGTTAATTAACCTATCACGCCACATTATGTCGGTCCTGATCTAGGTCAAAACTGTTGTCAAAGGGTTTCACAATTATGTGAATGCTATTTCCAGCCAGCCCAATATTATATGGATATGTGTGGATGAAATCAGCTGTCTCAAGCAAACACAAACAAAAACCCGCTTTACCAATTAAGCCGGCTACTTATATTGTTTCACTGGGTTAAATGATACAAGTAAAGGCAGTCCACTGTCCCTTCGGCCAGTTTTATTTCTTGGCAATCATGTCTGTTGGCTACTCCTAATCTTAGTGAATTCTTTGATCACTTTTTTAAAAGAATTTGATGCACTCAGTGCACCTATCAGGACTAATGTAGTATGCACCCTATCAGGGCTTGAAAAAACCCGACTCATCCGCTCATTTTTACGAGTGCCTCAGGTACAGGGCAAGTGAAAATTTGGATGATTTCCAATTTAAATTAATATTTTTTCTATATAATATATATAATCATGCCAATCATATTTGAGCCAGTGCATGAGATTTCCAACAATGTGGTATATGCGACCAACAAAGCCTCAGATCAGCCTGCGCGTACGCGCAGTCTGATCAGAGCCCTTACTTGTCGCTTGAGTATTTTATGATTGCTAAGCTACTGACTGAACACCATTTGGAGTTTCTACGCTTAAAGGAGGCTGCACAGGCTGGTCTGAGTCTAGACTTGTCAAAATGCCACATTGTTGGAAATCTCATGCACTGGCTCACTTTTGTGATGCAGGAAAAATGCCTATTCTTTAGATATTTCAACATCTGCATATTCCAAACAAAAACGTCATACCTGTCATGAGTCCATAGGTGAGATAAACCTGGTATATGTTTGTGACGAACATCATCAGGCCGAGACCAGCTGCCGATATAATACCTCCAGCCATGACGCAAATACGACAACCAAACTTGCTCATGAAGCATCGGAACAGCACACCTGCAGAGAAAAACAGATTCAAAGGACTACATTTTGCATATATCAAAGGTCTACTTTTTGCATGTTGAGTAATTTTGCATGATATTCTGGCATTTGCGGATTCTTGACAAAAATAGCCTTTTTGAAAAACAATTTCAAGATTACCATCAGAGTGTCAAACATTTTGGATCCAGATCAAGTCCAACATCTTGTCGGGCCTGATCTAGGTCCAAACTGTTTGCATAGGTTTTCAGTAGGCTATCACAGTAAACATCACGACATCTGATGTGATGGCATTGTGCAGCATTTCGCCTGGACATGCATTGTCAGGGCTCACCCTGCCATTAGCCATTAAATAAATTTGCCACTGGCTACAAATATAAGTCATTGGCTAAAAGTACACTCTAGGTGGTTCAAAAATTACATATCTGTGAAAAAGTGTATTTTGATCAGCTTTCGGACTTTCCAATATTTCTTTTATTATTCCTTCACACTTTAATATTGTGCCATATTTAACTCTTTGAATGCTGGATTTTTTCAATACCATCAGGGTGTCAAATAGTTTGGATCCAGATCAGGCCCAACCTTTTGTCAAGCCTGATCTGGGCCCAAACTTTTAGCAAAGGTTATCAGCAGATCATAAAAGCCCCCTCTTGTGGGCAAAGAGTTAAATAGAGAACAACTTCTTGATACTACTTACTGGCTAAAACCTCGGCTAAAATCAAATTATTTTGGCTCCAACTTTTTTCCATTCAGCTAAAGTGTTGGCTACAACAAATTCTGAGCCAGGGTAAGCCCAGATTGATGACAATTTAACTGTTAAGGTCAAGGAAAAGGTTAAATCATGAAAATTATTACTTGTATTTCATTGTTTGCCTTACAAGTATTTTATTTCATGTCTTTCTATCCCACAACTTATTTATGACAGTGACCTAAGTAACTAAGGGATATCTAAAATATCACTTTCAATATTTTTTTCAATATCTCTTTATAATTTAAATTTAGAATCAAAACATATTATGACCTCAATGTGACAAACACAGTCGGAATCTCCTTGTTTAGAAGTAGCATTGGAAAATGCTTCATTTGAATGTGGTTTGTTCTTGCGAGTGTATACTTGTAAATATTACTTTGAAGGCCTCATGAAAGATTATATCCGTGTTAGTCTGATGAGTCTTAATATAGACAAAAACTAGGTGGAGTTAGTAAGTAGTGTCCAAGCCAAGGAACCACTAGGGGGTGACAGCCCTGTCTGGACTACTTGGTCCTTTTTGATATGAAAAACAACATGCCCTAGCACTTACTTGTTAGTGCAGTGACATACAGCTGTATTGCCCCTGCCCATGATGTGTCAAAGAAATCTTTCATAAAGACATCCTGAAAGACAATCTGGAAGATCCCGATACTGTACGAGATCCCACACACAAAGAACTGGACAAAAAATGCGGCAATGACAACCAACCAACGACGCCCATCTTCATCTTCCTGCATCGTAGGTTTACCCGTAACCGTGACGACAATCATCTAGCCTCTGCAATAAAATAGGTCTAGGTACAGTGATTTTGTTACCTACCCATCCTGCATCTTTTGCTCATAATTTTGTCTCTGGGATGCAAAGTTTTCATTTCAGCGAGTCCCAGAATGCAATTATATTGAAGACTTGTCATTAAAAATAGTGTTGTGGGCTCCTAAATATACCTGAGAGTTTTTACTATGAAGTTATACCCCAGAGCCCAATTACCAGAGTGATACTTCGACCAGATGGCTGCTAACAACAACAAAAACAACAAGTTTGCAGTTGGACTCTATGATATCGGAAACAGCGACTCCCAGGGCCCATAAGCCCAAACTTGTAATGAATCACTGGGATTATCAAAAATTTTGATAGTAAAATTTAGAAAATTTTCTAATCCATCACTCATTGGGACCATTCTTCTGAGCAGTCAGCACCATAGGTTTAGATAAACAAAATTTTTGAGCCTATAATTGTAAATATTTCCTTACCCAACAGTTTGAACATATGTTTTGGGTGCTCAAAAGAACCGTCTCATTGAGACGGTTCTTTTGAGTACCCACAAAATATGTTTAGGTAGAGAAATAAGAAAGTTATTTTTTTTGTACACACTCTTTACTAAAAGCCTGTAGCATCCGAAAATGTATTTGGTTGATTGTTTGTTTGTTTGTTTGTTTGCTTTACGTCCCAAGTCAACAGCTATGGTCATTGCGGGACGGTCAGTTCACCTAACCACACATTTTTCCTGGGCAAGCTTGAACAAGCAGTTAACCAGTAATCGTGCACATACTTTCGCTTGTAACTGACACCAACCCTTCATGAATGATTCAGCGGAAGGGAGGAGAATGACCGTAGAAATTATTTCATGATCAATCTCCACGAAAGTATGGGACCGGGCCGGGATCGAACTCGCGACCCCTGGATCTGCAGTCAGCTTCGCATCTGTAACCAGACACGTTACCGACTGCGCTACGCGGCCCGGTATTTGGTTGAGAAGTAAGAAAATTACTTTTTGGTTGAGAAGTAAGAAAATTACTTTTAAAAAAGCACTCTTTTCTATTGGCCTAAATTCAGAAAAAATCCCTGACTTTTCTCATTCTTCCTTAAAATTTCCTTGGTTTGTTTTGATTCTTAACCTCCCAGTTAACATTTTTTTCAGTCATGTCGGAACGGGTCTTCCTGGATTGAACCAGCACTAAGCAGCAGATCAAGTGTTTTGCTCAAGGCCACAATACAATAGTGAGGCTCGAACCAGCAACCCTACAATTCTCTAAATTTCCTTGACTGACACCAAAAATTCCTTGACTTGTCTTTTTCCAGACAGTGACAATCCTTGTCTAAATATAAAGTTAGTTTTTTGGAGCTCAAAAGAACTATCTTATTGGAGAGGGTTATTTTTTACTTTCAACATGCATTTTTGATCAAGTTTACCAAAATTAATTGGAGATTACCATATCCATTCTTATCTAGTGGCCTGGCCCCGAGGTTATAAAACCTTTTCCATGCACAACTCAGCTGAGCACGAAATTTATCCTGCTCATTAATGTTAAAATGCCAACAATTGATAAATACAACATCTGACTGAGAGACTTAGAGCAAGAAACTTCTTTATTTGTCCGTATTTTAGTTATTATGAGCAGTTGAAATTTCATGCTCAGTTGAGTTGTGGATGAAAAAAGTTTTATAACATCGAGGTCTGGTATAAAATTGAACAATGAATAGTATCACATAGGTTTAGATAAACACAATTTTTTAGCGTAAAATTGTAAATATATTTCGTACCCATAAGATGGGTGCTCAAAAGTCACCTTGCCAAAATGCCCGCGAGGGCGTTGGTAATATATGAAGATAGAAAAGAACAGTCTCAGTGAGATGGTTCCTTTTAGCACCCACAACATATGTTTTCGTTGAAAATGTGGGGAGTTTATTTGTTCTTTGTGTTCCATCTTAGATGGGTAAATGTTGGTGACAAGACTTGTTTCAGGTTAAGTTTCTTCCAGTTGACAGCTCCGAGAGTCACATGTGGTGATAAAGCAAGATGTAAACAAATTTAGCGCATCTGCCAAAACACACAAACGACGAAAATAGAATAAGCCAGGATACGATTTTGTGGGTGCCTAGATTTACCGGAAAGACTGCTGAAATACGGTATTACCGGAAAGACCAAAGAATAATAGAGATTTAAGATTTTTTTATATCCATAAGACATAAGACAAATTTTATTTAAAAACATCACTATAAGTTTATGCCTAGTGATGTATTAACCTGTTTGGGGCGAAAAGCATTTTTATGTTAATGCATTGTTTTAAATATCTAACCATCTCTTCGAACCCTGTTTTTTCAAAGAAATGATAAATTGGATTAAGGACCCTTGCTTACCCCTACTGAGTACTAATAATCCTGATCAATGTGCCAATAAGGAGGAATCAACCAGCCTGATTAAAGTACTTTTGTTTACATCAAGAACTAACAACCCAATCAATGCGCATGATTAAGAAAAGGTGAACATACTAGCATGTGAATAGTTGACACTACATTTTTTGCAAATTTATTATATATGACTCTCATATTCCAAGTGTTTGCTAAAATATTGTAGTTTTGAAATAAACTTTTTAGATTTTTATTTTGTTCATTATATCGAAATGCACAATAAAAAATATGTAAAGCAAGCTTGTACTTATGATGCTCAGCAAATTGTTAAGGACATAATAAGACACAGTGACAGAAAAATTCTAAAAGGAAGTTGGGCTTAAAAGGAGATATCTCCTTCCCTCAGAGGGTTCCGGGTCATTTCGGCCCATAACAAAATCGGCCCATGTCAATTTCGGCCCATGTCAATTTCAGCCCATAGCAATTTCGGCCCATAAATTTTGTCAACCTGGATTTTTGCAAAATAGATGATATATTATTGAAAATATTTAAAATTGATAAATAGAGTTATATTGAGAAAATAAACTGAAAATAGATTGAATTTACAAACTAGTAAAGACTAGATTAGACTGGTATCATAAATCACATATATATTTTTCATTAGCACATACAACTTGTTCAGTGAGTTAAACTGAATAATTGTAATTAAGAAAGAATCGCTTGCGTTTCAGATGCGAGCAGAAACACTCTGGCTAGAATGCGCAAATGCACAGGCTCGTCTGAGCATTGGCTGCTCGTTGCCTATGTGATGAACTTGACTCTTAACATACAAACTCCTAATCAATTAAAAAAAAACATTCTTATTAATCATTATGTTCGTGTGGATAATTACAGGTAAGCCGATCTAATTATACCAATTATAGACAAACATATACTTAACGCCAGTAAAAACGCAACTTTTACAGTATAACCTTACTAGAGATTTAATGCTATTATATCATTCTAATAAATTAAAAGCATAAACCTATGGTTGCGATATCAAGCCAATACTCTTTTGGTGCAAATAAAGCAGTCCAGATAAGCCAGGCTGTATTTTTTGATAAAGGGACACAACCCAAACTTCAACACAAAAACGAAAAAATCACCTTATTAGTCTGGATATCAGACCTTCATTGTGAATGGCTCTTTTGGATTCAAACTTTCGGAAAATTTCAACATTGCTCTACTTTCTGTGCACACGCAACAGATTGTTTTTGTCTTGAAGTTTTGACCTTCAAAATTGTCATCAAAGTTTCAGCATGAAAACCGGAAGTTAACGAAAATGCGACACTTTCGACGGTAAATATTGCAATAAATGATAACCATAGGTAATGACCTTACATCTTACTTATGCCAATTTTCAAATGATTCAATTTAATTGAAGCTTTAATGATTTCTCAAATTTTGGGGAAATTTCACAAAAAATGAAATTTAAAACTTAAATTTTATGTCCTTCCAGCAAAGTGAATTTTGTGTTGTAAACCGTTTTCTTGTTTGTTTGAGTGAAACGCATTACTTGCACGCTGAAATTGAATAAAAATTGAAGATTTAATATGGTTACCAAAAAATTTGATGAATTTATCATGTTTCACCAAAATTTTTGACAGAAGTGTGCAATTGAGCTCAAGTTTTGGTAAAACGTTCTTCTACGTTAGAGACGCTTGTAAGTACAAAGACAAAGTGTATCAAGCTAATATTCATAGGAAAAATAACACTTATATCAGTTGCGTTTTTAATGGCTTTAAGTATACCAATTATACATTATTATATATGTGGGCCGAAATTGTATAGGCCGATTTGGTTATGGGCCGAAATTGTTATGGGCCGAAATGTCCAGTGACCCCTCAGAGCCCAGCAACGGTTCTCAAGGTAAATAACAAATTATAAAGAACATAAACTTTTTATTATAATTATTTATCAATAAAAGATTTTGCCAAAGCTTCCATCAATGTTTCCCAATCATTCTTTGGTCTTTCCAGTATTTCTGCGGTCTTTATGGTAATTCGGGTCTTTCCGGTAAATCTAGGTACTGCTATTTTTTACATCATAATTGAGCCATTACAGCAGGTATTTTCTTCATTCATGCAACTTTTTATCAATTTATAAACTTTCAAGAAGGGACTTATCGACCTCATTTGATAGGCCGTGATACTGAGGGCTAGAACATTATTAGTCCGAGTTGTCTCTGACATTTTTAGTGACTTTTCTTTATTTTGATATTTACCACTACCGTCAGAGCAACTTAGCTATCGAAAATCCAGAATTCTCCCAGCCAGTCGTAGCTGGGTACTTTCAATGGAAAATATGGTAAATGAATGAAAGATCGGTGATATAAAAAGTTAAAAAAGGGTCGAGTTTTGATTTATCTCTGAAATAAAATGATATTTTTCATTTAAATCTTACAAAGATGGAAATTATCCACACCTATTGTAGCCTACCCTCTGTACACATATAGTTGGTGATTAAGCTAATATCATTACCCATCACTTCCCATTAATCACTTAAAAAAAGAAGCTACTTTTATTTTTCAGTTGTATGCTCATTAGTTTTATCATTTTAAGCAGTTATGCTGGGATCCTGGTTTATCGCGGAGCTAACTAGTCGTTGTGAGATTAAGTAAGATCAAAGCAAATGAATTTTTATTTAATTACTCCACATTGTAGATTAATCGTTCCTATACAATCTTACTAGAAAAGAAAATGTGTGTTGAATGATTCATTCCCAGATTGAGCGCTTCTCGGCAGCCATGTATGTTTTGATGACGTAATCGGGTCACCCTAGTTTATCGCGGAGTTCACTTAAATTAAAAAAGTTGAAAAAATAGGAAGACAAATGCTTCAAAAGTCTTAACAATTATTAAGGAACATTTTCCCATGAATATTAAACGTTTCAATCGAATCACAATACTTAAATTTTATTTTTAGCATCAATTTGAATTGTTATATCGTTTTTTACAGTAATTAAAATGTATCGTACATTTTCAACACAGGTAGGGCACCTAAATGCACTGCCTCCCCTTACGACTTTGACTTTTGAACATGAATGAAGGTGGATCCAGTGAGAGCAATGATCGCATTTTGCGCATTTAACAAAAATGAATGACAAACAACCTCTGATGGCTCCTGACGACCATTTTCCAGTGCATTTTAATTTGAATGAACTTGTCTATACAAATTGACAGTTGGCGCTAAACAGCCGTCCATTCTACCGGGATTTTTATGACTTTCCTTATAAAGAAAACATGTGACTTTTTGTATACATGACATCTGTCAGATACAGACGGCAACTCTAACTGAGGTAAACAAACTGAATCGCTTGTTTAAAAATACCCGAGCGGCTTTAATAAGGGGAGGGGTAGTGAATAGCAAAAGAAAATGATAAACTTCGTAATGTATACATAAAAATAATTTTACTCATCAGTTGACTTGACATATTGTCAATTTTACCTGGATTTGACGAGCTGGGGGCTTCCTTCAACTGTAGTTAGTGTAAACAATGGCGAGGGGGCGCCATGTGGGAGAAATCATGAATTTGTAAAATCCGCGGTAAACTACGATCCGCGATAAACTAGGAAGGAAGTATACCTAATGAATACATCATTCATCTGTCAACATTTTTGGTAAAAATACCCAATTTTCGATAGGTGAAGAAAATTCTGGATTTTTGTAATAGGAGTTACTCTGATGTTAGTGGCAAATATCAAAATATGGAAAAGCCACTTTAACATCAGAGAAGGATTATCTGCCAAGGAGTGCGAATTTTAGAGAGAGAAAAAACCCTCCATATTGAAGAATTCAAATTTGGGCCGCTGTATGTAAAAGGAACTCACACTATCATTTGTAAAAAGTCGGCTTCTACTTTATTATACCCACCCATATATAATTAAAACTGGCATCAAAATTGAAACAAATTTGCTAAATTCTCGTGCATTTGTGCGGAACCGGAAATCTTTCCAAAAAAACTGACCGAATCGGTTTACAATCAGCCCCACTTATGCCTACTGACCGGAAAAGACCGAAGTGACCACTTCTCATCATCTCATACGCTCGTTAACATGTGCGGATCCAGAGGGGGGGGGGGGGGAGTAGGGGGTCCTGACCCCCCCTGGAAAATCACAAGTTATAAGGGTTTCTACAGAAATTAGCATTTGAAGCCCCCCCCCCCCCCCCCTGGAAAAAGTTGGACCCCCTGGAAAATGTCAGACCCCTCTGGATCCTTGGAAAAGTATAGTTTTTCTCTGCAATAAACCCAGTGGACCCCCTTTGTAAACTGCAGGCTAAAATAAGTTGAGGACAACAACAACAAAAAAAAACGTTGTCCAGGCTGACCGTCAGGCCTGGACCCCCCTGACAAACATTCCTGGATCCACGCATGGTTAACTCGAAGCAAACGAGACTAAATCTATATGAAGATAGTTAGATAGAGTAAATACTATAACTTTTTAAGCATTGTTGATTTTTTTAGATAATTTATGCACCCCAAAAGTGATTTTCCTAGCACACATCACACGTTTTGGCTCGAAAGAGAATAGATAGCCTATTGGCTTCGAGGTTTTGCGTAGGTAATATGCCTCGAAAGAATATAATTATTGGCTTCGAGGTTATGCGAAATCAGAAACATGCTGCAAAATTCGGACAAAAAAGTATTCACAAACATCAGAAATAAACGCCTTATAATACAGTTCAGTGTCTTAATATAGGTTAACGTTGTTTTCGTTTGAAAGGTTGTAAAAGTGCATTTTACTGCGCAGAAAGTGCACTTGCCGTTATTATTGAAGCCGTGTTTTGAGATAGTGGAACCTTTGTCATTGGTGCTAGGTCCCGATACATGTGTGAACAGCGTAAGAAAAGGCTATGTGGGTAACGGGAACTAATTATATCAGCATATCCCATGAGTCAAAAACTGAGAGGAGCTAGCGATGCTTCTGATTGGATGATATTGCTGAAGTAAAAAAAAAAATCTCTCTAGCAGATGCAAAAATTAATTTTCTTCAAATTTGTGTGTAGTTTACTACCATAATGCATTTATGTTGTGTTTTTCTGGACCAAAAAGTAAAAATAGTGATTTCTAATTTGAACCAGGACGGGGTCTTCCCAAAATATGGCAGCCATTACACAACATGCAATAGTTGAAAAAAGAGCGGGTGAAGGTATTTTTTCCTTTCTTCTTCCCCTTATTCATGTTTTGGCTTGAACTTAAGGCACATGGTGATGCCCCGCATGTGTTGTGAGATACAGAATAAACTGTCAAAAACTAGGGTTTCACCACTGGGGTCTATGGAATAAATAATTAGTTTACGGTGCCCATGTTGTGCGCCTTTCTTTTCGGACAGCGCAGTGTCGCATGCATTTCGCTGGTCGCCTATAGATGTGACGACATTGACCTATATTAGAACATGAAAAATAGGTCACTGGTGATGAGTACTATTTCAAAGGTGTTGTTTTAACGTTGTTTTATCGTAGGCTGTAACTAAACTAAAATTCATGCCAGCCTCTCAAGTAAGGTTAACATGTAAACAACAAACTTAAAGACCACGTGCCACAAAATTAAACTATACTTTCTCATTACACGGTATATATCAATTTATTTGCGAAAACAATTATAACTTGCCCCATAAATTGTATTATTTAATCATCTAACAGATTCACCAGATTTCCCTACGGTTATATAATTTTACATTAAAACGTAATTGCAAAGTTTCTACGCAAACTGTATCTTTTGACTTGCAACTTCTGACCAGTGCCTATAATTAAGGCATTAAAGAATGGTCAAACACTGTAGGACCTGGCAGACCCTGACCATAGATGAGATTTTTTTTATTTGTTTAAACATATTCGCTATTAGATCACCACCTACAGTATGCACTAGCACTGCCCAACAGCAAGGACGTTTTCTTCGCACCGAAATTGAGTCTAGACATAAAACATCATATCAATCGGTTCTTCTTCCGTCATCTGCTACTTTTATAACACGTTCGTGGATACTTATTGTCAATGCGCGGCGCGGAGACTACCTAATGTTTGGTTCGATTTCCAGAAGTGAGACAATCAGCACCTTCGATTTTAGAGAGTCCGTGACTTGCATTGTAAAGTTCCGCCGTTGATTGACTCTGTTCTGAGGACTGTGTGTTCGAGCAGCAAAATCTGCCGTTGTTGGACACCTGGTCTGTAACAGAGACATCCCTAAGTCAAAACGCCCCGAAATGGTCAATACAAAGAAAGTAGATTGTGATGACTTTGGACCATCCGGGTAGCTCAGATGCATGGTCATAGCGTCTAACCAGTATTCCGAGGGCCGTGCAGCCGAGCAGCAAAACCTGTCAGTCAGCCTGTCTGTCTGTCTGGCTGCCTGTCTATCACGAACCTACGTTTCCCTTTGCTTTAAACACGTTTTGTTCAGAATACTATTTAGCGTAGACCAGGTTTTTTGTGAAAGCTTATAAATTTGTATTGAATTATATTTGAGATTTCGAGCCAGCGTATCCGCACAGCTTCGCCAGCGCCACGATCGATCGCATACAGTATGGAATTGGCTGAAGGCTCAAACCAAAAACTTGACCTGTAGCCCCGCCCCGCCCCCTCCCCCGCATGCACTGTCCCCACCCCCTCCCCCGCATGCACTGTCCCTGACCCAATAATGTTATATTGTTAAAGATTGATTTTACGCATATGCGATAAGAACCATTATTTCAAGGACCGCTCCATTTATGTGTTCAGAAAGATTAAATCGGATATAAAACATGGCATCATAAAATGATTAGTATGCCTATTCGCTTCCTTTACAAGACGAATCAAAGACATCACAAAAACATCTCAAATTTGGTCTCCAAACGCCACAACGAAGCGACACCGGGCGTGCCGTTCCGTTGTGGTGTTTTGTGAGCTGTGGACATCATTAAGATTTATCTCAGTAGACAAAACGTGTGCCTACTAGTTTTTTATCTCAACGCCTATATTTACTAAAGCATACCGTCAAATCTGATGCCCAAGTCGTGGCATGCCAAGCGACGGGTGAGAATACCTGATGCCATTCACTGAAATAGACATGCTATCACCTTATACTGCATGGACGTTAATCAGTGTTATGACGTCGAACACACATCCATTTATTTATGCACAGGAGTTTGAAGTTCGGTCCATATATCACTCCTATAGCCTCAAAACCAAAAACGCACAATGTCATTACGTATCTATATCCTCAAAACCAAAGGCCCACAATGTCATTACGTATCTATAGCCTCAAAACCACATTACGTATCTATAGCCCACACAATGTCACTTACGCATCTATAGCCTCAAAACCAAAAACCCACAATGACATTACGTATATATAGCCCCGCAGTGTTTGACATATCTATAGCCCCCTACAATGTCATTACGTATCTATAGCCTCAAAACCAAAATCCCATAATGCCATTACGTATCTATAGCCCACTTAGAAGTACTTCAAGTTCGGTATATCTATGAAAACTAAAAAATGAATGACAAGTCATACCAAGCCAGCATCACAACTGTAACCCAGTAAATCGGTGTTACCAACTTAATCCATTGATGACAATGTAGCTACACATCATTATGTCACAATTCCCTAATGAAATTTCCAACAGCTAAGATTGATGCTGCATCAATCATTAATTTTGCAACTGTATCAGCAATTATTAATGTGTACTTGACTAGGTAGAAACGGACTTATTGAAAATGCTTCATATGTCCTTTTTAACACGCACAGCCAGACTAAAAGCGTTACTTGACTTAATGACGACAGGCATGGCATAGAGCCGCCTTAAAATAGTGACACCGAATTCATAACGAGTGGAGATACATAAATCAATACTTAAATCTGATTAACCCCTTAAAGGGGGCGGCAACATGGAATGCATGCATCCTTATTAAACCATGCAATCTGCCACAAACCTGACCAAATGAACGAAAAATAAGAAGTTAAAAGATGTTTGTATATTAGATAATTGATAGCTATGGAGGGCAGCCATTTTTAATATGCATAAACTGATTAACTTCATGGTTTCCTTCTATTCATCTTAACTTTGTATGCATTTTTATTGATACTTATTTTGAATATGATTTATTTTGAATTAAATCTGCACAGTTTGCAATACAATTGAGAGTTTTATTGACTTTTCAACATTTACAGGAAGTTTATTAAATATTGAAAATGGCCGCCTCAATCGGCTTAGCAGTAGTCAGAATTCTGATTTTCGGATTCCTATAACTTTCTTATTTTTATATCCAATTTTGATCCGGTTAGTGGCAGACTGCATGGTTTGATAATGACTTGAATTTCAGACTCCATCCCCTTTAGGAACATATCCTTAGTCAACCATCAGATGAGTATGAAAGGGAGAACGGGCAACCTGTGATCAATCTGCGGGATACGAGGGTCAGTCAAAAATAACTGAGAGTTTGTTAATATGTTTTTTTCCTGGGTCAGCAGTTTTGGCTGAAACTTTATACATATATAGAATAAACCTTCGGGCTACATTACATATAGACGTTGACGCCTTATCATCTTCTACGCACTGTTGCTAGGCAACCGAAGACCGTCTCTCAGCGATGTGCGTTCGCGCTGACGACACTTCTGACTAAGCAGCCATGAATTTAAAATCATTTCAAATCTAAAACAGTATAATAACGGACCTTGTATCTCTCCAATTGTATCAAACAATGTGTTAGCAATGTTTTAAGAAGTGCAATAGATAGTAAATACAATACATGCAATGTTCGTTGCCTAGCAACCAAAATCGACGGAAATTCCAATTTTAACTAAAAGAGCAGATTTTATTGCTATGGCAACCGTTTACTACTGGGAATATTCAAGATATGCATTCAGATGTCAGAACCAATTACTAAATACGATGAAATTATCATATGATGTGATACTTAGTTGATAATATTGCTCTTAAATGAACTGTAACTGGTGGGTGGTGTATATTTTTGGGTGAAATTTTCAGAAAATTTAGTTAATTTTCCTCTTATTTATATTTTAAAATTCCAATGCCTCTATCTCAGTTGTTGCATTTTACAAAAAAACATTCACAAACTGTATTTGCAACAAATGCACATGTTGATGCAACTTAAATTTTGTATAGTGTTTCCATGGCAACGCTATATTCCAGCGTGAACGCATGACATTAGTTCTCATTCTTTGGCTGCTAAGCAACAACAATCTATACTTTTGCATGGTCTTGTATATTGCATATTCTGACGCAGGACAGTTCCTTTCATGCATGTGCCAAATTTCACTATAGTAGTGTACGTTAGCCTACGTACACTACGTTTTTGACTGACCCTCGTATCATTACAGCCAGAGAGATTGAGCCATCACTAGTATTCTGATGACAAAATTCTTCAAAACAGGCACTATAGACCAATCAAAGTAGCTTTGCTTCAGACATTGTCCACTTGGTGCTTAGCGTAATGAGATATGGCATTGGTAAGTCTGCTAAGGCAGTTTATATAATTCATTGGCGTAGCTCCCATTATGCAGTTACGCATGTGCGTAATAAAACAGTATTATTCAAGGGAGGCCAATTAATGTGGTAAAAGTGATTTTTCAAACCAAATGGAACTGCTCTTAAAGGAAAGAATTCGCTACCTCTGGGAGCAAATACTTTCGTTTAAGAGAAGTTCCCATTTTGAGAAGGGACGCAATTAAAGAGAATCACTGCTTGATCCAGTAGCCTCCCTTTGATGTGCGTAACTTTTTCAGCGTTCTGGCTACGTTATTGCAATTACTGTGTGTTCGAACAGTAATATTCATGAAATGTAAAGGAATATGCTGCTCAACCCATTTCGCTTCACAAGGTTCAACTCTCTTTATCGAGATACGAAATGTATATCTTGATAAAACCTTAGAACCCCAAGTAGATGATGATTATTTTAAAATCATCAGCTAGGCTACTTGTCGTTCTAAAATAAATAAAATTTGGTGATATAGTACAAAAGGTTGATAACAAAAAACGTTAAGAGTTATATGATACAATGTACTTTTCTGTATCTTGGTGTATTTAACATACTCATTAATCCTTTAAAAACTGGCAGGGGCGGAACCAGGATTTCTTGAAAGGGGATTCATGTGTAGAAAGGGGTGGGGGTTAGCTTCGCTGAATTTACCTAATTTTTTCAGCCTTAAATATCCCATGAAATGAAATAATTTGGTCTCATTGAGACCAAATTATTTCATTTTCTTAAGATATTTAAACGGAGGGGGAGGGGGATGAGGGCAGGGAGGGTGTTCGAGCTAACCCCCTGAACCCCCTATGGATCCACGACTGACTGGATACTCCTAAATGACAAACAACGCAGATCCAGATAAAATGCCAAATCATGCGGCATTTCATTTGATACTGCACGGTTTGAAAAGACAAAAACAAGGGTTCAGAGAAGAAAAAAACATTATAATTTGAGAATTATAACCTGTGATGCCTCGGTATATATAATGGAACATCCCAAGTCACAGTTATTGTATCAAGCCAAAAGGAAGATCCATTAGTATATAAAGGGTAAAAAAAATGAACGCACGCACGTACGCACGTACGCACGCACACACGCACGCACGCACACACGCACACACACACAGACACATAACGGAACATAGAATAGAGATTTATATATTTGGATGGGGTCATGCCATATCCATTGAAAGTTAACCTCTAACTCGCATTAAGCACATTACTTCAAAACGAAGTCGTGTCAACGTCATTACAATCCCAAAACGGATCTAGAAAACCGGATCCTACAGAAATCGAGAGTGCCTACAAATTTTGATAACATCTGACTCGGTTTCATTCGGTATGTTCAAGCAAATCAATGGAAAAAGCAACAACCCCACGCCTTATTCACGATGGAACCGATTTTTTAAACTTCCTAATATCAATACTCCATCGTTGTACAGTAAAATCTGTGCAAAACTAGACAAATAAAGATCTTAGTGACAAATGGTAGCTTAAGGAAGGTCGAAAGTATTGCAGAATGTTCCCATTGGAGCATTCTGCAATACTTTTGACCTGCATTAAACGACAATTGGTCTTGAAAACCAATTTGTGGCCTTTTTGAGAGTGGACGTTTTAGACAGGTTTTACTGTACGAAGAGACGTTCTATCAAATCCACGCGGCACAACGACAGCTGTTACGACCTCTTCATAGATGTTAACTGGAAAACCGAATCCATGGCTCTTTTCACCTGAGTGATATATTTCGACGTGGACAGTGAAAACAACTTGGTGTCTAAGTGTCCGGTCATACAGATAAAGTGATCAGTCATCTGATTATTGTGGTCATTCAATTTTGACCTTATTCACCATATAAAATATTCACTTTATTTAGAGAACTAATTGTGGCAACATGCCGCAGGTAATTTTTTAAAGCACATCGGATAAGGTAATACATGTATTGTCATGCAAACCAAAAGTGACAATGACGAAATATTTTGTTTACAATTGTTAAGTAAAACAATAACTTGTACACTCCACTCGAGCTAACGCAAATCGAAAGATCTCTTGTGTAATATCCTATCCTGCGGATATGATTAATAAACAAGTGATCTATCAATACTAAGTCCCTATAGCGTTGTAAACAAAACATGTCGTCACTGTCACTCTTGGCTGGCAGGACAGTATATACATCGCAAAATCTGCCAGTGTTAAAACCTCTTACTGCACCTTTGAGTGATATTCCAATGTATGTTTTACATCAATTATCTCACAATGCACAAAGTGTACACGCATGCTGGTGCAATAATGCAGTTATTGTATGGTTGTGCGTATGTAAGCGAGATAATCCACTCGCTAAAACTCGGTGGATTATCTTCCCGTACATACGCACAAACCATACAATAACTTGCACTTATCATACTCATGCTATTGTATGCCCATGATAATCAAATAAAAAATGTCACGTATTGCCATGTGGTGCTGAAGCCACCACCTGGCAATACCTGACATTGTTTTTGCTCTGCAACTGCCTGGCAGTGTTTGACATGTCAACCACCTGAAAATACGTGGCAATTTACTGGTTTGTTGTTTGGAGGCATCAAGTCGCTTCCAGCGACTTTTCAGTCATATCGCGAAACCAAACTGTCCCTGGGGAATCACCTCAGTGTTTGCCAGTAAAGTCAGTGTATGTATGCAAGTACTTTCGCCAGCAACTGCCATCTGCCTTACTTCAGATAGAGAGAAAATAATGACACGTGCTGTATGTACATTTGTGTATAATAGAAGTTGCATTGCATATCTACTTGCTATTGCATTCTCGCAACGTGCGCTATTGGAGTCAGGACTCGTAGATTGCCACCGATGCCATTTCACGCTAGAGAACCACTGTACTCGAACAGCGCAGTCATCGCGTGGTGGTTGCAGTCGACAAGTGCACACAATAGAGTACATAGCTGTTGAAAAGGGTACTATTTTGGTCAAAATTTATCTTCTGAAAATATTCATCGCGAATTATTGTCACTTATAAATCCAGCTGTGTATCTGCTTAACAAAATTGATGTGGGTTGAGTAATAGTCGCTGCAGCGCTTGAGTTAGGCAAAAAGTGAATTTTTTCCCGAAAAAGAGGATGAAAGAATATTTTGCTTATGGTCTGGAAGTTACGCTTACTTTAGCTTAAATGCAAAATAACAGTTCTTTAATGTAAACAAAGTTTGAAATCTGAGGCTGGAGCAATTTGAAAGTTAATCAAGCTTTTCATACTGTACGCATAGGCAGACTGTATATCGGGTGTTCTGGCCCAGTAGTCGGGTCGTTGACTGCACCATATTGATTTTATTTAGGCACTCGACTACTGGGCAAGAACACCCGATATACAGAACTATGCGTACAGTATGAAAAGCCTGAATAACTTTCAAAAAGCTCTGTCCTCAGATTTCAAACTTTGTGCACATTAAAGGACTTCATGCTTTTTTGCATTTTATCGAAATAGGCATGAATTGTAGAATATAAGCAAAAATTTCTTTCATCCTCTTTTTCAGGAAAAATAACATTTTGGCATAACTCTGGCGCTGTAGCGACTATCACTCGACCCATATTTTTTTGTTAAGCAGATGCACAGCTGGATGTATAAGTGACAATAATTCGCGATGAAGTGAGATGAATATTTTCAGAAGTAAAATAATGACCAAAATATATTCCATTTTAACAGCTAGGTACCCTATTTTGTGCACTTGTCGACTGTTACCACCACGCGATGACTGCGTTGTTCGAGTACAGTGCTTCTCTAGCGTGCATACGGTTGCTACGTTTGGTGTGTTTGATGGTGAGGATAAACGAATGAGTCAAAATCGACCAAGCAAAAATATAATGCTGCTGATGTCACACGATTGATTGTCTTTGTCTACGCCCAATATTTTTGGAAATATTGGGCGTAGACAATTCGAGCAAAGTCGAGCGCAGTGGCTCAGTTGTAAGAGCGTTAGACAGGGGGTCGAAGGGTTGCTAGTTCGAGACCCATCGGAGTAACTGAATTATGTCCTTGAGTAAGACACTTTATCCGCTGATTAGTACTGCTTCAACCCAGGAACGACATGACTGAAAAATTGTTGACTAAGGCTGTTAAAGCACCAACACAAACAAACAAAACAAAACATATTTATTGATTGTAGAATTAATAGTAGATCAAGATGATCGCCATGGAAACTTGTTACTCTTAATATCGTAAAAGCGATCACGGGTGAATGGTCAATCTACAAGAAACGACAAGGGTGCGAAAAGTAAAGAATTTGTTAGGTCGCCGGAAGCAATCGGGATGATGATACCTCCCGAGTGGTCCAGCGTGATTTTGGTACTACCACAAATTCCTCTAATATACGCCCCGGGATATACGCTGACGTATCCAGCGGGGCTCCTCTACTTCCACATTTTGTGTTTGCGAGAAGCGAATGCTCTGGCATATGCGCAGGTTCGTCTGAGCCTGCTCGCCGATGCGATAAGCACCAAAATCTCGAGTTCTGGCCCAATCACGCAAATTCGCATCTGCCTCCGATGATGACATACATCTTGGTGCCGATGCCAAACGTTGAAGTAAGTGAGTGGTTTATTCACATAACTTATATTGAATGTGCCGTACACTAATGTCACATTGACCTAACTGACCGTGTTGCCATAGTTATACAAACGGCTGTAAATGAATGCTAGATTCCTTCATCATAACAGAAATAATGTGTTATTAAGTAATTAAATGAATAAGGAACCAATATGAACATATATCTATTAACTGTCATCTGCACGTGACCTGCATTGCCCCGTTTATCTGTTTAGTTAACTACACAACGAATGAAAGTGCGACCAAGCTCTGAGCTCGCAGTCTTACAAAAGTCTTCCGATTTTCGCACACACAAAGTACGACGTAAAGCCGCAACTAGTCTGATCCCCAGAACCTACCTATCTTCTCTCCCTTATGAAGGGACACTAACCTTGAACAGCTATAAATATTTTAAAGGCTTAAGTTCCCTGGCTGAAAAGATCCATGGTTAACAAGGGAGCTTGGGGGCACTTAAGAAACAAACAATAACGACAGGGGCCAGTCTATGCAGCTGCGAATGCACTTTAAAGGGCGACTTTCCGCCTTAGTGCAGGGGAGAGTAGCTGTTTGTTGCTGTTAATTTTTTATAGACCATTCTTTAAGCAAACAGTGAAGATCGTGGGTCTGCACTGTTTGCCTATGTCTCATTAAAAGGACGCTAACCTTATATGGGTTAAATGGGAAACAATATCTGGGGTTGAGCTATCCTACTGAATGTTGTTAGTGTACCAAACTTAATTTCAGGCACTTTTTCTTCTTTTTATGTTTCAGTGTAGACTGGCTGCAGTCCTCAACACATTTTTCTATCAATGTGTCCCAGTGCATCTGACTAGAAGAAGCGAGAATTTGTTGATAAAGTTAAGATGAAATTTTATTATGATTGCAAATTTATAATGATTTTTATTTTCTTCAAACAAAACAATACTTCATACTGTGGCCAGTCTAGTGTCAGTGGTGCTAGTTGGAACCTTCGAATGCGAATTCTGACTTCGAAAGAGTTCTGACTAAGCAAATGCAGCTTGCTGAAGGCGAGCCTTTGAACATTTCTCAAAGAACTACATGTATGTATAAGTACCTCTTTAAGCCCTTTCGAAAACCTGCATTTACATGAGCGTATCCAGAGGGGGAGACAGGGGGTCCGGACCCCCCCTGAAAAATCACAAAAATATAGGGTTTCTTTAAAATAGCCATTCTTGTCTAGATACCCTGAAAAATACCAAGCCAGTATTTAATGTTGGGCCATCATCAGCACGCCAGCAAAACGCCATTCAAATGGCGTTTTGCTGGCGGGCCGATGGTGGCCTACTTACCAACTTAAAAAAAAACTGTCAAAATTGGACCGCCTCTGACAAAATCCGAGCATGGGAGCGCAGTGGCTCAGTGGTAGAGTGCTTGACTCGAGACCGAGGGGCCGCGGGTTCGAGCCTCACCGGCGTCACTTCTTTGTGTCCTTGAGCAAGAACATTAATCCTAGCTTAGTACTGGTTCAACCCAGGAAGGTCCCTTTATAACAGAAAGATTGTTGATGGGACGTAAAGAATCAAATCAAACAACCAAAAAAAATCCGCGCATGATTTAGGTTTGCAACAGGGTCCTTGGATATGCTAAACACAGCCTGCTGAGCCACACAGATGAGTTAGAATGTTGACATTCATGCTGCAAGTGTAAATGTAGCTATTTTACTTTCTGGAGAGCGAATAACAATTGCGCTGACTAGACTGTACGTAAACAGGGGGGGGGGGGGTACTCTGATATTTTCATATATACGTAGGCTTGGGTCATTATTTTGGGGGGTTTCAGAAAAATGAATATTTTTGGGGTATGAAGATTTTGAGGATATATTTTTTTTTCTAGGGGGGGGGGGGGGGGGCATCACAGAATTGGACTATATTTAGGGGTAATTTCTATGCATTTTAGGATCTTTGATCTGCTACTCAGAATGGAGGATATTTTAGAAAAATTGAGAGAACCACCCCTTGGTGGGGTGGGGGGGGGGGCTGGCTACTGTGCTACTCTTTTGAATGGTAAAATCATTCCCCTTAAAATATTTAAGTGTTTTATACTTCTCCTTTTTAGACTAGAGCATTTAAACGCAGCCGATACAAACAGCAGAAAATAAATAGTGAATAGTAAATAACTGTCTTACCTGAACATTTTAGTATGTTTACTGCTTGAACGTGAGAGACGCAAAACAGGCGATTTTTTTTCAATGTGAACCGTATTTCTCTCCAAACGCACGCACAAGTAAAGAATAGCCTATTTCTTAATATAATATATGTGACACATAAATTAAACGATTGTAAGGTTCAAAGTTTAAAATCGCGCATATCAGCTCAATAACTTAACAACAAAGAAATCGCAACAGCTGATCAAAACCTCCTATTTGCACAGGGAACCAGATTATACCACGTGCTTATGTCATCTTTGTTTATGTTTAGTTACTAAAAATAGATTAGTGCACCGCAGAACACAAATATGATCCGCATCGGAAAAGTGAAAAAATATGTTGTATTTTAAACAAGAAACATCTTTAAAAAAAAGATATTCGGTTGCATTTCAGTTTTTAATTTGTTTTTATATGTATGGTTGTTTGTTACACTTATAAACTTGATAACCTCTGAAGGAAACCGTGTCAACGACATCTGTGTTCCATCCTAGAGGGTTTGTTACATGTAAGTTTAATCCTATGTAAAACATCTAATAGTTTTCTAATCACAGTGTACTGTTATATCTTGTTTACTGTCGTGAGTTGGCTCCCGGTACCATTAGTTTAACTAGTCTGGTTCCCTCCCCTTGATCTACCTATCTAGTTCGATTTGAGACGATAACAGGGCACCAGTTTATAGTTTAACATGTGACCGGGCTCAGGGCGACGACAGTAAACATGATTCGCATTATAACAACAACAACAGCAAAAACAACAACAACATTAACGTTTTCGATGAAAAACAGCAACATTTTGACGATCGATAACGTTATTCTTGCATTTTTACTTTTTGGCGACCGAATACGCTTTTATATGTATTTTAAGGGGTAACAGGTTAACATTTCTAAATTACGATGTATTTCTGTCTCTAAAGATGGGTTTTATCTCAGCAACCGGTGCAGAATCTGGTGGTTTTTTCGCTGTTTGACATAGTAAAGCAGTGACAAGAAATTATTTTTAGATATTTCTCTTTCAGGACGCAATGAGACACAACCCATCTGCTCAAAATCGCATAAAAGGACAGATAATTCCAATCGTGAGGAAACCAAGATATATAACCGGCAACTATACATGCGCTATGTCCTGGGGGTATGGTACTCGTCGCAAATGCATAAATGAATGAAGCGTTTGCTATTTTCTTGAACAAAAACTTTCATCTTTGGGTTCACACCGGATATAGGCGGCAATCGAAAACGTTAATACATCGACGAACGTAGATCAACAATAGCTAGAAAGGGAGTTTTCGATTGTCATTTGTCGCCCTACTGGCGACAAATGGCAATCGAAAACACTGTTCCTACCGATTTTTTGATCCGCTTTCGTCGATTGTTAAGAGCGTTTTCGATTGCCGCCTACCCGGTGTAGGGTGGCTAGAACCATCGTGACTCAGCTAGCTAGTGGTTTTCTTAAGCTCTGATTGCACGTGGGTAACGCATTATTCTTAAAGGTAGTTAATTTGTTTTGATTGTTTCTCTGTGAATATTTATCAGGGACACTTGTTTAGTTTGCCCAAATTGACATGAGACTGATTAATTTTCGCCAACATCTTCGTGATATTCGTGCGTTTTCGTGAAGTACTCCGACCTTGGTTATGCTTTTAACAGGAATTTGAAGATAATGTCGATTCATAAATGCAAATGGTCTGATAGCCTGGTGGTTAGCTGGCAAATTACAGATCAAGCCTACCTGGATCGAAACTTGGAAAAGCTTTTTTATTATAATATATAAATAATTATTGTCAAATTGCATCCTTTTTTAAATTTAAGATTGTTCCTGTATTTTACGTCTGCTCGAGGTAAGCTTAACATCTTTCATTTGTATTTAGTCGCTTTTATATAAATTATTTCCTAGGCCTGGTCTGTGGCAACTTTTGTTGTCTGCTGATAACCTTTGCAAACAGTTTGTTCCCAGATCAATACCAACAGAACGTCGGTCCTGATCTAGATACAGGCCGCTTAACACACTGATAGTGTTCCTGAAAGATGCTTTGAAAAAGTTAATTTTGAAAAAAAAGTCAGCAGATGACAACAAAAGGATTAAATCATCCAGCGTGCAATTCAGCTGATTGAAAATATTCACGTCTCTACGTGTGTAGTATGCCAGATTCAAATAAATATATCCACGTGTTCACAAAATCAAGAGTAAATACGGACAAACTAGGGAGCGCAGTGGCTCAGTGGTAGAGTGCTTGACTCGAGACCGAGAGGCCGCGGGTTCCAGCCTCACCGGCGTCACTGTGTTGTGGTAGTCCTTGAGCAAGACACATTTTTCTCGCCCACTTATCGCTTAAGACAAGCTGTTCCATAGGCAAAACGCCGTGCGGAATTTCTTTATCCCATCCACGTGACCTGCTTATCCCATCCACATGACCTGCTTATCCCATCCACGTGACTTCAAATTATAACAATTTAGGCCGTTTACAGAGCAATTCACGCCTTAATATTATGTAGAAATATCAAAACGGCGATAGTTAGTGCGTCCGCCACTTTCGTATTGTTGAATGACGTTAAAAACATTTCTGACGTCACTAAAATGCAACAACAACGTGACGCACGTTATTGACACAGTTTGGCGCCTCGACGTCTTTGTCAATAGATACTGATACCAACGTTAGTTTCAAACCCCAATTAAAACAAAACCGACGCTTGAAATGCTATTTCGCTTACGTTTTTAGGTGCTAAACTATGTTTACACCCATTTCTGCATCTGGAAAATTCGTTGGTGAACTTATTTTTTAGATTGGAACAAACGCAAAAAATCTAAAAAATTATCCGGAACTGACAGAATTCATATAAAACCTTAAAAAGTCACAAAGTGGGCGAGAAAAAGTATCCATCATGATGTATTGTTGTGGGACAAGGATATCCCACCCTCGGACCTGAATAATTTCGTCAGAAACTCGGCAGAGCCTCGTTTCTGACGAATTATTCTGGTCCTCGGGTGGGATTTCCTTGTCCCACAACAATACATATGAAGGATACTCTTAATCCCAGCTTAGTACTGGTTCAACCCAGGAAGACCCGTCCCTGTTTAACTGAAAGATTGTTGATGGGACGTAAAGAATCAAATCAATCAAACAAACAAACAAACGAACAAACTAGCAAATAAACAAAAAAAAAGCTACTGAACTCGAACCCACATTTTTTGAGTGGAAAGGACAGCCTCTTATCCATAAGGCTATCGAGGAATTTTGAATTTTTCATTCATAAAAGTAATTATCCCACAATCTAAAGCACACCTTTTTACGAAGATTCCCGAAGATTGGAAGAAAGATCATTGAATGTTCATATGTCTCAGGTCAATGTAGACAAGTAAGTAAGGGTGCAAAGATCAGGAGTCGATACAATCAAGTACCACACCCGACCCAGGATACCAATGGGAAAGTTACAAACTCACAGTTAGACACCACAAACGAGAGCGAAGAGGTCAGCCCTTCCCCAGCAGGTGACCACAAAGCACATATAAACAGACAATATATAATTGAATTTCTTTCGAACTAAACAAGGTATGTATAAATAATAGTTTTAGACTTCGAGCTAAAAAAGGTCCTGCCCCCCCCCCCCCCTAGCGAATTTTGCAGACATATCCTATCTTGAAGAAAATTTCAAGCCGCATCTTTTAAGAGATGTTTGCACTCTGTGCTCCGGGGCGTTAGTCTCTGACAGCCTGTTACATATGTTACTGTAACAAACTAAGGAAAAAATCAAAATGAAAGTTTGAGCTACAGAAAGAAGACATTAAACAATCTAATTATTCAAATTTCTTATGTAGTTTGCAAGCTGGATGCCTCAGCTACATAAAAGCAGTATTTTTTAACAAAATTACAGCCTTCAATGGTGTTATATGCGTTACATAGATTAAATTTCCCTTTGAAAGTTGAAATCGTGACTAACATCATTCATTTTACAGACGATTTGTGCGTTTTTACAAGTGTTTTTTAATCTTAGTTTACTAAAATACTCATTTGACTAATAGAAAAAACAAAGTTTGCTTTTCTATCTCAAATAAATTGTTTTATATGAGCTATTAAACAACCCTACCCCCAACTTTAAGTATCCAATTCTGGTATCTATTATTGAAGAAAAATATATGAAAATATTTGACGCTTGTGGATATCTTACATTTTTGGCACGGTCTTGCTAATGCAATAAAGAATCATACATTTGCAAGTTTGACATCAGGATCAGAGCACTTATTAAAGTATGTAACGTATGTTACATGGCATAATGAATGAGCTAGGAAATTTTCTTGGAAGTAAGAGATGATATTTCAGAAAAATACCGTTTTTCACATGTTTTCATATTAATCTCTAGCCTCTGGTGCCTTAGTCTTAGTAATTACAGTCATTGCTGATAACAAGCCCTTGGAATTGTGTTACCTATGTTATATATAACCTTTTTAATCACATATTTCCTAATGCCTATAATATTAAAATATATAGACATATAGATAGAAAATAATAGTTCTCATATAAATGACACAATTTAATAAATATTCCTACATGTATTAAATAAAATTATTCAAAAACAATCTTTATTCAAGTCACCCTCACAATGTCTATCATTGTGTCTGCTTCTATTGCAAAATAATCACCCATTTCATCACAACCAGTAGAATCATGGCATTGTATTAGGACTGCAAACTGAGTACAACCCTGTTCCTCTCCACCCCTTTGGGAATTGTGCAGACATATCCTAACTTAAAGAACAATTCAAGTTGCATCAAATAAGAGATGTTTGCACTCTATTAACTAGGGGGTTAGCCTGTAATGGTATGATACGTATGTTACCATATCAATTTAAGAATAAATGAATTGACAGTCTGAGAAACAGAAAGAAGACATAAAACTTTCTATTTATTTGAATTATTCATGTTGTTTGCATGCTGAATACCTTTGATACATTAGAAAAGATTTTTAACAAATATACAGCTTCCTATGTTGTTATATGTGTTACATTAATTAAGATTACTTTTTAAAATTGGTAATTGTGACAAACATCACCTATAAGCATTTCATGTGATCCTCCTCTTTAGCCATCAAAAGACTTAATTTTCTTTGTATGTGTGGCCAGTGCCAGCGTCAAACAACTTGACTCAGCCAAACTTGAATCTTTAGCATTCTTCAAAAGCAGAAACAGCATGTCAGTGTCATGGGATCAAACACCTGCCATAATGCCATTTCACATATATGCATACAATGGAGTATGACTCTGGTATATATCTCTTCCTGTGAAGTGACAAGAGCAATCTAACTGCAGCTGCCTCTGCATCCATGCTAGTCAAATGATAACTTTGCTCTGATTTTGCAAAATCTATGTCTCTACCGTGTACCTCTAAGAATACTTTAAGATTTCTGACATTGGTCAAACAGAAATTTGATAGGCTGCTTTTTTGCATCATTTGCCATGGAACCTATCCAGTCTTTTGGTGCTTAAAGCTGCATAGTCTGTAACTTTTGATCTTCTAATTTTAAAAATAATGTTTTTATTTATCAAGAACACAGTAAAAATACTCAAATTCAGGTAAACATTTTACCATTTTCGCAAATCTTAACAAGTTATCACTATCACAACAACTGCATTTATGTTAAAATTCAACGGTCTAGAATTATTGGAGGGACGCAAATAATTATCAACAAGAGAAATAAACACCTGTTTTATAAGATAATTCACTTTTCCATGCAGTTTTCAGCTGTACTGAACATTTTTATTGTGAAAACATTGCTTAATTCTACTTTTACAAATGATTTAAAGAGAAAATAAAACTTTTCAAAAAATGTTCATAGTAACAGAGTAGGCAGCTTTAAGTCCTCAGGTCTTAGATCAATATTATTTTGCTGCGCCCAAAGAACTTTATAAGTTTTCTTTAGTTACAATGTTGACTCTTGATGGTTTGGCAGACCGTCTGAAACAATTTCTGTTACACATTGAAAGTTATCCGGTATAAGAGAAAGAATATGAAGTTGGACATTGCCATCAATTATGTTTGCAGTTGGTTGTTTTTTTTATGTCAGTACATTGAAGCAAGTCTTAAAATAATGTAAAACCTACGATTTCTCAGTTTTTGCAGCCATATCATTAGCTGTTGCATTCAAAAGAAGGAAAGTGGACTATACGTAGAATGGAATAACCAGTAGTTCTATATTATGCTCTATGGAAGATTTATACAGAGTAAACAAGTTGATAAGGTGCCTCATGTCATGATCCATTGTAAACACTGAAATTGATAACACTTGCCTCTGACTGTGTAATCAAAAAGGATGTCACGACAATTCCCTTGCTCATTTATTATGACGAGTTATATATGTTACATCCTTTAATAAGCGCTCTTATCTTAGAAACTTAGTGAATCATTGAATTGAAAGGGTCTAATTTGCGCTCTGTTCATCCTGCATTTCATTGCTTTACCTGCTGTTATACATCTAGTTTGTTTATCTGAAGGGAAAGAGTTACCTCGGTTTCAGCACTTCAGAAGTACTAAGACTTCAATAAGTTTTTGAATGCTTGGGGAAAGATAATAAGTGCAGATACATTATTAGATGAAAATATGTGGGTTGCATGTATGGAAAGGCTACATTTATAAAAGTTAAACAGCTAAGATATGATTCTTTATCACAGAAATATCAAGGTACATCAGTCCAGGTACTCATTGCTCTTAATGGCATAGTTTTCCTCCTTGTAAAGCATATGTCTTTCTCCTACTCGCAGAGTATCACTTGAAACACATACTCAAAGAGCCAACTAATAGGAATTCATATCAGTTTCCGAATGTTCCAAGCCATAAATGGCAAAATTGGAAAGTTGATAATGGCTCATCAATTTTGAGTGGACTGGTGGTAAAAATGAATAAAAGTAAATGATTGAAATATTGTGTGATGATTCTACTAGTTGCAAGGAGGCGTGTGATAATAATGATTACCACAGAAGCAGACAACAACAAACGTTTAACATGAGTGTTAAATCGATGAGAAATAGTTTGGACCATTTCAATTATTGTATTTTCTTGTAAAAATGTAAAACTATCTTTTCTATTTGTGGCTCTATATTTAGCATTATATGCACAGTATTATGAAATGTGTCCAAAAGGTCATTGATAACATCTGTGACACCAGTCCATGGGCTTGATATCAGAAATGAATATAATTTCTAGTGTTTGGCACCAAAGACTTATAAGTACACATTAAGTGTCCTGATCTTTAACTTAATGACATCTTGTTGATATATGAGAAAGACAGACTAAGAAAATGAAAAATATCCACACGCTGTAATCACTTTCATGTGTTTTACTTAAACGGTAATAACAAAATTCGCTTCTCTGTAAAACTGGGAGCAGGGCTGTGTATTAGCTCCTATAAGACAATATATTTAAGATAGAAAAGTAAATTTGTTTTTTCCTATTCATCAATTGAGTATATGTTTGTAAAATCTAATAAAATAGTTTGAAACCAAGTCATAGTAGTTGTTTAACTACATGACGATAGCCACGATTATAGCTTTTAAATTATAATTAGGTTTATGGAACACACATAACACCACAGTTAGCCGTATAAATATTAAACAGCTTCCATATTTAGTAAAGACATCCAGTATAAAGACTATAAGAATGTCAATTTATTAGATAATTTTAATGTCTTCTTTTGGTAGCTCAAACATTCAAACTTCTTATTCTCAAATTTATATAGTAACATATGTAACAAGCTGTTACAGGCTAACGCCCTGACTTACAGAGTGCAAACATTTCTTATTAAATGCACCTTGAATGGTTACATAAGATGTAATTTGTCTGCAGAATTCCAAAGGGGATTAGGATGGAGCAGGCCCTTACTCAGCTTGATGTCAAAATACTGTTTGATGATTTTACGTATCACGCTAACATATGTAACGCTCCCTGATCTTTAAAACTTGATGACAACTAGCAGATCTATAAGTCTTTATCATAGGAGCCAGTTTAAAATCTCTAAACAATGTAAGATATCCAACAGCTGCAAATTTTTTCACAATTTTAGCTCAAACTTTCAAACTACATTTCCTTTATTTGATATAGTAACGCATGTAACACACTGTTTCAGACAAACGCCCCAACATAGAGAGTGCAAACAACCCTTATTCGATGCAGCTTGAGTTGTACTATAAGAAGGAATATGTCTGCAAAATTCCCTCAAGGAGATTAAAACATTTTAGGCATAACTTACGTAAAGACAACGAGCTTGCCCATTTATTACATCAGGTAACATATGTTACAGCCTCTGATATTATAAATTTTGCAACAAACTTGCAGATTTATGAGTCTTTTCATATAAGCAAATAAATCCCAAACAATGAAACACATTCATCAACTGCAAATATTTTTTAACTATTTTTACTTTAGTTTTAATACCAAACATTTCACCTTAAAACTGGGTAGGGGTAGGGTTGTTTAATTGCTTATTTCAGAAAAAATATTTAAGCTAGGGAAACAAAATTTAATTTTTCTGTTAGCCAATTGCATAAGCTAGTCAGACATGGTTAAAAACATTTTGCAAAACACACAGAGAGATTTTGAATGTAAATGATGTTAGCCACACTTGCAAATTTTAATGGGTTATCTGATTTATGTAACGCATATGACACCTTAGGAAGCCGCAATTTTGTTCAAATGGCTGTCATATGTAGTTAAGATATCCAGTATGTAGACTATATGAATGATTTTTAAAAATAAATATTTTAATGTCTTTAATTTGTAGCCCAAACTTTCAATTTACTTTTTCTTAGTTTGATTAAGTAACGTATGTTACAGGCTCTTACAGACTAACGCCCCGGAGCACAGAGTGCAAACATCTCTTAAAAGCCTCGGCTTTCAATTCTCTTCAAGATAGGATATGTCTGCAAAATTCCCTAGGGGGGGGGGAGCAAACCCATTCTCAGCCATTCGTCTATTTGTATGTATGCAAATTCGCATAAACGGTCACCGAATAGACCACAGGCAGACTGGTCAAATTAGCAGACAGCTCGACAGAACTGAACAAACTTCTTACGGTCGAATTTTCTGCGAGCGGCGTGCATCGCTATTCAAGTATGGCACATGTTTACAAAACTGCATAACACATATACTGCATAAAAGTGCATCGCTGTCAGATAAACCGCGTCCAAGGAAAACATGTTTCTGTTTGTGCAAATGGTGCAGCATTAGATCAGCATGTGCGTGTGCGCGCGTAGTTTGATAAAAGTATGATCTGATCTGAAGCGCGTTTGAATCACTTATGAGTGCAACTTAAAAAAAACAACAACCTGGAAGCACCGATTATGCTCATAAATGACAGACTGTGCAGGCTGGTTTGTGATCCATATTGCAACTCAATTTGCGAGTGCTTGTACCATATATCACGTCATGTCTGATGCGTTAACTGTTTGCATGCTGGGAACTATTTATGATTTCAGGTTCGTCAGCTGATTTATTTCTTTCAAAACTAGCTTCTCATAGAAAAAATCTTCCAGGAACAACATTAGAGTGTCAAATAGTTTAGACCCAGACCAGGCCCGACATTTTGTCGGGCCTGATCTGGGTTCAAACCGTTTGCAAAGATTTTCATTAGTCGACATTGGAGTGAAAATACGCCCACATCTAGTACTATATATCTTACGAGTGAAACTAGATCACGTGTTACTTGCTCAAGGATTTTGTAACAATTTCGAAAAAAATCAAAGACTTAATTGATCTTGAATATTTACAAGCTGCGTGTTCTCTCCCATCACGAAAACATCATCGTTTAAAGATGACACCAAGTTTGCCCCTAGTATTAAAGAGTTAACCCTGGAATATCGGTGATTGCAAAAATAAAATAAATAAATCGAAATCCACAAAAGTCATCACCGAAAAGAAAAGAAATTGCTTCGTATTTTGTTAAACCAGATTCTATTTTCTCAGCACCATCAGTATAATTATTGATATAAAATCAGACGTTTAGTTTAAGAGTGAATTACAGAAAAAATATTTTCTTATTTATCAGCCAAAACATATCTCGTGGGCACTCAAAAGAACCGCCTCAATGAATTTTACGCTAAAGATGTTTATCTAATCTTTAGCTGAAACAAGAACAAGTTTGATACAAGGTCAGTTTATAGCCACTTTTAAAATAGAGTTATAATAATAATTTCAAAAGTTAATGCTAGTTTACTCTCTGCCTGCTAGAGACGACTTCTTTCCTCTGCTCCAAACAGTTTATCAGTCTCATGATAAGCCTAACGAGTTGGGCAGTCGAATTAGTTTTTTTTACAAAAGCCAATGCTTATAAATAAGTAAACAAGTATTAGCTTTCATAAATTTCAAGCATTTTTAATCTTTTCGAGATGTTGTTTGGGTGGGTTTCAGTCACGTTTCAGTTCCTGATATAACACGTAGTGACAACAGAATGTGGCATGTAGTTTAAGATCTGAATGTAGATTTAATGCATTCCATAAGGAAGAAAGGTGCATTGTATTCTATTCCCTAAAACGTCGTCTGTCGTAAATAGCTTATGTGTGCCTCAAAGGTTAAGCTGACAAACGCAACTTCATAAACGTTACAGATTTCTATTCTTTTTTCCAAAACTTCTAAACCTCTATTGGGATTTCTTATTACAAAATTTGACGTATTATTAACTTATTGAAATTCTTTCACTGTAATTTGTTGTCGCAAAAACGGTACTAGATATGAGTGGCTAAAAGTTTTCACTTAATCCTGGAATTCCGTACTTACTTGAATCACGACACGACCACATCCCAGGGGGGTGGGGGGATACTCTTATTTTTTCATCATACGTAGGCTCGGACCCAGCATCTACCGTTCGACCCCAAAAAATATCAGGAATTTCATGCACCCCAAAAAGTATTTGAAATTTTAGCAACCCCCAAAAATATCCCAATTCTGTACCTTGACCTTAAAAAAGACCCTAAAATGCATAGAAATGACCCTCAAACTAGCCCAATTTTGTGATTACCCCAAAAAATATCCACAAAATATTTACACCCCCAAAAAATATTCATTTTTTGAAAACCCCCAAAAATATTGAAATTCAGAATTTTGGACCCGAAAAATTAGCCCAAGCCTACGTATGTGTGAAAATATCAGAGTACCCTCCCCCCCCCTGGGGACCACATCTCGTCGCTTCAGTGCTATAGTGTTCTATCTACCATTGCACAAGTTTTGAAAACAATGAGATTGAAAATTTTAGCATCCTGATTTTTGATGCCTCATTTATCACAGACCTTTGAAGCATACCAGAGGGCTAATATATATACATAAAGTGTAAATGAACTTGGTTTGAAGAAATTTTCGCAGTAACATGGAATTTATGGACATTTTACAGTTTGCAGATAGAACATTATGCCCTTAAAATCGCCTCCTGCGTTCAGTGCTATAGTGTTCTATATGTTCCTACAGATTATCTTCCGCTTAAGGAGTCAATTCGTAAACTATTCTGTACAGAAATGATTATCTGTACCTAAAAGTAGCAGATTTAGTCATTTGTTTGGCATAACAGTAACAAACCACTCGTATTATGTCATTAAAATTTATGTAAGGGAGGTAATCTGTTTCTGCAGTAATTTTTTCTGTCAATGGGGTCAATTTGTATAATATTGTAGACTGAACTGATTATTTGGACCTAAAATAGCAGATTTGACCATTAATTTGTAAAAAACACTGAAAAATTACTTCAATTAAAGCAGTTTAAATATGTGTAAGGGAGGTAATCTGTTTCTACAGCTTATTATTGTGCCCATGGATCAATTTACATATATTTTGTTGACTGAGAGGATTATTTGGAGCTAAAAGTAGCAGATATAGCCATTAGTTCATCATCACACTGACAAACCGCTTCAATTTAGGAATTTTGAATTTATATAAGGGAGGTAACTGCAAATTTTACCAATTTCTCCAAGGGAAGTGACTTTCTGTAGATAGAACAGTATGGCACTGAAATCACCCGGTCACGTGACATAATCACCATTGGCCATTGGATAAACATCACTTAGAACACTATAGCACTGAACGAAATTGACCCTTTGTAGATAGAACAGAAAAGCACAGCGATTTTAAGCTTACTGCGCGGAGATAGGCAAATGAACCCTTTACCAGTAGATAGAACATTTGCTCCCCTTTCCAACGGTATGCCAGTGACCTATATTAGAGTGACTGGACACTTCATTTTTCAGCCATATAGGTATGTCGTGGCATGTGTCACGTGACTTGCGCCTGGTGCGCCTTTTATTGTACACACTCAAAATGGCGATGCAGCTTGTGAGACCGCTGCATTTAGAGGAACATTAAAGAGCGTACTACGTCGTAAATATCGCTTATTGGTATATATTTTTAAGATAATTCGAAAAAACATATATGAAATATTGCTAAATGCTAAGTTTCTGCAATTTAAAAACTAATCCTATTAAGTTATGACCGTGTAAATATCGGCCGATTTTTAAAAAAAAGTTGCGGAAATCGGCAAAAATGGTTTCAAAAATACCTCTCACTCTTACGAATAAAGCTTCAAACATGGCTGTGTCTGTGTCTCGATTTATCAATATTCATAAACTAAGATGTCCAATGATTCATAATTATTGTTATTATGTAATTTCGGTGTTTATAAAGGTGTTAAAAGTTTAGCTTAACAATAGAGAAATTACGCTGTGTATACCAAAACAGCGGTAAAAGCAAATCGTGTAGATAAATTATATCGAGTTTCCCTCATTTACCTGTGTAAGATACCCGACAGTGTTATTTGAGTTGAGTAATGGCATTTCATTGGAGTTTCTAGTCACTCTTATATAGGTCACTGGGTATGCTTAAATCATTTTCGACCAAAATGTCACTTAGAACACTATAGCACTGAAGCGACGATCTGTCCATTGTACTCTTATTTCACAACCAAACAGACATGTCTCACCGAGACCGTCTGTTTGAGTAGCAACATTAAAAATCGAAATTAACATGCTCACTATTGTGCTAATCGGAACTATGATAACAAATATTTTGCAATGACAGCGGATTCAAGTTGTTCGGCTGAGACCATCATTCCCATAACCATTAGCATTTTCCTGTCAGTCACGACTTTTGTCGTCTGCTTCTCTCATGTGCAGCCGATATTGCAAACAATATGGGCCCAGATCAGACTGCTCCAAGAGAGCAGTCTGACCAGGGTTCATAGTGTTTGCTTCCGTGAAAAAAAATCTGAAGTGAATTAGAGTGCATACAACAGGCGTAAAAAGCAGACGACATTATCAGGATAAAAATATTGGCGGAGTAAGGTTTAAGGTTTTAACCGTAAACCAATATAAATTTTCCTATTTAAAGGAGGGCTTGCCTAGTTGAAAAACAGCATGTGCACCTTGTTGGGAACACCTCCAAATTTGGTTATTGTTTACACTGCACTAAAACCACGTCATAGACGAACATTAACAATAGTTATTGAGTCGGTGGGTAAGATACTCTTTTGGAAAAAGAAAAACACAAACAGTTATCTAAAGCGGCACCTAGCACCGTACACTGAAGGACGGACTTTAAAAACGCTAAAAAATGATATTAATAAAATTTACTTATTTTCAATGTATCAATTTTTTTAGTTTTGGCAACAATGAACATCAACACGTCAGCAAAACATGTTTTTAATTTCATGCAAAAATAATAAATAACATGTAATGTAAGGACAACAGTCTATTGAATAGCAATACCCTTAGATTCAAAAGTTGCAAATTGAAATTTGTCTAGGAGTCAGACGTGATTTAAAGTAATTGTTTAAAAATATTTTTATTAAAAACCTGGATACAAATTACCCTCGAAGCCCTATTATTTGTCTGGAACTGACGATAGCCAGCCAGAACAGATATCGTCGATGCAGATATCATTGATACACTTGACGTAAGATGCCGTCTTAACGTCAGGTCATCATTTTTGGTTAGCCAGGCCTGCCTCAATATTTATCTGTCCCTGTAGCCTGATAACGATCTCTGAGGGGCTGTATAGTTGATCGCCTTTCCCAAAGGCCTAGAACTTTTCAAATAGTCATTTCATGTTTCCCACATAAACATATTCCTAATTTGTTGCTAGTCTATAGGCTGATGCTAAGTTCTGATAATCATACAACTCTACTGCAGACAATTACATTTATAGAGGAATGAACATAACCATTTGGAAAAGAAAGAAATATTATTACAATATTTTACGTGTATTAATGACCACTTTTATTATCAGACTGGTAGTAAATCTATATAGATTAGTGATGGCAATTATTATGGCCCACTTCGAATCGAAGTTTAGTTCCTACTAAAGTAACTTAAGTTCAATTCGAACATCGATAGTCGCTACTATAATGACGTCATGAACCTACTAAAGATCAACGGTGGGTCAGAGCACCGTTACTCTAGTAGCTTATCCGGTTTCCTCCTCTTATCCTATCTAGCAAGATGGGTTGAAGATCTATCAATAGCGTCAAAATGTTTTTATTTTACAAAATAAATCCTTGATGTGTTCTATTTGCGGTCCCTCTTATTCGTAATTGTTGATTGGAGTAGTCTGTGCAGTTTATGCTCCCCCCTTTTTGTCTATGATGAAGAAATTGAGGTGGTACATACAGGGCTATTCACTTTGTTTACTTGACAACTAATTAAAAGGGAGCAACTGTAGGCATTCAGGTGTAAACGTACGCACGCATCTATTACGTAAGATCTTTAGTAGGAACTTTAGTTTGATTCGAAGTGAGCCAATATCATTCCAATTGTGCCAGATGGTTCATGTGTGGACAATCGTGGCATGATTAATAAAGTTTTTATACATGCTTATGTACAAGCTACATGTCAAATTGACCCAGAAGTGTATGCAACACGCCATGATCCCAAAATATATCCTCACACCAAATTTAGGATTCGTACCTCAAATTATATACAGATATGCTCTGAGCTCGACCTTGCTAGAGCAGAAACTAGAGGTCAAGGTCACAGTGACCTGGAAACTTTTGGTGACTCTCCAGGGTCCAAGATGTATCTACATACCAAATATGGAATGCTACGATAAATAAAATAGGTGATCTGCTGTGGGTGCATTTTTTCAAGAACTGACTCCTGAGATCAAGGTCACAGTAGATGAAAACAGTGAGCGACATTCCATGGTCACAACATATATCCACAAATTGATTTTGGGGGTTAATATGGCATATTATATGAGACATGCGCTTACAGGGTTCGCACAGACCTGGAAAAATTTGGCCTTGGTCCTGGAAAAAAGTGCCTTTTGTTCTGGAATTGTCCTGGAATTTTGTCAAATCATCCTTGAAAATATGAATTACTCTTTGAAAAATATAAAAATACAACTATTCCTTTCAGATTTATGGGATGCGCTAAAAAACTGTGCGAGAATCGCAAAAAAACTGAATGAAAATCGCTAGATACACGTAAAAGAGCGAGGTGCAGCTCGTATTCTATTCTATTCAATTTGTGTGGTAGTCCCGGTTTTTATCACCAGTGTAAGAATCAAAGAAATGGAGTGCGCCTATTCATTTCGCCGCTTCTGACTAAAAAAATGCACTTTAAAACGTTGTGTTATACAAAATTTGGAAGAAACTGAGTCCTTGAAGAATGAAAAAGTCCTAGAATAGTCCTGGAAAAGTCCCATTTCTGTACGAACCCTGTCTTTAGTTGCTGTCGGTGAGTTGTCTTGTCGTTGAACTGTTTTGTTCCCATAACCACGACCGTTATGCTAACAGTTTGTTTATATAAATAGACAAACCAGGTAGTTGGTATCACTATTCCGACAGAAATGCTTGCGGCGAGAGCGCCGCAAGCAAAAAGAAAACTTAACTCGTTACATTTTAGTCACTTAAATCGCTAATCACTAAACATAACCTAACATTCACTGCAAGACCAGAAACAATACATGCCGTCAAAAATAAGCCTTGAAACAGATACCGTCGGTTGATACTTGATAAAGATAGACGACAATTTAAACGGTTAATGCAAAAGTGCACGTGGTCTATTTTATTATATGAATTGAAACCCAAGGTTTGTTTTAAGATCAAGTGACAAAACAAAAGTCAATAGCATATTCTTTTTTTGGATTGCAAAAATAGGATAACGTGCCGAATTTTATGAACAGCAGACGACAGTTTAATGCGCCCTGGCGCCACATTAAGAACAAAAGAAAGTCATTTGCATTCATCTAGTCTTTCAGTGGAATGCGAAACCATTTTCGTGACCAATTCACAATCATTCTGGACACATTTCGTCTGCGGATATCTCTTAATGAACACTAACAAGACAGTTGTTGTATTTATGGGAATTAAACATGCACATGGCACGATTTCGCCTCTCTTGAAATTGCACATGGGTGCAGTTTATCAAAATTAAATCCACTAGAAATGTGTCTATAAAATGCAGTCCTATAAAGCTGAAGTCTCACTTTGATTGAACTGAATTGAGATAAAATCCAAAGACAAGCAAAAACAATCCAATAAGTATTCAATAGTAAAGAAGATCAACAATGCACTTGAAATGTGTTTATACAACGCAGTCCTATAAAAATAGTAAGCGAGTATGATCAGGAAATACCACAATCACAAACTGCAGACAAACCCCTGACACCGCGAGGAAGAGCCACACAACAATCACGAGACAAAAGGAAGACAAACTAAGCAAAGCAACCAGCTCTTTCTTCCCCATCAAGACGATTGCAAAACTAGAAACTATAAAGCTGAAGTCTCACTTTGATTTAACTGAATTGAGATAAAATCCAATGACGCACAAAGACAATCTAATGAGTATTCAGTAGTAAATATGACCAACAATGCACCTGAATGTGTTTATACAACACAGTCCTATAAAGCTGAAGTCTCACTTTTATTGAATTGAATTGAGATAAAAATCCAATGGCAAGCAAAGACAATCCAATGAGTATTCAGTAGTAAATACGACCAACAATGCACTTGAAATTTGTTCATACAACGCAGTCCTATTAAGCAGAAGTCTCACTTTGTTTGAACTGAATTGAGATAAAATCCAATGACAACCAAAGACAATCCAATGATTATTCAGTAGTGAAGAAGACCAACAATGCACTTGAAATGTGTTTATACACCGCAGTCCTAAAAAGTGATTGAACTGAATTGAGATAAAATCCTCTGACAAGCAAAGGCAATCTAGTGAGTATTCAGTAGTAAAGACGACCAACATTGTATTTGAACTGTGTTCATACAACGCAGTCCTATAAAGTGATTGAACTGAATTGAGATAAAATCCAATTGCAAACAAAGAAATCTAATGAGTATTTAGAATATGATTATCAACAATGCACTTGAAAGGTGTTTATACAAAGCAGTCCTATAAAGCTGAAGTATCCCAACTGAATTTAGATAAAAATCCAATGACAAGCAAAGACAATCTAATGAGTATTCAGTAGTAAAGATGACCAACAATGTACTTGAAATGTATTTATACAACGCAGTCCTATAAAGCTGAAGTCTCACTTTGATTGAACTGAATTGAGATACTCATTAGATTGTCTTTGCTTGTCATTTAATTGGATTTTATCCAGTAGAAAAGATGACCAACAATGCACGTCTTGAAATGTGTTTATACAACGCAGTCCTAGAAAGTGATTGAACTGAATTGAGATAAAATCCAATGGCAAGCAAAGGTAATCTAATGAGTATTCATTAGTAAAGATGACCAACAATGCACTCGAAATGTGTTTATACAACGCAGTCCTATAAAATGATTGGATTGTATTGAGATCAAATACAATGGCAAGCAAAGGCAATCGATGAGTATTCAGCGGTAAAGACGACAAACAAGCTGGACCGTTTTTTTCGACATTGAAATGCACTAACATAACAATCTAAAGGCTATAAAGTTTACCTGAACGGTCTAAAGATGGTCACTACAAAATCAATGTACGTTGGTGCTTTAATTTGGCACCAGATCCTTTCAAACCTAATGCATATGCTTATTTCAAATTCATTTAATATGGACAATTTCATATATATGAGCGTGTTAATGGGGTTTACTGATAAGCAAATTATGGCTCTAAAATTTAACGACTAGCAAATTTTGACCCTAAAATTTAACGGTTAGCGAATTTTAGCGGAAAATTCCGCAGAGCGGTGCGGTAGGGGGTCCTTCCAACGTTTTTACATAAATCAACGTATTTCACAGATGACAGTACGGATCTCCATTGGGACCAATTGATTCTCAAGGTGGTCCGTACTAGTATTTCTAAGGAAACATATAGCTGCTTGCGATATTCCAGGGGGTCCGGACCAGCACCCCCCGTATTCGCCCATGAAAAACTTACCCTGATCCTAATATGAATCTACTTAATACATGTCCTTTACAAACATTTCAATAAATGTATCCAAAATCAAAGAACCACTCAAAAACACCCAAGGTGAGAAATATACTTAAGTCTATACACTTTCTATCAAAAACATCTGAAGGTTGTGTCATTTATATCGCACATGTGACACAGACAAACGATTTGACACTAAATAGGTCTAACCATATGTTCTATCGTAATATTATGATCTATTTCGGACCATTTCAGACATTTCAAATACAAAAAGAGCGCATGTATCAACACACGAACAGAAAATACAATGATCAGACTGTGTCTCAAAGCATTTTAACCAGTGCCTTGCAGCATAGTTAAATGTAAGCATACAACCAGGAAAAAACTCAGATAAGACTGCAACATTGAGAATTATCTAAATCTTCAACTAATTCACAATTAGAATGAGTTTGGTTTTCTCGACCCTATATATCTTTAACGCTCTGTTTAAGAACTATTATTAAACAATACGCACATGGAAAATCTGATAAAATTACATGTGTGCTTTCATAAAAATGACATATTGCCCACTTTTCGACCTGTCTTGAATTAAGAACACAATTCAGTAATGTGTTTGACTTTGTTGGTACATATATACGTTTTGCTTTATTTGGATATCTTTAAATTTTTAACTATGTCACTTCTTAACGAATATCTAGTTTATTAGAATTAGATAAACACATTAAGAGTTGATGGCAACATGAACACATACTCCTCTTGGTAAAGCTGAAAATAATGTGGAAATGATTCAAATCAGCAAACCGCGTTTTCCGCTAAAATGCGGGGTTTCTTCAATAAAAAACGATACATGTACTATGTTCAAATTACCCTATAACTGGAATCGGTTAGATTTGCCCTGCTTTACCATTGTGTCGTGGAAATTCAGATGCGCATAGCCAATACTTTAAAGAATGCCCCGACAACATATTTTAAACATGTTATAGTTCAATTTTGCTGTTCAATCACAGGAATGTACAAAATATGAAACCTGTGCAAAATTGCACAGGTTTCATATTTCGTACATTTCCAGCGATTGTACAATTTTTATTGAAATAATAAAGATTGCGTTGCACTCTAATGATAATGCTTAGTTTCAATGGAATAATCCAAAAGATCAAGGCCTTGTTTCGTATACAAAAGAGCGTTCACACCTCTCATTTAAATTTATGGCGAAAAAATGGTCTACAAGAAATAATGCCTAAAACAATGAACCAAATGACTATCGTAAATGTAAAAAAGATCCTTGGAGACATGACGGCAGCTAATGAACAGGAATGAAACACATGCAGCATATAATGTTGTTAAACATTTTTTTTTCAAATCACACTACCAAAACATATTTTGGGTACTAGTACTCATGGGCAGTCTGAGTGGACAGTATCTGAACTGAGTATCACAATACTATATACGTATAAGCATAATGTGCTCATATGTAATGTGCAGCACTAAAACGTTGTCAATAGCACACATGGAAGGCAAGGGTGTATAAAGTTTCAATCCAAATTTCACAATGTCTACGCCCAATGTTGTAAGATAAGAATTGCGGTGCTCCCAGCATACTCAGAGACGATTCAATGTCGATTTGGTAGCAGTCATCTACGTGACCACTGAATGAATAATGCTTTTTTTCTGTACAATGGCGCATGAAACATATTATATGTTTCATGTTTCTCGCGCCATGTTACAGAAAAAAGTACAATAGCTTTGTAAAACAGCGAATACTCACGTTAGCATGCACACGGGCAGGTCTAAACTGTTAATGGTTAAACACAGGTGCGCGGTAATTAAAAACCCTCATTACTTGGAATTGAAACATTCATGATTACATTAGATGCTGCTTTTAGTATTAACATCGCAGCCAGAACGCTGAAAAATACGCACATCAAAGGGAGACTACTGGATCAAGCAATGATTATCTTCAATCGCGTCCCTTTTCAAATGGGAACTTCTCTTAAAGGAAAGAATTTGCTCCCAGAGGGAGCGAATTCTTTCCTTTATGAGCAGTTCCTTATAGTATGGAAAAACACTTTTATCACATAAAGTGACCTCCCTTGAATGTTACTATTCTTATTACGCACGCGAATGGGAGCTACGCCAATTTATGCAAGCTGCACATGCAGTACTCCTACTTACCAGAATCATGTTGCGAAAGCATGCAGTGTTAATATCCAAGATTCTCTCAGCACTGGCGTATACATAAGTATATCACGAAACGGTGTTACTTATATTAGTGTTGTGCTTTGTTAAAAGGGACTTATCTTCTTGAAGAAGACACACAAGTGCTGCCACGCACGACAACGTACATTTTGGGACCTGTGGTATCGTGCTATAATACTGCTATTTCATGGTTAAACCGACTGGACTGCCTAAGGTCGATCATCACCGACTGTCTATGCATGTCTATATGCGCACACGGCTGGGTAATTTTGCGTGCCTTATGCCGTTTGCTGCCTTTTCAAAAGTATCGTTCTCTGACGATTCACATGGAGTTTAAAAAGTAAGTCAATATGATCAGGAAATACCACAATCACACACTGCAGACCAACCCACGGCACCATGAGGAAGAGCCACAGAACATTTACACGACCAAGACATCCGAAAGACAATGAAAGCAAAGCGCAACCAGCTCTCTCTGTCCGTCTGTCTGTCTGTCCGTATGTCTGTCTGTCTGTCTGTCTGTCCGTATGTCTGTCTGTCTGTCTGTCTGTCTGTCTGTCTGTCTGTCTCTCTCTCTCTCTCTCTCTCTCTCTCCTTATTTCCCTAAACATCAATATTGCACGGATGTAGCAAATTCTGTCGTCAGCTGCAGTTATGACATAAAGAGCTCTGTAGTCATGAATGGCACATAGATCTCTGCAGTCATAAATGGCACACAGAGCTCTGCAGTCATGAATACAGAGCTCTGCAGTCATGAATGGCATACAGAGCTCTGCAGTCATGAATGGCATACAGAGCTCTGCGGTCTTGCCCTCTAGCCATTAATTGCATACAGTGCTCTGCAGTCATGAATGGCATACAGAGCTTATCATATAAGTCACACCATGATAACAACTTTTTATTGTTTGAGAAAAAGACGCCGATCAATCTGCGCATATTAATGTACATGAAAGTTACATCCTTTTATTCCTTGTTAGAAATCCTCATAATTGCTTTCAGTATTTATGTTAAAACATGGTAAATTAATTCTTTTGGGGTTTGAAGTTTAAGCAAATAAGGTCATCCTTGTTCAAAAAGAGCCACATGCTACATTGACGAAGATTGAAATCGCTAACCAGTTTCCCAATCCGCACATGTCTAGCTGATTAGGCCCATCAGTGAGAATAGGCACGAATGGTACATGCTGACATACCCAGTTCATGGGCGGATACAGAGGGGAGGGGGACAGGGGGTCCGCCCCCCACCCCCCCCCCTGAGAAATCACAAAAAATATAGGGTTTCTCAGCAAAACTAGTCCGGATCGCCCGAAAAATCACAAAGCTACCAAGCCAGCATTCAATGTTGGGCCATCATCGGCTCGCCAGCGAAACGCCTTTTAAATGGCGTTTCGCTGGTGGGCCGATGATGGATCACTTTTAGTGGTATTTGTATTATTGGTCCTCTAACAAAAGAATGCATTTTATCATATATCATATTATTTTTATCATATAAGTCACGCCACGAATACAACTTTTTATTGTTTGAGACAAAGACGCTGATTGATCTGTGCATTCGCCCAGCCTAGTGAGCGCTATTTTTTTTATATGCATGTTGTGAAATGCTCAAGATTCGAGCAGTAAGTCTGTGAAGTTGAGCTGATATTATTGAACCGCGAAGGTAGGGTGGTTTCATGCGAAGTGGTTCATTCACAATGAAAGCTATTAGTGGGATAAATGACCACAAAAAGCACAAAGCTTCCATTTTTCTCGTATTTCTAATCAATAAAAGCAATATAAAGTTGAAAATGCCTTTATTGTAATCTATGTTTATTTAGTTCACAATTTAACACAAAATTATACGCGTAAAGATGGCCCCCAGCGGTTTTGGGGATCTTGGGAGAATGGCTATTTATTTTCAGGGAGCTGGGGAGCAATGCTAATTATTTCAGGGGATCTAGGGAGCAAGCTCATATTTTTGGGGATCTAGGGAGCCCTGCCAAAAAGCAAAAAAATAAAGGAAAAGCCTCCATTTTGTTTGATTTTTTAAAAAATTCTTCAGCTTCCAGCCCCCCAGACCCCCCTTTTAAATGCTGCTTTTATTCCATTTCGTACTTCTGCATTTATCTAAGAGAAATTTGTGCCAAATAGGTTTGTTGTTCATTTATAGTCTTTACAATTGCTGATTTTTAGACTGGTCATAACATACTTTGGTAAGCTCAGATAGCACCATTTTGCCATTTTTTTCCGGGGGAGCATGCCCCCAATCCCTCTAGCAACAGTGTAGATACACATTAATACAGGGCTACCTACCCACATGCTATGTAATTATCTCTTGAGGCAATTACCCCATTTTTATAGAACTTTTTGAAGATTGCTTATAGGATATATACTTAATTAATGTTCAAGCATATAGTCGCTATTAGCAAGTGTAAAACTGACTTTTTATGGTTAAAAAAAAAAATGCTTTCACTAAAGTCTCTAAAAATATCTGGTTTAAGCTGTTGGAAAAAATCAGCCCCTGCCCCAAAAAAGAAAACCAAATGGTCTGTCTCTAATTTAAAAAAAAAAACTAATCGAATGAGCATTCCTCCAAGTCTACTCTACCAGGTACAGCAACAACATTGACCTCATACTTTGAGCCATATATCACGCATTTCATTGAAATAATTATATGTCATGTATTCCATGGCTATTATATGTCATGTATTCCATGGCTAAGCCCTGTCTTAACATGTATAAGGCAAAAAATTTAGTGATCATTAAGTCATGCGCTATTATATAGCTTCAAAGTTTTTAAGTATGTGATTTTAATCCTACAGAAAGAAAATACATTTTAGGGAGAATTGGCTTATATTTTTTAGGGGATTTGGGGAGAAGTTGAACTATTTTTAGGGATTTGGGGAGCAAAGGCAAATAATTTTAGGGAGAAGAGGAAATTATTTTCAGGGAGTTGGGGAGATCAATGTATTATTTTCAGGGATCTAGGGAGCACATACCCCCCTGGGGTGGCCTCAAAGATCACTAAAAATTTAAAACTTTAAAAAGTGTCGACTCAGTTTTCGAATAGTAACATATCTAAGTATGTGATCAGCTATACATTGTGCTATTTTATGTGTGCAACTAATGCATAGAGTTTTGATCTGAAATGACTGTAGTTGAGTTGTATGGAAAAAGATTTACAAAGTAAGTAAGAAGGCAAAGAGCAGTAATCCATACAATCAAGTACCACACCTGACCCTGGACACCGTATGGGAAAGTGACAAAAACACAACAAAACATCACATAAGAGAGAGCCAAGAGGTCAGCCCTTTCCCAACAGGTGACCACAAGGATACAAGAAACAGACATGGCAGTATGGTAAAGACAAACGCAAATAACAAATGCGATCCACAAAAGAAGCAGCGCACTAGAACGGTCAGTAAATCTGATACAAATCTGGTAGACTGGCTCCAGTCCTTAAAACAATTTTTCACCAAAGCTTGTAACTAGACCAGAGTTAGACTAGCTACTTCAAGTATATAATATGACACATTAATGAAAAATTGTTTTAAGGACTGGAGCTTGTCTACAAATCTGGTTACATAATAGTCAGACTTAAACGATGATGCTCAAATTCTGGGAATGCCTTTAGAGGGTAATTCGGAACATCTCGGTCCATTAGTTTGGGCTGAGGAGTAGAATTGTTTACGCCGTTGGGCGTAGCGAAAGGAGACTTTAATAGTACATGTAACTTTAAAAAATATCAATAGGTCATTGCCATGTGTTCAGGGGGGCATCAAAGGTGCAATGGCGGACTGACTTGCATAAAAAACAAACAAACATACAAACAAACAAACTACAACAACAACGAGAATTAGGTATGAAGATGAAAGACCAAACGATGAGGAATCCGAAAGTACTGGGATGGTATGGTGTAATGATTGAAGTGATTACTTTTATCCATATTCGTCTGACGTCCTTTTTATGGGACAATGCCGAACATTGCAGACCCAGATCATTGTCTCCACTGATTGATTACATATTATTTTATCAAGATTTAGATAAAGAGGAAAATTACCTTTAAACAACCGTTGAATTTGAAATAGACACATGCAGTGTGTTGGGGACGACTAGATACATATTCTTTTCTCTGGGCATTTGCCTAATCCCATAGGCGAGACTTGACAAACTCATTTGAGCCTTTGTCACTCGCCCGAAATCGTATTCACATATGCTCAAATATATTTTCGCCCGAAATCATATTTATATATGCTCAAATAGATTTTCTTATGAAGCCATAACTGTTTGTCATGATGTGTAATGAAAATAATAGATACTTGTCTTAATTAACATTGTTTGGGACACAGCGAAACAGTGCTGATCTAGGGGACACAGCGAAACAGTGCTGATCTAGGGGACACAGCAAAACAGTGCTGATCTAGGGGACACGGGGAACAGTGCTGATCGAGATCAGGCGCCACAGAAGGCGGCATCTGATCAGTCTCTTCACTGTTTACGAACAAAATGGTCTATTTACTGAAAAATGTCCATTCTGCATCAAGAGGTTAAACTGCAACTAACTATTCGGATTGGGAAGTAAACTCTTATCTTGAATCATGTCAGTTCATATGCAGCTTACGTCAATCAAAAGGTGAGTTAAGGTAACTTGTTTTATACAAGTATACATTGTTCATGACTAAAAGGTTTCAGAACCAGTGGCGGATCCAGAGGGGCAGGGGTTAGCTTGAACCCACTACCCCTCGCCCCAAGTTTTAAATATCCCAGGAAAATGAAATAATTGGGTTTAGAGAGAATCCCATGTTCAAACTGAAATAATATGGTCTCAGTTTGAGACCAAATTAATTCTTTAAGAAAACTTGAGATAAAATTAGCAAAGCGAATCCCCTCTTTTACACATCTAACCCCCCCCCCCTCCCCCTTCAAGAAATCCTGGATCAGCCCCTGAGGACTGAATGTTGTGGATCGTGCGTGCGCACGTGCGTGTGTGTGTATGAGGACGCACGTGTCTCATTTTAATTATTTCTGTATTTTTCTCATAAAAATGCGAGTGAGAAACCAAGTGATATTTTTTTCTCATTTTAAGTGGCTAACAAAGAAAATGTAATTTAGTTTAGAAATTGGACATTTTGTCGTAAAAGTTGACCGAGGAAAATTTAAGAAAGATAAAAAAGGCTAACAGTAACATAAAACGACTAACGAAAAAAAGCAATAATGTTACACGTGTTTTATATTAGCTTTATAAACAAAAACATTATCTTAATTATTCATATGCCACGTGACTTATGTATTGATTACTATATACAAAGGAAAATGAGAAATTGTTGATATAAATAAACAGAATTACTTACATTTTTTGACGTTGACAATCTATAAATATCCAAATACCATCAAAGATAAATGAATAGAATTCGCTGCCAAATTCTTGAATTCCAAAGTTAAACCATAATGTTATGTTATTAAACACTACATACTTTAGATTATGCCCTCTGAACACGCAGCTTAACCGCTACTGAAAATAACAACATGGCGTACATGGTTAGGATGTTAACGATACAGTCAATAATGAACGAACTGCAAGAAAACATGAAGTAGAGCACATACGAACGACTAAGATACGGATCAGCCTGCGCACACGCAGGCTGATACGTGTCTTCGCGTTCGAGTAGGCATGGGCTTAAGGAATCTGGTTAGGTTTGTACAGTAGTGGACTATGTGGCAATGTGGCTATGTGGCGATGTGAATGTACCAAGTCTCGTTTTGTAGTGGTGAGGTTTTTATACGCATTTGATATAAATAGTGCGTCCGGCATGATTTGGTTCAGTAAGCTGCAGTATGAATGAGCGAAAGAAAAACGAACAAAAAACTTTATAAATAAAAACTTTTGATCGTGGATTTATCATCACTTAATTTAGGTTTATGAGGGTTTTATTCGAACGCATGACATATTTGTTAACCCTCAAAGCGCCGACATAAATGCATCTGAAAATGTCGTCTGCTATAGTCATCTAAATTATTTGACTAATTAAGTATAGAGGCAAAACATGGTGGACACAGACTTGTCTGCTCCTGTAGGTCCTGTCTTCACTGTTTGTCAAAGAGCCTTCGGAAACGTTCCAGCAGACGACAAAACAGGCGGCATTTGTCGTAATTGGCGCTATTTTTAAATATCATACCTTTTTTAATTAGAAAAGTGTCATCTGCTGTAGTCGTGATTAGCGCTTTAAGGGTTGGATATACCAAATAATTGTAACCCACAGTGATCATTCAAGTCTACCTCCAAATTCGGTTGTCATCTGCTGTTGGTTTTTGAAAGCTCTACAAAAACAATGTGGACCGTATGGATCTATTCTATGTCCACATTTGATGCTAAACCGAAAGTGGCAGGCAGCAGACGACACCAGATGGCGCCATCATCGGACGAAATTTTTTGGTAGCATGCACAGCTATATCCTATTTGCATGCTGAGAAATTGTGTATGCTTTTTAGTCGTTTGCTGATTTTTTTTCAAAAGGAACTTTATCTTTTTAAAAAAGATAATTTCAGGAATAGCATTAGAGTGTCAATCAGTCAGGCCTGATCTAGGACCAAACTGTTCAAGTTATAAACGTTATCAGCAGCAAAGAGTTAACCGCAAAACACACTACCCGGCCCAACCCTTCATTAGCACATCTGTTTTCAAAGAAATGTTATTTGGTTTGCAAGCAAGAATTAAATAAGAAAATATTCTAACAAAAGCCCTGGTGCGGAACCAGGGTTCTTTATCATGGCGTAACATGAAGGATACTTGTTTGTACTACAAATAGCCTTATGGACCCGGAAATTTCTACCTGATGGGTGCATCAACATATCAATTTTTACAAAACGCATAATATAGTCAATGTTGGGTCGTCGCAAATATCCGCAACTTTTTGTCTACGCCCACAGTTGTAGACTACCAGGCCAGCGTTGGGAATATGGACAAACGTCCCAAAGACAACTCGTCCAAAAAACAAGTCGCCTCATATTGAACTCGCCTCAAGACAGCTCCCCACATTGAGACAACTCGCCCATCTAGAAAATACTCGCCCTTCATACTTGAGAAACATTCACAACTTGCTCTACAGTGCCATGATGACAACTTGTCGCTAGTTAGTTAGTGAAACTACATGTATGACCATTCTCGAGACAATTCATCCTATTTGGGGGACAACTCAGTCGACCTTGAAACATTGGCAAGCGCCTGATGGACATCCATATCAAGCCTCGCATTTTATCTCTTTTCTCCAACTCGTTTAATATATAAGCCTTGAGCTGGCTATAGACTCCCCTCCCCCCAGGGGGAATTTTGTACACTCTGATTTTCTGAAACTACATTATATAAGACACAAAATAAAAGATGTAAGCCCTCTGAGAGTGGCAGCGTTAACGTGTAACATCACGTTATATACGTTACCCCCCCCCCCCCCAAAAATAGCATTAAACGTCCCTGATAATGTCTCAACCATGACATGTTCGTACATATTTGCATGCTGACACAGGTTTATGAACTTCTAATAACAAAGTTACATATTTTTAGTATTAATTTTATAAATGTCTTGAGATATTACCGTTGTATACTTACTTAGTGTTTCCTGCGTTATTTCCGAGTATCAGTATGGTATTTATTGACTATACGTGTATTACATCTGACACAGAATATTTTAAATCTATAAGGCTGCTACTTAAATGATTTAAAATTCTTTATTATGGCCGCTTACACTATTTTTCAGGCCCAGGTTATGTATGCTACCTTCAAATTAGCATTAAACATTCAAGTTAATGTCTCTAACAAGCCCTGTTTATGCTTATTTGCATGCTGGACAGGTTTATGTACTTTTGTTAACAAAGTTTACCTATTTTAAGTATTCATTTAATAAATGCCTTGAGCTTTAACTGTTATGTGTGTTACCAAATGATACATAAGTTATTCTGAGTATCTGTATAGCACTTGTTGATTATACATGTATAAAAGTCTGTCAGAGAATTTAGAAAATTTATAAGGCTGAAATAAATTGATGTTTCTTATTAATTTATGGTGACTTAAACTTACAATATAATGTGATCTATCAACCTTCGCTGTTTGCTCACATAAACACTTGACACCGTGCATTCAAATCGGAAGTTCTGAAAGACAGTCACTGTGAAACAGTTCAGTTCTGGGCAAGGTATATGGATATAACTAAGATGGTGTTGACACTGATTAGGGCTACAAGGTAAAAAACTTTGAATTGCATGTCAGCTCTATCTGTATGCCTTGTTCCTAATGTTCATTGCAAAGGATCTCAACAACTACGCACAATATGTACCTGTGTAACTGATTTAAGTGCAGTCTTTGCTTCCAAAGGATACCCTTTTAAGAACTTATTTGACTTCACTACAGCTGGTGACTGGGACTGTGTGGTGGCGGTAGAACGTCTCCCTGCCCTTCACTATAGTGTAGATTTTATTTTCTTGTCTTTGGTATCATGGGTTTCATTGTGGAACTTTAAAACTATTAGAGGGTCACTGATGAAGCCTAAATGGCAGAAACTAGCTAGTCTGGCCCAGGAAATAAGCACACTCTAGTTTCATTTCTTTAGTGCAGTCTTTGCTTCCAAAGGATACCCTTTTAAGAACATATTCAACTCATAAATTTGTCTGATACACAACGCAGATGCAAAGAACTTCTCAAACAAAATGGGCTTAGTGTGTCACAACCATCGGTTCTTTGCTTGAGAAATGCTTTTGACATAACTACCAGGCAAACAATAAAGAGGTATTATATGCTTCAGCAACTAGAACTACGCTTCGTACTACAGATGGAATGGTGTATTATTCATCACATCAGAGCTCAGTATATTGAAACAGCTCTTCAATGCACTGAAATGAAATATTCAATCTGTTCAGATGCAAAGTAGAACGAGTACTAGAGGCAGTGTCAGGCTTCACCAATCCTTTTAGTTCTAGTTTTGAAGACAATGAACTGTACTTTTTGTCTTTCGGTGTTCCTGCTAAGCCTGACATGGGTAAGGATCTTATTGAGGCTGATAACATTGGCAGAAAGGCTGTTGCAGACTTCATTGACTCACTTTTAGTTTAAAAAATCTGTCTTTAACAACCCCATAAAATGCTTCAAGCTAATAAAGTTTTGAGGCTTGCGAGGTCAAGCAAGAAGAAATTGTCCAATTTACAAAACGTGAACAGCCTGATGAGAGCTTCAAGTAGCGTCTTTGGTCAGCATGACCTTCTTTCTATTGGACATAATGTTGACCTTGAGTTGACACTGCCGTTCCTTCTGGGACCTGTACCATGGTCACTGTCAACTCCTGATAGAATTTCCACCAAAACTGACAAGTCCAAGCTTCCGCATGGCTTGCAATAACACATTGAACCAACATTAGATTGGCCATGTAGTGCTGCACATATCTTTGATGGTAATGCCATACTACAGAGCATAATAGCTTTTCCTGTCACCTTCAAGGGTCTGATGGAACCAGTATTCAGCCAGGCACTAAAGGCAGGACATGTTGGTTTTGTCACTGATACATATATAAAAGGTATAAGCTGCAGTCTATAAAGTCTTACAAACGTTCTCGCAGAGGATAACCTGGGTGTTTTGTTCAACAATGGTGTATGGAACAAAAGGTGCACCTTCTGAACGTCGACACCATTGGCCAGAATATGGGGGAAGAGATCTACAGTAATACACTGTTTAACAGATTGTGACACTACCAATGTGCCAATGTGTTAGTCCCTTGGAAAGGTTATTCCTATCAAACTGATAGAGAAGCCCTCACCCACTAGTTCATCAACATTCTAAGCAGGGAGGGAAACAAATAAAGAATTGCTCTAGGCACTCATCAGTGATATGAAGCCCTAACATGTGCTGTTTATTTAAATGTGAATAAGCTGCAGTACGACATGTTTCCGAAAAAAAGTACCAAAGCCATACACATATACTGACTATTAATGAACTTACCTCCACCCTGCTTTTCCATCCTTTAGATGTCCGTACAAAGATTGAACTATCAAGTCTTTCCCGTGAAAACAAGTGAGGCTTTCTAGATATGGACAAAATGTGTGGAAAATAAATGGGAAGGAAATCGAGTACCTCTGGGTGAAAGAAAACTTGACTGTACCCTAACAAAAGAGCCACAGAATTATATTTCACATTTTGTGTGATATAGGGTTACAATGTTCAAAACTCAACAACTCGAACCTTATAGAAGATAGAAACATAATATTTGCAGTTTCCAAAAGGTACATACACATTCTTTAATACAAAATGAGTTAGTAAGCACATTCACATTAAAAATATATCAAACTTACTATATTAGTTTCATAAATCATTTATATAGGAATAATGATAAAGTAACGTACATAACACTTTGGGGTGCATATTTGTTTTCAAAGGTCCATATCTGTGATGCAAAAATAGCTTACTTGGATATAGCCAATTTGGAAATCTTACCTTATGGTTTGCACTTTTCAGAAGTCATGTCATTTACTAAAATTATCAAAGATGTTGATGGGTAACATATATAATTGGCTGTTACAAGATAATGATGCCATAACCAGAGTGCTAGCATATTGCAAAATCCTTGTAAGATGAATCTGATGGAGGATTAATAAGCTGTATAGGAAATTTTTTAAACCCTTGGATAATAGAAGAAGATTTGCCCTGTTACTATATTATTATTATATTAACTATATTTGATGTCTCTATAAAAGAAAAGAGGGTCTATGGTAGTTTATGTTTTGAGTTACTTCCTCAGCAAATGAGCCAGAGTAAAAAGAAGTACATGGACCTGTGCCAGCATGCAAATAAGTACAAACAGGTCGTGTTGGAGACCATATCTTGAACGTTTAATGGTATTCAGGGGGTAACGTATGTAACCTGGGCTGTAAAATAGTGTAAGACACCATAATAAAGAACTTTAATTCATTTGAATAGCAGCCTTATAGATTTACTCAAGTCACTGATGGATGTAATACATGTATAGTCAATAACTGCCATACTGATACTTGGAAATAACATATGAAACACTAAGTAACATATACAACGGTAAAACTCAAGAGATTTATAAAATAAATGCTAAAATTATGTAACTGTGTTATAAGAAGTACTTAAACCAGTGCCAGACTTCAAAACAAAGTGTGAATATGTCATGTTGGAGACATTATTAGGTAAATTTAATGTTATTTTGCGGGTAACATACGTAACATGATGTTACCCGCTAACGCTGCCGCTCTCAGAGGGCTAACATATTTCATTTTGTGGCTTATATAATGTAGTATCTGGAAATTATAGTGAATTAATTTCCCCGAGGGGGAAGGCGGGGTCTATAGCAAGTGCGAGGCCTAGAGAATTACATTTTACATTTTTGTGTGATATGGTGGTACCATGTTCAACATCTAATAACTCAAAAAGTATATAAGATAGAAACGTAAGGCTTGCAGTTTTGAAAAGGTAAATAAAAATTCTTTAATATAATACCAAATTTATGCACATAAACTGGTTTCAATAAAATTTAAGACTAGCTATATTCGATGGATTTATCATTTAAAAGGGGGTTCAATGAAAAATGTAACATACACTACATCAGGGTGAATATATTTGTTTTCAAATGTCAATATCTGTGGCCGAGTAATAGCTTACTTTGATAATATAACCAATTTGGAAATCTTAGCTTATCTTTTGCACTTTTCTGAAGTCTTAAAAAGAATTTTAATTATCAAATATTTTGTAGGGTAACGTATGTAACAGGCTGTTTCAGCTTAACGCTGCCATTGTCAGAGGGTAACATGTTGCAAAATTCTTGCAAGACATTTGGCTTCAAGAAAAATATGATCTACAAAATTCCCCCTGGGGGAGTTAAACCATATCCAGCCAGTGGCCTAATATTCAATAAATATCATAAAGACGTTTAAATTATTTTTAAGCACGTTTTGGAGTAAAACGTCAAGATTTTGCCATATACATTATACGCGATGTTATTATAGGCGTATTCCGTAAGGAGGAATTGAATAAGGGGGCTTATCAAAGAGTTGGTTGCACCCCCTAGGTGCCAAGGTTCCTAAATATCACGATTTTAAGCCAAACAGATGCTGGATATTGTGGACGATATTGTCAAGCTGTAAACCTGTGCAGTTATTTGTAAACTTGCTAATAGAGTGGTATGGTAGGCGAAAAGGGTGTACACATGCTGTGTACAGCAATTCTAGGTAACTCAAGTATTTTCTTTTTAAAGTTATGATGGTAATGCACGAAATATTTAAAGTTAAACAATATCCTACAAGAGCTTTAAACCATCATTTATTGCTTTATTTTCGTAAATAACAAAGACACTCACCATTGGCGGGTGGGGTAATTGACACCCATAAATATATTCATCGATAATTCAAGAAGTTTAGAAAATATGATTCTGTGCCAAAATCTATGTTCATTTCTTTATCCAGCGAAATCAATTTAGCATAAAAAGCTACCAAAGGGACACTAAGAAGGCGAACATTTCGTCAATAACACAACCCCCCTTTGAAAATTACCAAGCGCATTTTCTTTTTCTTTTTCTAAAACAAAGCGTACGCCTATAACATTTTAGGAAATATTATGTCTGGCACTCATTCTGTATGTCAGAAACATGAATTTAAATAGACAAATAATATATCAGCCGAAAGTGCAAACCCTACCTGACTCTGAAAACCACTTGTCATGTTTTGGAATGGACCATTAACAGTATAAATATACCTTCGTTTACATCGATCCCACTTTAACTTGTCATGTTTTGGAATGGACCATTAACAGTATGAATATGCCTTAGTTTACAACGATCCTACTTTAATTTGTCATGTTTTGGAATGGACCATTAACAGTATGAATATATACCCTAGTTTACAACGATCCTACTTTAAACATGATACAATGCAAATATTTAGTCATAGAAAGCGATCTTTCAAAAAAGAAAAAAGAAAGAAAAATGTTTCATCATTCATATATGAATTAATAGCATTGTAACGTCTTTTTAATACAGTTTCAGCAATTAATGTAAATTACTTATATTTAATTTTTAAGGCCCAATAGATAATATTTTGATAGATAACATTTATATCAATTAATGGATATCAATTTTGCTAAATTAAGAATAAATATCAAAAAGGCTTAATGTCATTGGAATACTGAACAAACTTAGCATTGCAATGTCGTTTTAACAGATGTTCTGTTGTATACGTTACCTGACCTACTTCTATTAAAATATAGACATTAACTTGCAATATTTTGATAGATTACGTCAAATAATGATTATCAATAAATCCAATTTAACAGGTCTAACGCCATTGGATTACATTACATAGCAAACTTTGATGACGTATGTTACAAAGCATTTATATATGATATGTAATTCAAAACAACCAATACACCTAAACAAACCCCGTGACAAGCATTGCACATGTTGAGGATAATTGAATTTATGAGACTTTTTTGTTTATCTGTTATTATGTCACACAAGCGTAAACGCATCTCAGCTAGCATATCATACTAGAAAAAAGTAAAAGGTTAGTGATGACCAGGAATTGGTGCAACCATAACCAAAATCTCTGTCCTCAAAACCAAAATGGGATACGACTAAAACAACCAAAAGAAATAATATAACACAAAGAAAACATAAGGGTAGCCGAGTCAGCGGCTGTTCAAAAAGATGGCCACTTAGCTACCTAAACATTACTATATCTTTGTTAACATCATCTAGATACATAGGTGAAAGCAGCACAGAAACTGACACCAAAATGACCAACATAGAGAATCACAACAAATGTACCACCTTAGAATGGTCATTGATTTAAAATTACCAGCTGATAAAAGTGAAGAGGACGGTCGGCACAGATCAGGAATCGATACAATCAAGTAACACACCTGACCCGGGACACCATATATGGGAAAGTGACAAAAACAAAAAAAAACACAACACACAAGAGAGCCAAGAGATCAGGTGGTCACAAGGCTGCAAGGAACAGACAGGCCAATATAAAAGACAAACAGGAAACATAAGTAGCAAAAAGGATTCACAAAAGGACCAACGCCTTGGAATGGTCAGCAAAAAATACTAGATAACGGTACCAACCTCACCCTCAATTCTGATGGTGATCAAGACACACCGATGTTTGGTTTGCATGAAAGATCACTAACTTATCGTTGCATCATCTCCAAGTACATAAAAATCAAGATATAAAATGTTATCAATACTTTATTTTTTGTATAGCACGAAAGAGGCCTTAGAGTCATGCATTGTGATATGGCTCAAATTTGCCATAGCCATCGGGGCTGGTGTCTTCGTCTGAAGCTTCATTTAATTAAAACCCTGTGCATGTAAACCAATTTAAAGTGTACCAAATCTTATTTAGAGCCTCTTATTAACACTAGGGTGCAACAGTTACTTTGTGACATAAGGACCATTCTGTCCGTTACGAGAGAGATAACCAGATTACTCTTACTGTTTGCTGTTACCCGTTGCCTGTTTCAGTAAATGCTATTATAGACAACTTTGATCACGTTACAGGAATAACAATTATTCTTCTCCACATCTAGACCACCACTGGTCAATCCAGCAACTATGGGTGTAAGCAAACCACAGTTTTCATTTAGTGTTTGTCTTCATAAAAATGTTATCAATACTTTGCAAAATAGTATAGCATGAAAGAGACATAAGAGTCATGCATCGTGATATCCCTAAATTTTGCCATAGTCATTGGGGCTGGTGTCTTCGTCTGGAGCTTCGATAAACCCGTGCATGTAGGCCTTGTAAGATTTTGTATTTATTTTCTGTGTGCCTTTTTCACTTTTAAAAGTCCTAAAATGTCCTCATCTGCAGATATTAAAACTAACTCTATAATGTTACATAATTCACATTTACATATAATGAAATGGATTAAACCTTGATCTCAAAGCATATTGCCAGATGTTCCAAGATATTTGTACACCACATCTAATGAAATTTATCTCAATAACGCTGTAATCCTTGTTCTAGTGTATGCACTTGTTTGAATAAACTATAACTTACTATATACATTATCATACTAAGATGTTGTTATGACATTGTTCAGTAGCAATGTATGTGACAGAAATATGGTTTATAGTATTACCAAAATAATTATTTTGTCTCTGCGAATGCAGTTTGATGATAGATCATTTAAAATGAAAAAAAATAACTATCATGAATAATGCTTCATCTTTAAAGCCTTTAACTGTTTATTCCAATACATGTAGCTCATAAGCCGCCCTAAATGCAAGAGATACATGATAAGGAATTTTTAGGATAAATCTGTTGGCGCTCCAATGACTCAAGTTTTGTGTGTGTTTTACTGCATGTATTTAGAACTTCTCTGCTTGACGATGAAGATTCTATTTCATTATATACTGACCCACACTTCCAACGCAAAATGTTTCAGGAATGTAACTTTAATTAATACGAGGTCTTGCCGTAATCATTGTACCTTTCAGGGGTTATTGCAGACTTTCACCCAATAAGGTTATGATTAAAAGGGAGTGATTGACTGACGAAGTTCTACTTTCATTTTCATAAATAGGTGTTTTAATTTTTGATAAAATTGCATTACAATGGATGAACCAATATATATGTTCAAGGCTCAGTTTGATTTTGCGTTAGAAGTGTGGTTCAGTATAGTTATTAGCTTCCTTTGGAAAAGTTGCCATTTTACTTGCTGTGCCAGCAAGTGAAATGGCAACTTTTCAAAGGCAGCTAAGCGGGCAATCTGCTGAATTACAAGAATGTACTCTTTTAGTGTCCTGTCAGCCAAGAGTGACAGTGACTTCATGTTTTGTTTACAAAGTTATCAGGGACTTATAATCGATAGATCACTTGTGTATTAATCCTATCCTCAGGATAGGATTAATACACAAGTGATCTATCTGTTCGCGTTAGCTCAAGTGAAGCGTACACGTTTATGTTTTACTTAGCGATTCTAAACAAAGTATTACGTCACTGTCACTATTGGTTGGCACGGCAGTAGTGTTTGTTCTGGCCATACATACTTTTGGGAACTTTGTCTTTACTAATTGAACTGTACTTTAAGCTGGTTCTTTTAATTTAACAATCTTGGAGTGAAGTGCCCTTTAACATATTCTTTACATATTTTGATATTGATCTTTATAATATTCTTATGTGATATTCACTATATGATTCCAAGGCGGCACTTCTTTGTGGATTTTTTATGTTTTTTTCTGTCTTGTGTTTGCTATGCATTCGTATGCGTCTGTTTATATGTGCCTTGTGGTCACCTGCTGGGAAAGGGCTTATCTCTTGGCTCTTGTTTGTGGAATCTAGCTGTGAGTTTGTTACTTTCTCATTGGTATCCTGGGTCAGGTGTGGTACTTGATTGTATCGATCTTTGCACCCTTACTTACTTTATACATTCTATCCATAACAGCTATAAGCAAATATACAATATGACAGACCATGCATTACAAGTCAATAATCTTGGATAAACTTGTATAATGTATTATTTAGATGTGCTGGTGCCACACATTTACCCCAAACCACACTTAATGAATAACATTAGAAATGTCTTATAATGCAGGTATGAGAAGGCCATTGTGCTGTTACAAAGAAGAGACATCCGATGAATACACCCGTTTGATCGAGTAACAACTTTTAAAGTCCCAGGATAAGATATAGATAAACATATAATCATGTATGAGACTTCCCAGTTTTCTACGTTCATTTTGCTTATTTGCATCCGTTAATGAGAAACATTCATTACGACAATCGACTGGATAAAAGTTTGGGCGATTAGGACTGTATCATAAATATTTGATAATAAAATCATAAAACTGATAGCTTGTATCTGGGCTTGTCCTGCAAAAACGTCCATGAGTATAAATGCAATTATCACCGTGATCATTTTTAAACTCATGTCTAAGCATTTTGGCAGCATAAGCTCTATATGGGCTGATATTGGTCCTCGTTGGTTGCTAGCGCATCGGGGAACAGCTTGATCCTTCCCCCAATGCACCTTTGACTCTAAAAGCGCAAATCACAACTGCAGCAGACGACAAATTTTTCAACATCTTTCCTAAATTTCGATAAAAATAAGGTATGCTACTTCATGAGAATCGTCTGCCAGCAGACGATTCTCATGAGATATCCTGCCTTATTTGTAATATTTGAAAAAGCAGCGAAATTTGAACTTGTCGTCTGCTGCAAATTGTAGGTGGCGCTTTATGAGTTAAATGTAAAATACGTAGTTTCACTCCGCCAAAAATGACTGATTTCGAGATAATGAGGTAAGGTTCAGTTTTATGTGATGAAATATCATACGGACAAACACTACTGTTTTAGTATATGCATTGATATTATTAACAAAGATAACATAAATTAATTGGATTTTCTTTTTTAAAGCGCATTTTTAGGAAAAAAGTGTACTATGTACTTACAACTAACTTTAGGACTTGTACTTATAGTTTTGCTATCGTTTCATCAAGGTAATTTTCTTTCAAATTTCAAAACACTGTTTGTTCAGTGTGTGTGTGTGTGTGTGTGTGTGTGTGTGTGTGTGTGTGTGTACGTGTGTGTGTGTGACCACTAAAACAAACAATTTCTTTACGGAATTTGCTTTCAAACCTTATTAATTTACAATTAGTGATCGTCCTTGAATGTGAGGGATTTCATTACGCAATACGTAGTGAATGCCAATGTCTTTTGTCGTGAAATCATATTTGTTTAGATATATTGCCCTCTACATATGCATTAATGACATTCATCCAAAAGCAATAGTCCTTTGTTTCTAATATGACTACTAATGTTGAGAGAGAGAGAGAGAGAAAGAGAGAGAGAGAGAGAGAGAGAGAGAGCGCATATCTATATTTAAGTGAATCATGTTATAGATACATTACTGGTATAATAAATTGAGGGACACAATGTACTATATCCAGATCAAAGCACTGAAAGTATTGACGGGAACGATTTCTTCTGGCTATAATATGAGTGTTGGGTGTTATCGAACTACCCGAACTAAACCCCTTAAGTAGTTTCAAAACGTGTTTACTTTTGTTGTATTCTGAATGGCATGTGGCTGTTGTCGTTCTTTGACTCTTCCTCGCGGTGACATGTATTTGTAGTATGTGATTGTGACATTCCTGGTCATACCAACTTACTTTTTGAAAACACAATTTCAAACCTAATAGTTTTCGTCAGACACTTTGTTTATATCCTAAGTAAGATAGTGCATCAGTACCAATTATCTGTTGTCACAATAAATAGCCCATTCAGATTTAGAATAGTAATGGGCGAAGAATGCGGAATTCGAGAACACATATGCACCTGAAAGGCTACAACAAATTAGTCTCTTGGTCTAGGCATTGCCTTCTGCTATTTTCATTAGTGAGTGATCAGCAGGGCATTTGGTGTTCCATGCGAAGGCTCAGATATGATTGAGTCTCCGCTGATCGTACAGTATTACATATTGTACAGTATTACATTTCTGTATCTATGATAGATGTTCGGAGATTGTTGTGGCTGCCTCATGTATTTTACTATCCATGTCATAATTAATTATAAATTAGGTAATTATCATCAATGAATGTGATATTTTAAGCCTTTACCATGTACATGAACTGTTTAAATGCATCCATGATATGTCTACCTTATTAATGCATGTACATTTTGTAAATAATGTTTTGATGTATATACTTTTGTTATGGAAGGCCACTTGGTAGAATGGCTAATTCAGCTAAAAGTGTACACCTCTTTGAATTTAGTATAAATAAATAAAATAAATAAATCTATTAAGCAGAATAAGTGAGTTTGCTAACTTTTTTTGAATTCTAAATTCCCTTGGTGCTTGATCATGGATTACACTATATGTTGGTGCAACGATTCAAAATTTCTGATGGAGGAAAATGAAGTTTTTATGTGTTAGAAAATTGGCCAAGTTCAATATTTGCTTACCTGCCTAATTTCTTGAATATACAGTATGTTTAGCGTAGACCAAGCTTTTGGTGAAAGCTAATACTTGTATATGACATTTGGCCAGGGTTTCTTGAGAATTCTCTTGCACGTTTAAAATAATGTATCACACGCTTGACCTAATACTTACACGATTCATGATTGCAAGATTTTTAGCTTTTCTTTTGCTAAAGTGAATTAAGGAATGAGCGGCGGAAATAAATAATAATCACTGGAATGCTTTTTCCCCACTTTCTGAAATACAGTCAGCGTGTTTGTAAATCAGTTTATAAAAAAACTGGCCTGAAAACCGCAACAAACTAAAAAATTATCGTTATTGGTAATGCTCTACAGTAGGATAATGGGACAACCCGTAAATCTCCCAAGATATATGCTAAATGGGCGGGTGAATTTTCCGCATGTATGATACCACTGGGAACCGATTAAAATCTTTCCAAAAATTGGAACAATTAAGAACATAACATGCATGGACAATAGATGTAGTTCTACATCAGACAAAAGCTGTCCCTGGCAAGGAAAGGGTTAAACCAATTTCAAAAATGTGTTAATCTTATTTGCTGTCAGCCAGATAGGTCCGATATTTTCCTATTTAGAAATATTAAACAATTATTGACTTCAATGGTTTATCTATACCCCACCCCACCCCCAAAAAAGTGATACTCACAAATGTGAATGAACTTTTTCTACTTTCACTTTTGTAACTAGATTCAACCTAAAGACTTTCTCACAAGTTTCAGCAACTGTTTTAAAAATATTTCAACGTAGTGTTTTGCAGTTTGATTTTTTTAAATAAATATCTGAATGTGGAATGTAAATCATAAAACGCTTTTCTACATTTTGTTTATTCAAACAAGGAAAATGAACAAACAAAACAAATCTGTTGTTAAAATTTATTAATAGACTTTGATTGAGGTGAAACAGCAAATCATGTCAATTTCTTGTGACCAGTCAAGTTCATGCTCAGCATGCTATTTTAAGCTTTCTAGAGGGTGAGTGTCAAATATATTAACCTCTGGAAACTAGTTTGACTGTAGGTCTATTTAGACTAGTTTTCAGGTAGACATAGACATTTATGAAGACAAGTTGGGCCAATCAGGAGACAAGATTTCTCTCCAGCAATATAACAAAATGTTTTATTTTCCAGTCCTTGAAATCAAAGGTTCAACGACCCTACCAGCAACACTTGAAACAGAAACAGCTACTTCTTTGGTGTCAGAAACGACAGCCAGTCCACCTTCAATTGTAACCACCTCCAGCCCGATCGAGACTACAGTCAATCCTATACCAAGGAATAAATAAACTGTGTCCGACGAGAACGGCACCATTTGTATTGTACTTAAAGCTGAAATCACTTTCCATATACCATACAACACCACAGATGGCGTAAGTCATGCTTCATGAAATAAGAGCCAGCCAATGAGATAATGGTATTTATCACATATGCGTAAAACTATACTTTGACCATTGTTGTACTAAAGGATTCTTCCTCCTGATTTAATACAATGAACTTTGGATGGTCCATTGAATATCGAGGGATGACAGGTTAAAAAAAGCAAATTAAAACTGTATTTCTTTCTCTGACTTAGCGAACAGTGTATATCCTTATTAAATGCCACTGTATGCAACATTATATCTGGGTGTTTCCAATTTACCAAGTACGCATTTAGGAGCAGCCAGTATACAAAGGGTTTTAAGTATGTATACACGTACTGACCTATCCAACACTCTGATGTCATATTAGGGCTAACGTTCTTTCTGACGTCGCATTCCAAACCTGATTGCATATGTTGTTTCTTACCTCCATACAATTATCAATATTGAAGATATTTGCTTCAAATTTTCATAAAATGCTCTTAAGAGGTAGTTCTTTACAGAGGTAACATCAGTTATATTTTGATTATCACAACCATAATTGCTACCTTTTGTCATATCCTGGTTCATGTAAATTGATAAATATTGATAACACTCATTTTGTTTTTCAGAGTAAAGTAGCCAATATATCTATCCCCAACAATTACTCAATGAGCGGAAATTGCAGATATAAAGACAATGAACAGCTCCTAACAATACAATTCTTCAATGAAACATGGACGCTTTCTATAACTATTGCGTACGAAAATCAAGGGGCTGAAAATATGGGAACCGGAAGTACGCCATATTCTTGGAAAGAAATAGGTTTTGTGTGTGTTTTAGAAGAAGAATTATTTCCAGACATTTTGCCAGAACAAAAAGGTAATTAGGTAGACAATAAAATTGTCCAATAACACAGAATAGTCTTAAAAGGCATGTCGCGGCGTCGGCGGGATTGTAAAATAGTTAGGGTCCTGCTAGTGAGTTGCATAGTCAGAGTGTATAGTTCGCAATTTGTTACACGATTCCTTGTAAAGTTCATATATACATTACTTTTATCATTATCTCGTTCAAGTTCCAATATGGATTTTGTTCGATTTACGCTTACCTATACGGCCGACAGTATGGCCGCCACGTGTCCGTTTGGACCTGTGGACGATATGATTAATCATTTTAAAGCGACCACTTCCAAATTTTATACATGCATTACTTATTAAACTCAAGCCCCCCCCCCCCCTCCTCTAAGGATTTTGTCCGATGTACACTATTATCATGGCCGCCAATATATCCACCCTCTGTTCATATGCACATGGGAACACTATAAATAAGTAATTTGCCACCAAATCCCTTCCAAATTGCATACGTACTTATTCATTACTTTTATCAATCTCTCCCTCAAGTCAGAATTTGGGTGGGTTTTGCCAAATGTACATTAAATTACCAGCATTACCGCCAAAATGGCAGCCACCTGTCCGTTTGGACGAACTGAGATATAAGTTTTGTTCAATAAATGTTTCCAAGATAGTTGAAAAAAATGGCCACCGCCTGTCTGTTAGCAGCTGTATTCACAATAGCTTTATTTGTCTCAAGGAATATATATGTTATATTTTCATCAATATCTAAGACAAGTTCGATAATAGATTGTGTCTAATGTACAGTTTCCAAGATGGCCGCCAAAATGGCCGCTATAATGGCACTTATTCCCTCGTGGACGCAACAACTCACTAAATCAACTCCCACGCATGATTAATTTGCATCAGTGTTCAAGACAAGTTTTCTGTTGATAGCCACAAAATAGCCATTTAAATGCCACATTAACCCTTTACTCTTGAGGCCTTTGAAAAATCATGTTTTTGAAAATATTATGGAAAATGGAGCATTTGCAAATGCTCCATTTTCCAAAATATTTTCAAAAGTATTCAAAACTTTACTTAATTTTTTCTTGTTTTTTTTTTTCAATGTTGTCTAAAAATAAAAAAATGGAGTCATGATCTAAAAATAGCATTTGGAGTAAAGGGTTAACCAATCTTGACTGCACAATGCCACATATTTCTCTTGTTTCACCGTTTACATGTACTTATTCCTGAACAGATTTCTTCTTATCTTTCACCTAGGTTCAAGGATCGTGAATGATGTTTGGTATGTCTCGGGTGTATTTCATACCCAAGGAACAAGCTACAAATGTGAAGAAACAGAAACTCTCGATCTGTCTGATGGCTTGGAGATGGATGTAAGTAACCTACAGTATAGGGCGTTCGGCACAACTGTTAATGACACGTTTTCTAATGCAGGTAATGAGTATACAGTAAACCTGTCTTAAGCGGCCACTTGAAAAAAGACATAACAAAGATCTTAAGGACAAATAGTAGCTTAATGAAGGTCGAAAGTATTGCTCCCATTCTGCAATACTTTTGACCTGCATTAAGCGATAAATCGTATTGAAAACCAATTTTTGGACCTTTTTAGAGTGGCCGTTTGAGACAAGGTTTACTAAAACTGAAGAGGGGTCCAACAAAGGTACAGGTTGGTATGTGACTCAGATCAGACTGCGCATCTGTGCAGTCTAATCAGAGGTTTCGATGGGTGTTCTATGGGTAGCTAAGGCTTTAACGTTTCTTCTTGCGGAAACTAAGACTGACTTATTTCAATCTGCGCTGTACGCACATGCTAACGTGTACCATATGCTGGACACCAACGTGCACCATATGCTGGACACCAACGTGTACCATATGCCGAACACCAGCTTGTACCATATGCTGGACACCAACGTGTACCATACGCTGGACACCAACGTCTACCATATGCCGGGCACAAACGTGAACCATTTGCTGAATATCAACGTGTACCATATGCTGACCATCAACGTGTAACATATGCTGGACACAAGCTTGTACCATATGCTTGACACCAACGTGTACCATATGCTGGGCACCAACATGTGCCATATGCTTGGCACCAGCTTGTACCATATGCTGGGCACCAGCTTGTACCATATGCTGGACACCAACGTGTACCATATGCTGGACACCAACGTGAGCCATATGCTGGACACCAACGTGTACCATATGTTGGAAACCATAGTGTACCATATGCTGCACACCAACGTGTACCATTTACTTGGCACCAGCTTGTACCATATGCTTGACACCAACGTGTACCATATGCAAGGCACCAACTTGTGCCATATGCTTGGCACAAGCTTGTACCATATGCTGGGCACCAGCTTGTACCATATGCTGGACACCAACGTGTACCATATGCTTGGCACCAGCTTGTACCATATGCTGGACACCAACGTGTACCATATGCTGGACACCAGCGTGTACCATATGCTGGGCGCCAGCTTAAACCATATGCTGGACACCAACGTGTTTCATATGCTGGACATCAACGTGTACTATATGCTGGGCACCAGCTTGAACCATATCCTGGGCACCAACGTGTACCATATGCTAGACACCAACGTGTACCATATGCTGGGCACAAACGTGTACCGTATGCTGGACACCAACCGTGTACCATAAAATCTGGACACCAACGTGTACCATATGCTGGACACCAGCGTGTACCTTGTGCTGGACACCAACGTGTACCATACGCTGGACACCAACGTGTACCATACGCTGGACACCAACGTGTACCATATGCTGAACACCAACGTGTACCATATGCTGGACACCAACGTGTACCCTTTGCTGGACACCAACGTGTACCATATGCTGGACACCAACGTGTACTATATGCTGGGCACCAGCTTGTACCATATGCTTGGCACCAACGTGTACCATATGCTGGGCACGAGATTGTACCATATGCTGGACACCAGCTAGACTGGTATCAGACCAGTAAATAGAAAAATAGTTAAATATGTGCACATACATATACAAGCATATACACCTCTGTAAAAATTTTCACTGACTGTCTTATTTACTGTATTCTGAGCAATGGGGAAGTACTTAAGCATCAAAATTTATTTCTGTAGTAGTTGTAGAACTTTCAGTTAGATGTCTTTATACAGGGCCTGAAGACAGGCTAGGCACCAGCGTGTAATATATCAAAATTCTACCCTTGCATGAATGTTTCCATGGGTCACTTCGTAACGATCACAGCCCCCAGCCAAAGGCAATAAAACTTTATTTAGCATACTCATCTCCCATGGACATTGAAATAACTCTGGTCATATATTGTTTCGTGTATTCTGTAGATTACAGTGCCATCTTTGACCATATGTGCTGCACCGAGCTTGTCAATTTATTAAACGTTTAAAACATAATGCTGAAATATGTAATTACTTAACTAAGATAGTACAAGTACTTTACATTAAAGAGGCATTGCAATTTTTAGCTCTTGTCATCATGTGATGAAACCGCAGTCAGAATATGTAACCAATCCTGTGATACTTATGTCGACTCAATGCAAAGCGGCATCGTCATCATCATCAGCAGCAGCAGCAGCAGCAGTAGTAGTAGTAGTAGTAGTAGTAGTAGTAGTAGTAGTAGTAGTAGCAGTAGTAGTAGTAGTAGTAGTAGTAGTAGTAGTAGTAGTAGTAGTAGTAGTAGTAGTAGTAGTAGTAGCAGCAGCAGCAGCAGCAGCAGCAGCAGCAGCAGCAGCAGCAGCAGCAGCAGGAGTAGTAGTAGTAGTAGTAGTAGTAGTGACTGGTAAAACAATAGGTAAATAAGAAGTGAAAAGTGTTATTTGCGCATCAACGTATTGGTACTTGTTACTTTGTTGAAGCCAGGTGCCTGAGCTTGAGCAAACAGGAAGCGATGAGAACATCTTTTTGCCAACTGGATTGCGATAGATTATTCGTCAATAGCACAATACTACGTAGCTGCAAGCGCAAGTGCCCTTGAGTGACGAAAGTTGGTTCCAAATGCGTCTAATTTGCGTAAAATAAAATCTTTGTGGGTCAAGATCTAACGTAAATTGATTTCCCCAAGTTAATCATGTTTAAGGACATGCTTAACTCGTAGCAATCTAACATCGCTCTATTAGCCTATTTACGCCCCAGTCTTCCATAATGCGCATTTTCTTCACTAATTTCAAGAGGATTCTTTAAAGCGTCGTGCCATCATGATAGATAAGTAAACATAAAAAAGGTTCAGAGACAATCTACAAGCTGAGTTGATGTTTTGTTTGTTTGATTTGATTCTTTACGTCCCAGTCAACAGGTTTCAGATATGTCGGGACGGTTCTTCCTGGGTTGAACCAGTAATAAGCAAGGATAAATGTGTCTTACGTAAGGACACAACGCAGTGACGCAGGTGAGGCTCGAACCCACGGCCCTTCGGTCTCGAGTCAAGCACAACTGAGATGATGTAAACTGGTTTCATGGATAGATATTATTATGTTAACTCTTGGCCTACCAGTGTCGTCTGCTGAATAGCGGGCCTGATCTGGATCCAGTCTGTTTTACATTCTGGCGGTATTTCAATGCACGGATCCAGAAAAATTCTTCAGAGGGTCAAACTTTGGCAACTTTTTTTTTTTTTTTTTTTTTTTTTTTTTACTTGATGAAGGAAGAGAGGATCCTTATACCACTTTTAAGCGGGCCATCATAGGCCCGCCAGCGAAACGCCAATACGCCATTAAAATGGCGTTTCACTGGCGCACCCGATGATGGTCCAAAATTGAATGCTGGCTCGACACCATTGTAATTCTTCAGGAGATCCGGATCAATAATGCTAAGATACCCTATATTTATGTGATTTTTCAAGGGGGATCCGGGCCCCCCTGTGCTCCCCCTTCTGGATCCGCGCATGCATTTCTGATTTTTTTTTTCGAGTAATTTAATTTTTAAAACATCAGCAGATGACAAAAAGCATGCAGTATTCAAAGAGTTAGAAGTGCAACAATTTCTTCATCTTCCAGAGTAAACAATCTGCATGACACTTCATAGAAATCAACCTCAGGGCAAAGAGTTTAATCAAGAGTTGAGCATTTGAGCCGTGTTTCGAGAAAATTTGCCCAAATGTTATATCCTGAAATACTTTATGGATCAATCTTGATTTGGTTCCCCACATTTCACGTATGAGTGAAATGGACATAGGAACGAGCAGCGTCGCGCTCGATTCACTGATAAAGCTGATCTATTTCTTAATTGTCAAACTGGTGCCAGAATCACCCTACAAAACATAACATTGTCAATCAGAAGTGTCAGCATGAACATCAGCTACCAAACTAAATCAAGCATTATCACCATAGGGGAATTCACAAACATTGGGAATCCTCTCGTGTGAAGCCTGCTATCTTATATTATTTCTTATGGTGTGTAGATTTCAACGAATGTTACATCGTTGATATGACCTAGGAATCAAAGGTCAAGGTCAAACTTATCATCTGCTTAACACGAGCACCCTTGCATTTTGACAGGTGCTTCATTTATACAATGATTGCCAATAGAATGTATAAACTATAATTAAACAATATAATTAGGCTGTTTGGCTCTCGTTTGTGGTGTCTTCTGTGAGTTTGTCACTTTCCCATTGGTATCCTGGGTCAGGTGTGGTACTTGATTGTATCGATTCCTGATCTTTGCACCATTACTTACTTTCATCTTACTTCTTGTTCTTGGATGGAGGATAATCATATTAGACACACTGTTTTGCTTCAGGACAAAGATCATGAGATATGACCTTGGAGACAAAGTTCAATGTCAAAAATGTTTGTTTGATTTGATTCTTAACGTCCCATCAACAATCTTTCAGATATACGTGTATAGGGACGGGTCTTCCTTGGTTGAACCAGTACTAAGCTAGGATAACTATGTCTTGCTCAATGACCATAACGCAGTGAAGCCGGTGAGGTAAGAAGAAATATAATGTCTTACTATATTTTATGTAAGTGTGAACTCATCGATTAACCCCTTTCTAGCTTTTATTACTATGTGGAATTGACTTAAATAAAGAGATACTTTGTAAAATTCAGCGGCTTCACTTTTTAATCTACATCTCAGTCAAAGACGCTCTATATGCTTAAGTGGGTTAATGCATTGCTTTACTTTTATAGCTTAATGAAATCTAGAACGAATTGATTTGAGGCCAAGGTTAGAACGTTTATTTCATTTTACTGATATAAACACTGACATATGCTCAGCTTAAACCCTTCGAATCTCAAGATTGATTCATCAATAATATTCACATTTATATAGCCTAGTTCATTAAATTGCGATTTGCCAAAAATGCGATTTAAATATCAGTTCATTCCAATCATTGCAGTCTCGCCTTGACGGTTCTTACAAGTATTCACATTTGCATACGTCGTTTGACATTCTTCAACATTAGTTTGCAGCTTATCCGAGAACGATCGACATGTCTACATTGGCACCAGGGAACGGTTTCGGGTTTGTGAGTGAACGATATTTAGATATTCTGGCAAAATGGTCAAACACCCATAAGCCCACGTGCTGAATCATCTTAGAAGTTACAAGACGAATACGATGCACGTTTCCATGGAAGAATCTGTTTAAAAAAAGGTTAACTCAATATGTAACAAGTACTTCTGGTCCACAATTAGATAATCGAAAACGTCTGTGTTGTCATTCATCTGGACAATCCCAAGGTCATCCTGCCCTTTAAGTCTTCACCTACTAGTGTCGTTACAAACAGCTTGGACCTAGATCAGGCCCGACAAAAAAGTCGGGCCTGATCTGGATCAAAACTGTTTGACTCTCTGATTGTATCCCAGAAAGATTTTGTTTCTGAAAAGGTTTATTTTGAAAAACGTAAAAAAAAGAATGAAAAAATACCCCACAGCAGGTAAAGGGTTAAGAGGGCTTCCAGTAAGAAAGAAACGGCATGAAATTGACTAATAAGGAGCGCATTCTCGCATAAAGTCTTAAATACACATTTTTATTAAATTGAGACGCCTATAGAAACACATTGACTGGGTCACCTTGCTCTCTTCAAGGCCCAGTCTGGTGTTAAAAGGGTCCGTTTTGCTTTAATGATGTAAACAGACACCGAAGGTTGTGAATACGGGTTATTCTACAAAGAGTGAGGAATTTAAGCATTTTTTTTTTTTTGCAAAAAGGTACACAACTAATTTGGATTTTTTAAATTTAAATTTCAACTCTGAACAATGAACAGCAATAAACCATTCATTTGTTGGCTTAATTAGATGGCTACCCTAGTTTTAAAATGTCATCACTGTTACCACGACATGGGACCTCTTTTTCTTAATAAAATTATTATCAATGTTTTTTTCTTTTTACATGCTTAAATCTCCTTTATAGACCTTTAAGTTTACAAACCTATCCGATGAAAATGTTTTTGGTACTAATAATATAATCAATTATTAGTAATTTTTACTGAAACAATATGTTTTAAGACCATTTACATCAAATCCATTTTGAGAAATAATAGGATGAGTATCTTCATTTTCTGCAATAAGTAGCCGCAGGCACCAACTTACAAATTAATCAAATTAAATGCGGCAGCAGAACAATATATTAGTTAATATATTGAAGGAAAGATGACGGATAACAGGGATGTCATTCAGTAACAGGGATGACATCACCATTTTTTCTTCAGAATCATAGAAAGCACTTAGATGATATTACCCTAAATCTGGTGAATATTTGCTTTGGATAGAATGGGCCCTTAAATACTCAAAGTGACATTTCGGTTCTCACTTAAAATCACTATTGATCACTCACGGTAATTTTCGTTTAATGTTTTAACAGGTGCCAATCAGAAACTGAAAATGCCCTTACGACCCTGTGACCTATTTTGGGGCCCAGGACCATTATTTGAACAAACTTAGAAGAGGACCACTAGTTGATCCTACATACCAAATACATTTGTATTAAGACTCTAGATCTAGTGGTTTCGGAGAAGATTTATCATAAGTTTATAAATCACTATGTACTGAAAAAAACTCGAAAATACGAAATTTTATTTGTTGAAATACTTTATTCGAAATAAATTCGAGGTTCGCTGGAATAAGATATAAAGGGCCTATATATGAACTATTTTAATAACTGTCAATAAAAACATGCGTTTGATGCGTGAAAGAAACGTCTCTCAGAGACTTTTGTTTTACACACAAAAATAAATGCTTGATAATGAAAAAAATGAAAAAAAAAAAAACACAAATAATCATTTTAGGGGTTATGTATTTTATGTCGTCCTCCCTATAAATTGAAAGTTTCGATACTTGGATATTCATTTCTAGTCACAAGGACTTCGAATTTACGAGATATTATGTGACAATATAAAAAAAAAATGTGATCCCGGGGTGGGGTCATTTTGACAAAAGAACTATCAATGTTACAAAGTTGGTAAAAAAAAAATACTAGGCGACGCTCAATACCAAACATCAAGTCTCTAGATCACACAAAAATGCTAGTATCCTTCTCTGAATAAATCAATATAAATCTTGTATTTTCTGAGACGGAACAAATTTGGTCCCATTATTTGAACAGACTTGATTGATTATGCAACAGGCTCAGTGCTTTGTGGTTATTCAAAATAAATTTATACTATGATTCCTTATATAAAATTAAGAAAGAGGGAAAAGATCAGGTATGAATACAATCAAGCACCACAACTGACCCAGGATAAACCTACATAAAATAAGTGTACCCCAGGGCGGGAACAAGTTTGTTCAATTTTTGCCACAGGCAACGAGGTGATGCTATATACTAATTGTGAAGGCTTTAGGCATAGTGGTTACAGACTAGAAGATATTTTAAAGTTATTCCTATGTTAGCATATGTAAAATATGTGACCCCCGCCCCGGGCATTTTGTTCCTATGGACATAATTTGAGCAAACTTCGAAAAGGTCCTCTAAATGATGATGCATATGAAATATCCAATAACTAGGCCTTATGATTTCAGCTGTTTAGATTTTCTCCTATATGCGTATGTAAAATATGTTTTCCACTTAACAAGACGGCTGTTTGAAAGACAGCTATATCCCCCGCTTTAGAATCTCATAACATCGAAGCGTAACATTGACCTTGAGTGAGCGTAGCTGAGTCATGGGTTCTGCACACCGTCTCACCAAGATGACAGTTGAGTGAAGTTTAACGAAAATCGTACAAATGTTTCGGAAGACATGGAGCGGGCACAAAATTGAAGGGTAAATTCCATTATCATTAAGTGTGAGCTTGACCTTGACTGTGCGTAACTGAGTCATGGGTTCTGCAGGGGAGCATTTAGAAATAACCAGGCGCTAAATTAAAGGGTAAAATATCCCATGACCTCGAAATGTGACCATGACCTTTTAAAGTCTTGGTAGCTGAGTCATTGCTTCTGCACACCGTCTCACTGAGAGGAACATTTGGGTAAAGTTTAATTAACAACTTTCAAAGGGTTCTGGTGATATATAGCAGACACCAAGTTCAATGGTAAATCCCATTACCTTGAACTGTTACATGAACCTTGAGACTCAATAGCTGAGCCATGTGTTCTGCACACCGTCTCGCCGAAAGGAACATTAGGGTGATGTTTACTGAAAATCGTTCAAAGGGTTCAGGAGATATGGAGCGGACAGGAAATTGAAGGGGGTAAATCCCATGACCTTGAATGTTGACCTTCACCATGAGTCTGCAGACCCAGTTCATGGGTTCTGCACACCGTCTCACTGAGAGGGACATTTTGATGAAATTAACTATAAATCGTTCAAATGGTTCAGAAGATATTGAGCAGACACAAGATTGAAGGGTAAATCCCACAACATTGAAGTGTGACCTTGACCTTGAGTAAAGCTTAAGAAAATTGTTCAAATGGCCCAGTTAAACTGTTGTTAAGACACAGCATATAAAATAAGTCTAGTTGAAAGAATTCTAAATTGTTGAACACAGCCACCTTTTATAATTTACATATCTAATCATTTTTGCTATTGTTGATGAGTAACAGGGATGACAGTAACAGGGATGACAAAAGTGTGTAAACTCCCACTTGATTTGCTGTCTGGAAGAAACAACTTTAAATTCTTTACACAATATTGAGACACGTCATACTTATTTAGTTTTTGGATTTTTATTTGTTTGCAGTATATACATTTTATAGAAATATGGGTAACAGGGATGCAGATTACCTGTCTGACTCAATACCTACTTCGTTTAATTGGTTCATATTTACCTCTAAGCAATCTTTTCTTAAACAATTTAACGTTTTTAGAAAATTGACACTCCATACCTCACAAAAGAGCAGTGTAAAGTTATTTTCATGGGTAGTAACTCTGTAAAATCTACAACTGTAACTGTGGTAACAGGGATGACACAAACTGTGGGACAGACCTAAACACACATGTTACAGCTACAAAACAAAACCAAAGAATATTTATTTTTTCTGTCATTGGAAGACTCACATCACGTCTCTGTTTGTTTTGTTTATACAGGCATTATTTGTCTAACTTAACCTCAACCATTACTATTTTGCGATGGGACAAGCAATTTTGAGGGAGGTAACGGAAAATAAATGAATATCTGTATGAAGTGTTCCAATCACTGTAGTAAACGTGAGATAATTGACCAATTTTATCAAAACATACTTCCAAAAGCAGGATATTTGAACTAGAAAAAAAATGCAAGTATTTAGGCGTGGGACAGGAATTCCTCACCTTTTGTAGAATGACCCATATATATCTTAGAGTGGATCAAGAAACAAGAACGATCATTGTTCTCTTGGTCGATATGGGGTCATCTTTGCCAAAGGAGCATTACTTGAACAAACTTGTTAATTACGCAATGTACAGTCTTGAAATTGTTCCATAACGAAATATTGCCATACAAATAAGAAAATGATAGTTTACACCAGAAACGATGTTGAGTACAGCCTTTCACCTTTGAATTACAATTGAATGTTCATATATGGTGTATAAAGGTTTTCATATAGCACTGCATGCTAAATTTTAGAATGAAAATAGTCTTAGCTTATTTAACGTTCAGGGTTATCATATTAAACAGTTTATTACTCTTAAACTTTTTGTGATAAAAACAACCTGCTTGCAGTTATAAGGCCCATTACTTGTCTTTTGGGACAAATATTTAAAACATTGATGCTAAATGAGAAGTTTATTAAATGAAACTATTTGACAACATTTCAACGGTTTTACAGGGGGTAGTTTAAATGTAACATAAATGACACTACAATGGGCCCTAACAACTTTTATAAACATAAGTACATGTATATGTTGTAAATGAGATGTTATTGTATATTACATGAACGTTTGGCCAATTTGAATATTCAGGTTCTACCTTAACAACCTTATTTACATTATTTGTGTTTAAAAAACAGGGATAACGTAATTTACATGCTGTAACAGCCAAACACCCCAACCGTCAGAGAGCTAAGATGTTTCAAAAAGCTTAGTCAGAAACACACATTTATGCTAACAAGTTATTTTAATCGCAAGGCTAACACAATTTCCAGAATTATTCTTATTTACAAAATATGCTTTTTCCTGCATACTGACATCAAATCGACGTCAAATTTTCTTATTTGTCCTCCTATAGACGTTTTAAACCACGTTAACGCAATAAACAACACCAACATGCGATTATTCAAGGTGTATACAGCACAAGCAGGTAAAACCTCTTTGATTCATATGAAAGACAGTACGTCATTTAGTGACGTCACTGTGACGCCAATACTGGAAGAAAAATTGGAAACATCTTTTTCCTTAAATTGGAATATATCTTTATAGTTGAAAATCGATAGGAATCACTTTTACCCAAAAATGCACACGTGAGCCCAAATTTCGACACAGCGGCCTACACTAAAATATCAATGCTCTAGGCTTTGTGGTTTCAAAAAAGAAGACTTTTTTTATGGACCCTCTAAATAAACCTATAAAACATGTGATCCCTGGGGGCGGGGCCATTTTTGGCCCACGGGGCATACTTTTTACAAACTTGGTAGAATCCTACTAGGTGATATTATATACCAAATATCAAGGCTTTATACGCATTGTGGTTTCAGACAATAATATTTTTTAGGCTTCCCTATATAAGCCTATGCAAAACATGTGACTCCTGGAACGGGACTTTTTTGATACCATGTGAATAATTTTAACAAAATTCGCAGATGTCAACTAGATGATGCTACATACCAAATAACACTTGCTCTATGCCTTGCGGATCCAAAATTTTAAGTTTCATTTCGAGAATCTTTTTTTAGCCAATTTGACTTAGTTATGAAATGGACTGGAACCATTTGAACGATTATTAAAGAGGATTTTATAAAGATCATTCAAACAGTAGTTTAAGAGGTGTCATTTAAAGCACTTGGTGACGACGGTCACCTCGAGTCAAAAGCTCAGTTGAGCTAAAGGCCTGATAGCCTGCATAAGAGCCTTACACTCGTCTTTCTGAATTATATGCTGTTTTCCAACCAGGCCTATTTAAATGTCCGGCATGTTTGCATATTTTTGTCGGCTGCGGGTATTATTTGTTATATATATATATATATATATATATATATATATATATATATATATATATATATATATATATATATATATATATATATATATATATATATATATATATATATATATATATATATATATATATATATATATATATATATATATACCCCCGACAAAAAAAGAAACGCACCACTTAGAACTGTTCAACTCTTAGGGAAATCACAAGTGATCGGCCAATTTAGTTTATATCAGTGCAAAGGTATGTCACTTACGGCTACGTCACACGTTTTTTGCAATCAGGCGTCGAAATTATGTTAATGAAAATTGGTCACGAAACAAGTGGGGGTTAAATTGTAAAGTCACAGGAAATAAGCGTTTTTATATTGCTCTCTTGCTGGATAAGTTCAAGCTATTGGATTCATCTCAGTAGACCAAATTGTACCCAGACACCTATTCTTTGCAAATCCTATCTTTAAATTCATCATTCGCGATAATTGAACGCTAGGTAGCCCATGTTTTGTGACTACATGTACCCTATGGATAACGATTCCACACTGGAGATAAACCTTACAAACATTTAAAGATTTTAACATTGTTGTAATCAATTTAAATGATCATAACTGATGATAATAGGGTTTGGAATAACATAAAAGCTTCAATAAACACATTTGTTGTCTCACATAACGACGACATATCGTTTTCATTATTTGCTAATGTAAAACATACTCGGAATTTCATGTAGACAATAGCGTTGAATTAACACTTCCAAAACTCCTTTACCCTTCGCATTGATGTGTGTTGTGCCTACACGGTGATAGTACAGAAATTCTATACGTCACATTAAAGTTTTAGTAAATTTGATCAGAAATGAATTTTTCATGACAATTAACATTTTCGTATTAAAAGGAGATCTTAATGGGAAAATCGTAGTGGTGCGTTTCTTTTTTTGTCGGGTATATATATATATATATATATATATATATATATATATATATATATATATATATATATATATATATATATATATATATATATATATATATATATATATATATATATATCAGTGCAAACACTGTGTGCAATGATTTTTCAAGACAGTCTTAATATTGACAAAAACATTCCTCAACATAAAATTCATTTAATGTCTTACAAATGTGAACATTTTAAACAAAACATTCTGAAAATATACCCCTTTTCTTCATCAAAATAACACAAAGCGGTCAATATTAAAATTCAAATTTCATAACTCAAAAATCAGTCTAGCGACCCTCAGACGCTTTCTGGCAGTATAGACGGTAATTCTCGTACCAGTTACATGACTAAGGTTTTTAAGAAGTTTCCAAGCGGCCATGAAGCGATTACGTCATGTTGACGTCACTTTGACCCTAACTTCAAATGGCGTCGTTATCCGTGGTCTGCCCAACGGAGGCTTGTCATTTTTGCTGCCAGGCTGTTGAAAACGTGTTTGCAGACGATAAATTGTTTGTTCATTACACCCAAAACTGCGTGTTACGTCAGCAACACGTGTACCCGTTTCAAGACGTCAAAACGCGGTATTTCTGTAACTTGTTGATAGCCTGGACGGCGAATTAAGCTTGCTAGCACTGAATTTTCATCGGATTATTGCATTAGGAACAACTCTGTTTCAATATCGAAAAGTATATGAGAACATAGCCCTGCCGGTTAACCACAGCATGTGCACATCGTGCATTTAGAAATTTGGTTGATATTGTCTAACATGTCTAATAGACGCATTATTTGCTACATAATAAACAGGTACCTGTAAAGTTACGATAATACATCTCATGTATAAAATTTGACAATGATAGATCTAGTATTGTTGATTTTATGAGAAAACATAAATACTGACTCAACTTTTTCTTCTGAGTATATATCTTTCCTGAATACCACCAATTTGACAAAAATATTTGTACCCATATCTGAGTTTAAACTGTTGTCAAGGTTATCAGACCCAGAAGTTATAAAACTTTTTTCCTGCTCTACTCAGCTGCTCATAAAAACTAAAATACTGACAAATAAAGAAGTTTATTGCTTTTGGCATTTTAACATTTATGAGCAGGATAAATTTCGTGCTCATCTGAGTTGAGCATGCAAAAAGTTTTATAACCTCGGGGTCAGCAGGCGACAAAACTACCCTATGGTGGAGAAACGGTAATAAAATTGTAAAAATATATACAAAATTAACGTGCGTTGTAAAATTGCTTCAAGGTCATTTTCCAGGAAGAAACGCAATTAAAGAGACCATATAGGTTAAGTTCCAGACGATATTGATAGCTTTCTCTGACAACATCCGCTCAATATTCATTCATTCCGCCTCTTGAATGAAAGGAGTCGCTTACTAGAGGCCAACATGAGCTGAGCGAACATAGACGAGATTCTACATATGCACAGCAATGGCGTAGCCAGAACGCTGAAAAAGTTACGCACATCAAAGGGAGATTACTGGATCAAGCGGGGATTCTCTTCAATTTACGCCAATACACAGTGCATTTTATTATAAGTGTGCACTCGATTTGAGCATGTTCACAATAATTTTATTTCACCTCGTTGTACAGAATAGTTTTGCAATTTTATAAAAGTAAGACAGTTACGAAAAAAAGCATCTGAAACGGTTTGTAAAAGAAAAAATGACGTTAAATAGATTTCTTACCCTGTTACGAAAAAAACGCATCTGAAAATGTCGTCTGCTGAAGTCGTCTGCTGCATATAAATGCTTACATGAAAATCAAGGACTTATACAGTTTGGACATGCTCCTAAAGTGTTGTCTAATGAAAACCTTTGCAAACAGTTTGGGCCAAGATCAGGCCCGAAAAACACAGGCCGGATCTGAATCCAAGCTGTTGACACGACCAAATATGTCTATGACGATGTGAAAGCGGGTGTGAAAGGCCCCACTCCGTGTTCGAACCAGACCAAATGCGTCCGAGGCGATGTGCAAGATTGTGTGGAATAGTCTCATCAAGCAATGATACTCACTGTTTGCTGTTCTGACTAGCATTTTTCGCTTCGGAGACCAGATAACGTAGGCCAAATGTAATAATAAGTGTGTCTTAAAAATTTAGACAGGGTAGGCACACATATTACTCTTTAATATATTTTTTCTGAAATAAATAAATATCTTTCAAAATGCATAAAATTATATATTTTTTCCAAAAAGCCTGACCAAAATTGGTTTACAAGACCGATGATCGCTTATAACACGTCAAAAGTATTGCAGAATGCGTTTGCAATACTTTCGACCTTCATTCAGCTACCATTTATCATTAAGATCTGTCTTTTGTCTATTTTTGAGTGGCCTTTTAAGACAGGTTTTACTGTATATGCATTTCGGTTTGTCTGTATGGTTCACGTTTTTGTATCGTTTGGGGTGGTAAGGGGAAACAAAAATATTCTATGTTTTGGCCCTGCAGACGACTAATGAAATCTCTTCTGTAATCAGAAAAAAGTTCGATGACATTTCATTCAAGTGCCACCAAGCTGCTATTAAAAAGTGAACGATCTTGTTTGCGTGTATGACGATTCCACGAAGCAGAGTTCCTGATAATGCTGATAAAGGCTGTATTTTGAAACCAGCATCAAAAATTAACAGTGGGTGCATGGGCGGATCCAGAGGGGGGGGGGGCAGCGGGTCCGAACCCCCATGGAAAAAATATATAGGGTTTCTAAGGGTTACCCTAAGTCTGCTACGAATCCTCCTTGTGATTGGTATGTGCATACAACATTTTAGATATATTGAAATATGCTGGCTATGTATACATTCTGTATTTACAATAATATTTACCAATAACAAATTTATTTTTAACTCACTATTTTAGAACAATACATGAATTTTATTATATCTAAAATGCTGTATGCACATACCAATCACAAGGAGAATTCGTAGCAGACTTGGGGTAATCGTAATCTGTAATCATGATTACTAGTAATCGATTACTTTTTCAGTAATCATAAAGTAATCAGTAATCGTGGATTTTTATGATTACAAGTAATCGTAATGTAATTGAATACATTGCTAAATAGCCTGCAAACATGATTACTTTGTGGTTAATTTATGATTATTTAACTATAATGATGCTTTAATTGCTGCATATATATTAATAAGGTAACGTAGATAACAAAAAGGTGTCTTGCATAAATGGATAAAGATAATAAAGTGTCACAGGCTCAGGTGAAATTTGAGTCTGCTCTCCACAATTCGCTTACATATATTATAGTTAATTTATTTATATAAAACTGATAAGATTGTTTATTACTTTCCCTCGGAGTCCAACTTTTGGAGTGGAAACAATCGATGCAATCGGCGATGCATCATCCTTGTCCACCATTCAACACAGGCAACGGAAAACCATACAGGTTGCCGATTTATTGCATCAACGGTGATGCCTTTGTCTCATCACAAAGAAAAACAATGGGTCCTTATTTTCACAATAAAAGTGATTTTATTGAACTTGATATTTCGTGGTGTTTGATTGGATATAATAAAATATTTGGCAAAGTATACCCTGCGCTAATAAAATGTCAGAAATAATTTGACGTCATTAATATTAGGTCGCATTTCGTTGGATGACGTGCCTCTTTATGTGGCTGACAATTAAGGCTCCAATTTAAGGTGAAACTGCAGTTTGAAGTGCATTAGAATTGGCCGGGGATAACCATATTCAAAATTTCATTTTGAGAGGTATATCGCCGGATATTATATGGTCGCCGTAAAACATGATTTATGACCGCACATAGCCGACTACATACCACCCCAAATGAAAATTTTGAATACAGATTGTTATCCCCTTATTTTCTCACACATTCCAGTGCAAAAGTCTGAAACCATTTGAACAGCGAAGTAAATGTGGACGTCTTCATTTTACAGACGTGACAGATTGTGCAGTATCTCCTGAGCCCAACACGAGCTACGACAAGACCCCAGCAATAGTGATAGGCGGTGTTTGTGGTGGTCTAGTAGTCATCTGCTTGGTGGTGTATATCATCTTCCGGCGTAGGGAACATAACAACTACCAACCTATGTGATCCACTCATCTTCACCAGGGAACCATCCATCAATATCATGGGATGCAGCGTATTGTGTTTTAGTAGTGACTAGTCTTTTTTTATTCCAAATTGTCATATACGTTAAATGTTCTAAAATTTCAAAAAAAAAAATTCTTTTAATGTTCTCAAATAAAACGTTTGCTTTCAGGGCTGGTATTCACAAAATGATTGTCATTATGGCAAACAGGGAAGACCCTGATCAGTCTGCACTGTTTGTCTAGGCTTTTTTAGCAGGGAACAAAACTAGTGTTCGAAATTTCTTGATGTACAGACTGTATTTTTATATCGTCTTGAAATCTCAACTGAAATACGAGTGATGCCAGGAAAACAGCATTTTACAGTTTTCGGAGCATCGCTCATATATCAGACATAATTTCCATTTACAAAGTCCAAATACATGACAATAGCAATCCGGACAAATGTTATATAAAAATTTGAAAAAAGTTGACAACCCTGTGAATATAAATAACAACTATCTTAATGCGTCTTAGAATCATGTGCCATTGACCAATACAACCACTAAGAAATGGATTCATATCCATCAATGACAATTCACATGAAATAACATGCCTTTCCCCGCTAAAATAAAGAGGATATCACAAAATGTGCCATCTGCTTAAGTCGTGATTTGCACTTGATAGAAAATGTATCAGCGTGGGCTCGATGTTGTGTAGTTAGCCCTTAATGCGCCAATTGCAAGAACAGTTGTCTGCTTTTCTCATCTTCTGAAATGTTTAAGAATCCTCTATGACAAACAGGGTTGACCCAGATCAGACTGCTCCTATTGGAGCAGTCTGATCTGGGTCCACCCTGTTTGCTCTTATACTTGATTTTGTCAGTAAAGTTAGGAAATTATTTGCAGCAGACGACTTCAGCAGATGTCATTTTTCAGATGCTTTTTTTCTTGGAATTTTAAGGGTTAGGAATACCAGAAGTTTGATAACTGAGTCCTTATTGTCAAAGCTAATGCATGTTTCAGCACCAAATTGATGGCATGATCCAGGTTAAAGCATTCAAGACATATTAATCCTCATTTATTTTGTGCGACTGAAATTGGACATGACAGCAGAATGGGTATGTATGGAGAGGAGGTTGCCATATAAGGCCAAATAAAAAAAATACTTGTGTTTAGGGTAATCACCCCTACCTAAATTTACTGGTGAAACCTAGAAATTTTCTCAGGTTTTCTGAAAAAAAATATAATTTTACTCATTTTGAAAGGCAAAATGCCTTTCAAAATGATTAAAAGTTATATTTTTTCCTGAAAAAAAAAAGAATATATATAATTTATGTGCCTACCCTACCTACAATTTTCAGACACGTTACCTGAAAGCCAATGCATGTTTCAGCACCAAATTGATGGCATGATCCAAGTTAAAGCATTCAAGACATATTAATCCTCATTTATTTTGTGCAACTGAATTTAGACATGACAGCAGAATGGGTATGTATGGAGAGGAGGTTGCCATATAAGGCCAAATAAAAAAAATACTTGTGTTTAGGGTAATCACCCCTACCTAAATTTACTGGTGAAACCTATAATTTATCTCAGGATTTCTGCAAAAAATATATTCAAAATGATAAAATTATATTTTTCTCCAGAAAAAAAATTTATGTGCCTACCCTACCTTAAAGTTTCAGACCCATTACCAAAACACACTTATTTTTTGTTTGACCTAGGCCATTCAAAAGCTTTAACATTTGCATGTTGTGTAATTTTTAATGTTTTTGTTGTTATCTGCTTACTTTTTTCAAAATTAACGTTCTTAAAGGATTCTTTCAGTAACACTATCAGAGAGTCAAACAGTTTGATGCAGATAAGAACCATCATCCGTCGGTCCTGCTCTAAACTGTTTGCAAGGTTATCAGCAGGGTGTGTCTGATGTCTGTGATTGTGCCATTTCCTATTCATACTCATTTGTTTTATTAAGTTTCTGAGTTATTGTGTGTGTTTTTTTTCAAACTGACCATAGACAGACAGACATATTGAATAGTTTTTGTTTGGTTTCTGGTTTTACTTCCCAGTCAACAGCTATGGTCATGTCGGGACTGTCAGTACACCTAACCACACTTTCCTGGGCAAGCTTGACTAAGCGGTTAACCAATACTTCATGCACATACTTTCCCTTGTAACTGACACCAACCCTTCTTGAATCAGTGGAAGGAGGAGAATGACCATAGAAAATATTTCATGATCAATTTCCACGAAAGTATGAGACCAGGCCGGGATCAAACTCACTACCCCTAGATCTGCAATCAGACTCGCTACTGATTGCGCTACCGGGCCCGGTACTGAATATAGTGGGTTGTGCATTAAACCAAGATATGATCTTTTTTCCATCTTTTATTGCCTGGTAGTGTTCTAATAATATCACTGATCAATACAAACTAATATCTCTGATACAAAAATGTAAGTATGTTCTAATGTTTTTGTTTTGCACCAAACAACTTTATTTGCTCTAAACCCTTGTTTGTTTGATTTGATTCTTTATGTCCCATCAACAATCTTTTAGTTATGTAGTGATGGGTCTTCCTGGGTTGAACCAGTACTATAAACTAGGATTAATGTGTCTTGCTCAAGGACACAATGCAGTGGCCCTAGTGAGGAACGAACCCGCGACCCCTCGGTCTCTAGTCAAGCACTCTACCACTGCGCTCCCCCTTAATCCTTGTCATTCTGAATAGTTTTATGTACTACATTCCTCCCTAATTTTTACCCTGTTAATTAATCTACAGTACAGTAAAACCTGTGTTAAACGGCCACTCAAAAATAGACAAAATGAAGATCTTAATGACAAATGGTAGCCTGATGAAGGTCAAAAGTATTGCAGAATGCTCCCCTTGGAGCATTCTGCAATACTCTCGGCCTTCATTAAGCCATAATTAGTCTTAAAAACAATTTTGAGTCTTCTTTTTGAGTGGCCACTTATGACAGGTTTTACAGTAATACATTGCTCCCTAATTTTTATCCTGTTAATCTGTAGTATTTCAATTGTTTTGTTTTGTTTGTTTGAGTTAATTCTTTAGGTCCCATCAACAATCTTTCAGTTAAACAGGGATGGGTCTTCCTGGGTTGAACCAGTACTAAGCTAGGATATATGTGTCTTGCTCAAGGACCACAACACAGTGACGCCGGTGAGGCTCGAACCCGCGATCCCTCGGTCTCGAGTCAAGCACTCTACCCCTGAGCCACTGCACTCCAGTATTCCAATTGTAAGTATGTACAGGGGACAAAATATTTCACTTTTGCCTTTGTCCTGCAGAACGAGTGACTTACAATTTTCACTCGTCTTGCAAACACATTTACTTGCCCTTTAAAAGATTATACAATAAAGGACATAAGGGAGTAATATGACTTATAAAGTTCCTTAGTTCACTGTTAATATGATATTTACCCAGTCAAATTCATAACTGCATCCCACATTCTGACAAAAAGGTTTCGCAGTCAATACTCAGAAAAAGCCAGTTTCACCCTCAGATTTTAGGGCAAAACTAGAATGGACGAGTAATTCTTCCCGAAGCACTCGTCCTGTAGGACGAGAGCTTGGGAAGAATTATTTGTCCTTTCTAGATTTCACTGGTAATTAAGAGTGGACGAGTGGAATTTTTGTCCCCTGAGGGCCCTGATGTATTTTCAATCATGGTGTAATACAGTGTCGATCCTGATCAGATGGCTTCCTCAGAAGCCAGCTAATCAGGATCTACATTGTTTTCAAAAAAAAAGGATAAGATTTGGGATCAGCAGGCTAAGGGTTACATCCAGTGAACTAGTCTAGATAACCAGTATGTTACTGTGGGTTTTCTAAATATTATAAAATAATGGTTTGTTTGCTTGATTTGATTCTTTACGTCCCATCAACAATCTTTCTGTTACATAGGGACAGGTTTTCCTGTGTTGAGCCAGTAATAAGCTAGGATAAATGTGTCTTGCTCAAGGACCACAACACATTGACACGGGTGAGGCTCAAACCTGTGGCCCCTCGGTCTCGAGTCAAGAACTCTACCACTGAGCCACTGCGCTCCCTCACACAGTCAAATTAATAAAAGCATCCCATATACTGACAAAAAGATTTCACAGTCAATACTCAAAAAAAAGCTAATTTCACCCTCAGATTTTAGGGCGAAACCAGAAAGGACCAGTAATTATTACCAAAGCACTCGTCCTGTAGGGATGAGAGCTTTGGGAAGAATTACTCTTCCCTTCCTGATTTCACTTGTAATTACGAGGGGACGAGTGGAATATTTTCCCCCCAGAATGTATTTTCAATCACGGTGTAAAACAGTGTGGATCCTGATCAGATGGCTTCCTCAGAAGCCAGCTAATCTGGATCTACATTGTTTTCAAAAATAAGGATAAGATTTGGGTTCAGCAGGCTAAGAGTTATATCAAATGAACTAATCTAGATAACCAGTATGTTGCAGTGGGTTTTCTAAATATTTTAACCCTTAAAGCGCCAAGAAAAAAAAAATGCATCTGAAAATGTCGTCTGCTGAAGTCATCTGATGCAAATATTTGCCTAACATTACTGACGAATTAAGTATAGAAGCAAAGAGCGTGGACCCAGAATAGACTGCTCCTATAGGAGCAGTGTGATCTGGCTCCACACTGTTTGCCATAGAGGCTACTTAAACATTTCAGCAGACATAAAGCAGATGACTTTTGATGTGATTGGCGCATTAAGGGTTAAAATAAAGGCCTCAGCAAACAGACTACTCCTGAATGTAGACTAGTAGTATTATTGAACTTTTTGCTCACTGTAAAGGCGGCACCTCATGAATGCGTAATTAGGACTGGTCTACCTTAGACATAGGTAAAACCTGAAAATAAGGCGTAATTTTATTCCAAAGTTACTGTATCATCGCACCCCATAACACCAGTACAGACACAAAACATACTATTTAACCCTTAAAACGCCAGAAAAAATATCTACTTATTGGTTTACGTAAGTATAGAAACAGTGTGGACTCCAGATCAGAATGCTTGCAGGAGCAGTCTGATCTGGATCTACACTGTTTGTCATGGAACCTTCAAAAACATTTCTGAAGACGGCTTAATGTGATTGGCACTTTAAGGGTTAATAAATGTGAGTTGAATATATATATAATATACGGCCACGATTTTCATGAAATACACACGTGTTTGCGCAGCTCAAACAACTTATGAACTCGTTTACCAAATTATAAATAAAACCTAATTTCCCTTCCTGAGTAGATGAGATAGCTGAACCACGCCCAGATATGAATATTAAAGTTGCCGCCTTTACAGTAAGCCAAAAGCCATATAATATGCTCGGCACCAAACACCTTAATTTTCCCTAAATTTTCGAACAGACCAATCAAGAATAACCCTTATCTTGCCAAAAAAACTTTGTCCTGAAAATTTTTTCGGATTATTACATCTGCTGCATATATTCAAATCCACTCAAAGATAGATTTTTCACTTTGGAAGCAAACATTATGAACGCTGGTCAGACTGCTCAAAGGAAACAGTCTGATCTGGGTGAACATGGTTTGCAATATAGGCTACCAAAATGCATAAGAAGATTATAGAGCAGGTCAGCAATTATCATGAATAGAAGGAAAAGGATAAACTGTGATTCTAATGCACTTGCTTTTGTTATGTGACTTCTGATTGGATAACGTCAAAAATTTGCGACAGTGCAATATACTGTCAGAAATAGTTTGACGTCATTAATTACGTCACATTTCATTTGATGACGTACAACTTTGTGCGGCTTTATGCGGCTTGCAAGGCTCCAATTTGAGACGAGACTGTAGGAGCGCATTAGAATGGGGATAATCATATTAAAAAAAAATAATTGGGGGAGGTATATTGTCGGATATAGGTTCTGAAATCATGTTTTATGGCTCTGCTCACGTATCACCATAAACTAAATTTCCAACCATATATCAGATGATATACTTGCCCAAATGAAAATTTTATGTACAGTAATCCCCTAAATAACAGTATGTACTCTATATATTTGCGACTGATAGGCCTGTGCAAACAGTGTAGACACAGATCAGACGACTCCTGAATGAGCAGTCTGATCAGTCTCTACACTGTCATTCTATCACTAAAAGCAACACAAGACATCAGTTTGCCAAGTGGACTTGATTATTTATTTGCATGCTGTTTTTGTCTGCCGATATTTTTCAAATTTTATTTTATTTCGAAATTATAACCTGTGACTTCTCCATATATACAATGAAAAATCCCAAGTTCATTGTATCAAACAAGAAGGAGGAACCCATAAGTACATAAAGGGTTAAAGGGTAACGTTCTCCAAATAAAACATGAGCTTTAAAAGCCAGAATTTGTATGTCAAATCAGTTTGCTTCAAATTTTATCAAATTCTATCAAAAAATAAAGAAGTTATATATATTTGAAGTTTCCATTATTTCTTTTATGAATGCGGCCATATTTGAGAGTTTATGACATCATAACCTCCGAATTATATATGCAAAAATAAATAAGAATTTAAAATTAATTTTCACTATATTTTGATGTATATGCCTAATATAACATTAAAGGCTCATTTATACAAGAAATTATGTTAAAGAAATTAATTAAAGAAATTATGCATCTTAATAAGATTTCATGTATTTCATTTGTATGTCATATTTTTTTATATTCAAAATGGCGGCTGTGACAGTCTGTTATGAAAACTTCATTTATTAATAACTTTCTTATTTCTCAACCAATTTTGATAAACTAAAACACTATGTTCACTTATGAAACAGAGTAAACATAGTGTTTTAGTATGATTAAATTCCCTTTGGAATTTTTATTGAGATAATCAATTTTGATAAAGTTTGCATTAAAATTGTTTGTGTGCAAATGCCTGTCTTTTCGGACACATTTACCTTTAGAAGTGCATTTTCCAATGGTACATAGATGAATATATAAAAACAACAAAAAATCTGCGTAGTATGACATGATATGGTAACTTGGCAATTAACAAATGTATATAAATCTCTAATAACAAATAAAAAAATCATTTCCTGAACATCTACATACATGACTAGATATTGTTCTACAGCTTATAACTTAACTTGATTATCTGTAGCATGAAAAATTGAACCAGTGCATGAAAAAGTACAAGAAAGACCTGTGTGTCCAGCAAAGACTCAGATCAGACTGATCTTAGTTTTTTGCTGTCAGCATGAAGTGACCATGATCACCTTAAGGGTGTTAAAAAAGTTTGTTCCGCTCTTCATCATAGAATTTCGAATCATTTAAAAAGGAATTATACTGAAAAATTGCATTTTCCATGACCCTTTTATTCCTTGTGATACTCTGTAGTGTTTGGCATCATGTCTGATATCAAATATCTTCACACAATTACATTTACTTTGGGGACTGTCTTTCAATCTCTCTAGAAAAATCTTATACTTTCCGAAAATTGCGACATTTTTTAGTTTGGGTGGATCTTTACAGCCTTGCAGTTTAGTAAACGTACTAAAACCTTATATAAGATGAATAACAACTCCATTTAGGGTTTCTTAACCAATTAGGAAATATTCTTATCACTATGGCCATGCATTACAATGGATCTTTGTCATAAACCCCCATTTTGCTCCTTGAGCCCCCAAATTTCTGAGGCGTACTTGATTTTGAAATCATTTATTCCTTGACAAAATATTTGATTTAATATCCCATTGTTTATTTCTTATCAAGTGAGTATCTTTAAAGAATTTCAGTGACATTCATGTAATTAGACACATTATAACTGAAATAATAGGAACATAGTTTTATTGCGAAACAAACTTTCTTAACACTCTGTAGTTACCATTTGAGCGATCAGCATAGTTATTAGATTGGGTTGATGCTCAGGCTGTTCGGCGTCTTCAATGGTTTCACAGGTCATTTTTTGGGTTTTGTCATGCATTGGCTGGAATAACATATAAAAAAAATGGCCTCAAGGCCTGACCCAACCCACACCAACTACAGTAAAACCTGTCTTAGGCCGCCACTCAAAAGTATACAAAACAAAGATCTTAATGACAAATGGCAGCTTCATGAAGGTCAAAAGTATTGCAGAATGCTCCCATTAAAGCATTTTGCAGTACTTTTGACCTGCATTAAGCGATAATCCATCTTAAAACACATTTTTGAACTTCTTTTTGAGTGGCAGCTTAAGACAGGTTTTGCTTTATCAAATAGCTATTTTACCTACTTAACTCTCTCTTGACTAGATACAATGCAGATTATGGTTATCCCTTCACTGAATTACCCTGAGCGTAACTCGAGGGCAAATTGCTTCCCATATGCCATATAATCACGAGCATCGCTTGTGATGAACATGTCCTTGTTTATAGTATGATAATGGTCAAAGGGACAAAACTCAATTATCCTAATCTGTTCTAGAATGAAAGTTAACTTTTTCAAGATGTATCCTATATCTCCGGGTCCAAAATGGTGTCCGTAGCTTGATTGTATATGGAGTAAAAGGTCCTTTTGATGAACACCTCTGTTTTTTTTTAAGATGGCAGCTGATCGTGGCATTACTATGTTGCGTTTCTTGGAAGCAGAAGGTATTGTGGCAGACTAAAATGGCTCGTATAGGGAGGTCTATGATTATTAATTGGAATCAGAAACAGAAAAGAGGAAAATGATGGTCATTCTGAAATTTTTGAACCATTGTTTTTCAATCATTCCAAAACAATGATGTTGAAAACAAAAGTAGACAGTCATGCATATTTCAGTTGTTGAAAAATATTTTGACATGCTATCACTAGAACAATTTGAACCAAATGTCTCAAACAAGTAGGAGAAAATTTGGTGTAAATCCCTACGGTAGTTATGATTTTGTATAAAAATTTTTGTAACATCATAATAACATCAAAGTACTGTAGCTTTATTTTCCCCGGCATATGGTGTGCCCTTATATAAGGCAGTGAAGGGGTTAAATTCTAGATCCAGAACTACCCCAAAATCTAGATCTGTAAGCTATCTTTGAGAACTACAAAAAATCTAAATCTGTCAAAGGGGCTCTTGCATGGTACGGGATATTAACATGGGAGTCTGCCCACAGTTGCATTTTGAAAATATTAATTTATTTAATTGTCTGGGGTATAACTTTAATATTTATGGTGAGGTTGAGTTTTTATGCAATTCCATTGCTAATTTATGACGTCATGAATGATATCACTATAATACTTTAGGGTACCCAGTTAAAATCATTTCTAAAGTAATTGACATATCATGTAACGGGCGGAGAAATGTTTTATTAAATAGCTATATCATTGATAAGTTCGCTGTTACTTAAAATGGATTTGTATGCATTAGGATATAGGGTGGGCATTCATTTTTATAGCATGGTACCCCAATTTTCGACTGTATATTTTGTGTTCAGTCTAATTTGGAATTAACATTTTTACAGGTTGCGGTCTTTGCCAAGATACCATTTCAACATATAAACTACCCATATATGTAAAGAGTATGTTGACCAAATTTCATGAAATTCAAGGACCGGTAACATATTTTTTTAACCTGGTGTAAACACATGGCCCTAATTCATTGAAATGTAAAAAAATACAATAATTATGTTTCAGTGTAAAACATACTTGAATACTTGCTTAGTATTAATCATCATGCTAGTACGTTTATTGGTAGAAGTTGATATGTTCAGTGTTTTCCGCTATTATGGATTGGAAAAAGAAAAAAAAGAAAAAAACAATATTCTTTGATATTAAGTGCCATGATTCTTATTTAATGAAGTGTTTACATAATAATATTAGCCAAATGATACAATATGATGGCATCTGTACTTAACACATCTAGTTTCTAACATTAAAACTACATCTAGCCAATGTTACACTTAATATGTAACACTATAAAGAATTTTAATTCATACAGAAGAGAAACCTTATGACAAGCCAGTTCATACAGGAGAGAACCTTATATCTATCATTTTATAATTGTAAGACTCATTAATAAACCTGCTTCACAAAAATAACCCCCTGTCAAACCTATTGGTTAAAATTAGCCATTTTGGTCACAGATAACTCTTGACTTCATAGGTATTGCTAATTTAATGCTTAAATCTTCTCTGTTAATTCTGTTTTGTGAAACTGATGCTAATTTCCATCAAATAGCAACATTTATACTTTAGCTGGCTTTATATTCTAGGCATACAGTTTGTTTCTGGACCTCACTTATTCATGTAGAACACTGTTTTATGATACATTTGATAAGACTCTGTTACACGTTATCCTGGTCACGGCACCAAAATGTGGTTCCTCTAGTTCAGTTGGGATGTAAAGAAAATATTTAGTCTTCTTGTTTTCACATGTTTATTGTTAGGATATTATGTTTCTTAAACAATATCATGCAGGACTTGAGGAAGTGATACACATTGTCTTGGCCCCATAGTGCATTGACACAGGGCCATGACCTTCAGCATTTCTGACCATTGAATCATTTAAAATTATCTAAACATGTCTTTCTTTAAGAAAAGTGGAAGTAGATTAAAAACAACCTCCTAATGTCGAGTAATTGATTCATTTGTACTAAATAATTAATTTTGCTAAAACTGACCTATACCCATAAGAGGTAGGAAATGACAAAGTTACCGGTTTTAGATAAACATGATATTTGGCTCAGATCAGCAGTATATATATCAAATGTTTTTGTGATAATATGATATCTTGACAAAGACTAGAACATATCCATCTTTGGAATTGAATGTTGAATGTTTTGTAAACTTTTGAAAAAAAATATTGAAATTTTACAATCACTTCTTCTGAAAACGTAAACCATAATTCATCCAAATGGTTTTGTGGTATTAAAATAATGTCCATGGTATTTTGGATTCAATCTAGATGACAAATCATAGAAATAAACAAAACTATAGATTTAGGACATTAAAATTTAGAGACAGGTTGCCACCTTAAAGGTGGAGTACGTCAGGATTGCTTCCTAAGCCTTATTCTTAACTATCTTATTCCATAAATACATTTTCGTAGTTCGTATATAATGAGTTATTAATATGCAAAGTTTGAAGAAAATCCATGCGTGGGCACAGATGAAAGTACCCCTTTGTCTTTAAACCCAAAAATCTAAATACATTCTTGTTAGATTACTTCAAGAACAACCCTCAAAATCTAGATAGGACTAGTCCCTCTCCCAAAACAAATCCAAAAATCTAGTCTAGATTTTTGGGTTTGTTTTGAGAGAGCAAAAACAAAACATACAATGTAAATTTTTATTACACTGTGGAATCATAGGGGAATTGATAAAAAATGTTCTTGTTCGATCAAAAGGAGATGAATTCAGGGATTTTCCAAGGCCTGATTTGGGACCGAATATCGGCCCCTTCCCAATTCTGAAACTAGCAAAAGCTTCCCAAAATGGTGTATATTTTGGTGAAAATTTCATGAAAATCTGAACAAAAATAGCAATGTTACAGATGCATGAAAATTTGAATAAAAATGTGAATGAAAACAGGTTTTCATTCACATTTTTATGCAAATTTTCATGAGTTTTTTATGAAGGGCAATTAAGGCAACAAATGCTTTACACTGTTAATTTCTTTTATGCTTTTTAATCCATTTAAAATGGAGGTCAAGTTCTGTTAGACTGCATCAAATTTCCCCAATTTTGATGATCCAAATGCTTTTTTCCAAAATTCAACAGGCCCATGGCCCCGACTTCAGAAAGGAAGGAAAATATCTGGAATTGAAAACTGGAATGTAAGTTGCAATTAACCCTTAATGCGCCAATGGCAACAAAAGTCGTCTGCTTTTTTCGTCTGCTGAAATGTTTAAGAAGCCTCTATGGCAAACAGTGTGGACCCAGATTCTGTTCTGGGTCCACGCTGTTTGCTTCTATACTTACTTTGTCGGTAATGTTTGGCAATTATTTGCAGCAGACGACATCAGCAGAAGACATTTCAGATATATTTTTTTCGTGGCGCTTTAAAAGTTAATGATGAAACATTGAATAAATAATTGATCTAAAAGCTCCAATGCATTGAAGAGATTAAAAACAGAAACAAATGAAGAAGAAAAGAAAAAAAATCAGGGGGCCAATAACTAATGTAGAATTGACAAAATTTTCCCCACAAATGACCCTTACCCACCTGTCTAACAAATAAAGAGCTTGACGTTAAATCTACCGAAATTCTACTGTACATGTATTATTTTCTGGAAATAATTCCCAGAGATTGTTTGTTTTATTTGATTCTTTATGTCCCATCAACAATCTTTCAGTTATAAAGGGATGGGTCTGCCTGGGTTAAACAAGTACTAAGCTAGGATTAATGTTCTTGCTCAAGGACGCAACGCAATGACGCCGATGAGGCTCGAACCCGCGGCCCCTCGGTCTCGAGTCAAGCACTCTACCAATGAGCCACTGCGCCCCCTATTCTGAGAGATTGAATAAGCAAACATCAAATGAATGGACATAAAAGCATACACATCCATCATACATTATAACCCCTTGACATCTTGTTAGTGTCAGAACTGAAGTATGTGGCAACTACTGAGTACACACTACACAGGCCTCGAAGCGAGAAAACCTGTCTTCTGGGGTTTGCGAAAACCTTTGTTATTCGCTTTTGGAAACTATAATATTTAAACTCGCTACCAGCCAAATTTAAATGTTCTAGCTAGTCCATATAGCCTAGGAGACTGGTTTGAGTCTCGATTTGTCGGACACCCCAAAGACAGGTTTTGTCGCGTATAGGCCCACACTGTAACAATATAAATAGAGAAGATTTGGAAAAGAAATTTCCCTATCTTACAGCTGCTTAAATACTGTATACAACCTTCTAAGTGCACTGTCAACTATATTTTTAATACAAGGCTCTTAAGTAAGTGGTCATTTTATATGATACTTGTGAGCATTTGCGAGTTTCAAAAATTTCATATGAAAATACCAAAGTGTAAGATTCTGTTTCTCAAATGACAGTTTTGAACCATATTTTTAGACTTGTATAGAAGACAATTTTTTAAGTAGAAAATGTGATATTGTCAAGCATTGCTACAAGGGTCTCGTATAATGTCACCTTTACACTGAGGTTTATTTATATACACCTCCTTCTATGGAGCTAACTACAGGAATGTAAGTACATGTATATGAGATCATGAATGTCAATGGAATTCTAAAGGCTACAGACAAAATGGTCAGATTTTTACTAAATTTTTGTGACTAGTATCTTTGAAAAGTTCTTCCTACAAGTTATACACATATGAAATGGGCTTTGTTGTGTGAAAACTTGTCTTTGGGGTTTCCAAAAAGCTCATACCCCATCCAGCCTGCTCAGCTAAATAACTAGCTGAAAAATTTAAATTTTGCTTGTAGCAAGTTTCAACAGGATACTTTCCAATAAGCAAATAACAAAGGTGCTGATCAGACTGTGCAGATGTGCAGGCTGTTCTGCACCTTTGTTGTTTGCAAACCCAGAGGACAGGTTTTCTTTGACTGAGGCCTAATTTACAGGGTTTTAGTTAAGAGTGCGCAACAAAAACTAATTTTCTTATTTCTCAACCAAAACATATGTTGTGGGTACTCAAAAGAACTGTCTCAATGAGACGAATCTTTTGAGCACCCAAAACATATGTTAAAAATGGTGGGCAAGAAAATATTTACAGTTTTACGCAGAAAAAAATTGCTTATCTCAACCTGTGGGCCTAAATATCAAAGCTCTAGATCTAGTTTTTCAAAAGTTATTGACAACGCTGAAGTTTGTTGCATGCATGCAAAAACAATATGCCTTCAGGATATTCGATACCAAGGGCGTAAAAATAGCACTATTCGGCTTATTTACAAAGGACTAGAATGCTGGAACACCCAAATTGAAACTCAATGGGGGATACAGCGGGTGTTCAGGAGGTTTGCTCGAACCCCCTCCCCCCCTCATTTTTAAATATCCTATGAAAAAGAAATAATTTGGTTTTAGTGAGTCCAAATTATTTCATTTTCATTGGATATTTAGGAAAAATGAGATAAAATCAGCAAAGCAAACTCCCACACCTTTATATATATGAACCCCTTTTTCCAGAAATCCTGGATCCCCCCTTGAATTTTCCTGCATTTTGGCATTGAAACACATATTGTGGGTACTCCGTGAGATGATTTCAATGAGTGCCAATGTGTGTGTTAAAATGAAAAACAAGCAAAATTTCTCAGTAAGTTTGTGTGTAATACAAAGAAGGCTGCTCTATCACAGGGGCCAGTCCAGTGTTTACAGTATGCCACAAAGTAATAGTTTATAGTATATTTCAGTATATTACCGGAGATGGCATGTTTTTTAGCTGGACTGGCCCCTGTGGCTCTGATAGCTGTCTTTCTTAAAAAAACTCATTTTTCAAAGTTCTTTATGTTTGATTGAAAACATTGCAGATCCAGATCAGCTGGCTTCTAATGAAGATATCTGATCAGGTTCCACACAGTTTTGCATCCATACAATGAATTTGTATCAATAATGAAGTGGCATGGGCGAAAGTTCAAAATTTCCAAAATCCTGAACTTTTGAAATTCAAATTTTAAAACTTGCAGTATGCATGCAAAATAATAATATTTCAAGTTTACATGGTTAATTGTCTTTAGATCAACCGTAAATATTAAAAAAAAGAAGCTTTTATATCCAGCCTAATTCAGTATTTTGAGGCTGACTTTCTATGGAAAAAATCCTGAATTCAGGAATAATCCTGAAAACTTTCAACCATGTGAAATGGCACCATTGAACAGGCTGGAAATAAAAAATTGATTTATCACATGATGTAACAAAATTACAAAAGATATAGAGGCTCATGTTTTATTGAATTTATTAAATGAGCTGAGGAAAAGAGATAAAATGGGAGACTTGCCGAGCAGGAATGTTAGATTCTATTTATCACATGATATTAAAATAACTATTAAATCGCATTTTTGGGGTGAAAACGGCAAGATTTACCTCTCTTTTGTTTGTTTGATTTTGTTTGATTTGATTTTTTATGTCCCATCAACAATCTTTCAGTTATAAAGGGACGGGTCTTCCTGGGTTGAAGGACGGGTCTCCCAGTACTTAGCTAGGATTATTGTTCTTTCTCAAGGACACAACGCAGTGACGCCGGTGAGCTTGAACCCACGGCCCCTCAGTCTCGAGTCAAGTCACTCTACCACAGACCTCTCGTTTAAGTAATAATGGACGCCATTACATGTAACGAAATCTGTTAACCACTAGTGGTTTATCGATTCTATTGCATGGCATTATTTCACTTTCAGACGCAAGGTCATGTGAAAAAAAAAACATTAAAGGTTTACATTGTTAGTAACATTGTGAAATGACATCCCTAAAAATGTTGCTTACATGATGACAAAATCTTTACATATTCAACCAAAATTGTGAATTCAAATAGATTTTTGTGTCATATGACATACATATGTGCTCCTTTATTAAACATGCTACAAAATAGAGATAAAATGCTTGGCAAGCCTCACATTTTATCTCCTTTCCTCAACTCATTTAATAAATTCAATAATACATGTAAGATCCTCCATAAAACATTCACAATTTATAAGAGCATGCCTCCTGATTAGGCCATGGTAAATACAAGAATTCAAAGAAAATTATTCTTTAGCTGTCAGATGATGCTTTGTTCGAACCACTCTCTGAAATTATCTTTTTGAATGCTGGGTACCAGAGGTAACAGAATTCCATGCTCAACTCAGCTGAACATGAAATTTATCCTGCTCATAAATGTTGAAATGCCAACTATTGTTGGCATTTTAACATTTATTAGCATGATAAATACACGTCTGAGAGTTTTAAAGCTAGAAAAATTTTAATTTGTCAGCAATTTAGTTTTTATTAGCAGTTGGAATTTCATGCACAATTGAGTTGAGCATGAAAAAAGTTCTTAAGCCTCTGGGCCTCGAGTCCACGTTCAACAACTGGTAGACTGGCTCCAGTCCTTAAAACAATTTTTCATCAATGTGTCATATGATATACTAGTAGCTAGTCTAAATCGGATGGCTCTGTTTTAAGCTTAAAACAGAGCCATCAGAGTTAGACTTAAGCTACAAGTATATGATATGACACATTGATGAAAAATTGTTTAAGGACTGGAGCTAGTCTAAACAGCTGGTATCTTCGGAAAGTCTCCGCTACTGAAAGCCATAAACTTCCACAACGTTACAGGAGAAGTCTTCATGTCCACACAGAGGCTGATTCCCAAATGTGTCACATTTTTCTGTCCGGCAGTGTGATAAAGTCTCATCTAATATTAGGGCCCCACCATGTCTGAAAAAATGAAAAATCATAAGCAATGTATGTGTGACCTTTGATCTTCCCCAATGAATGTGACCACAGGTTTAGATAAACAAAACAAAAATCGGCGTTAAATTTTAAATATTTTCTTATCACTATTTTTTAGCATATATTTTGGGTGATCAAAAGAGCTATCTCATTGAGATGATTCTTTTAAGTACCCACAACATATGTGTTGGTTGAGAAATAAGAACATTAATTTTCTGTTAAGCACTCCTAACTAAAGGCCTTGGAAAGAGGGGACTGAAACCATGCTCTGCATGTCTGCTAAAATAAAGAGGACAATAGTGAGAAATGTTTTCAGAATCCGGGTAACAATTCAGGAGATAAGGAGCACACACAAAAACTCTACAAGTGACTTGTGACCTCCCAATATGACCTTGACCTAGCAGTGGGGCAAGCATACTCTTCACTTTGCTGGCCTTCTCAATGAGGTGGAAATGTGCGTGAAATGTTTTCAGAATTGGGGTAACGGTTCACGGGATCAGGAACACACACAAAAACTATACACAAATGACCTGTGACCTCCCACTATGACCTTGATCTAGTAGTGGGGCAAGCATACCCTTCACTTTGCTGGTCTTCTCAATGTGGTGGAAATGTGTGTGAAATGTTTTCAGAATCAGGGTAGCGGTTCATGAAATAAGGAGCACACAGAAAAACTCTACAAGTGACTTGTGACCTCCAACTATGACCTTGACCTAGTAGTGGGGCAAGCATACTCTTCACTTTGCTGACCTACTCAATGAGGTGGAAATGTGTGCCAAATGTTTTCAGAATCCGGGTAACAATTCATGAAATAAGGAGCACACAGAAAAACTCTACAAGTGACTTGTGACCTCCCACTATGACCTTGATCTAGTAGTTGGGCAAGCATACTCTTCACTTTGCTGGTCTTCTCAATGAGGTGGAAATATGTGTGAAATGTTTTCAGAATTAGGGTAACGGTTCATGAAATAAGGAGCACACAGAAAAACTCTACAAGTGACTTGTGACCTCCCACTATGACATTGATCTAGTAGTGGGGCAAGCATACTCTTCACTTTGCTGGTCTTCTCAATGAGTTGGAAATGTGTGTGAAATGTTTTCAGAATCAGGGTAACGGTTCATGAAATAAGGAGCACACACAAAAACTATACACAAATGACCTGTGACCTCCAACTATGACCTTGATCTAGTAGTTGGGCAAGCATACTCTTCACTTTGCTGGTCTTCTCAATGAGGTGGAAATATGTGTGAAATGTTTTCAGAATTAGGGTAACGGTTCATGAAATAAGGAGCACACAGAAAAACTCTACAAGTGACTTGTGACCTCCAACTATGACCTTGATCTAGTAGTGGGGCAAGCATACTCTCCACTTTGCTGGTCTTCTCAATGAGTTGGAAATGTGTGTGAAATGTTTTCAGAATCAGGGTAACGGTTCATGAAATAAGGAGCACACAGAAAAACTCTACAAGTGACCTTTGACCTCCAACTATGACCTTGACCTAGTAGTGGGGCAAGCATACTCTTCACTTTGCTGGCCTACTCAATGAGGTGAAAATGTGTGTGGAATGTATTGGCATAGCTCCCATTACGCACTTACTCATGTGCAGGGGTGTAAAATTATTTTTTTACTCACTCACCCTGCAGGACTAGTGGGTGGAAAAAGCTACTCTCCCTCATGGCATTATCACTCGCCCTTAATAATTTGCCTACATGTACTTGAATCATATTGATAAACATATACTCTTTTTCAGTTTAAATAGTGTTTTTTTATCATAGTCTTTCTGCTGAGGCTACATTTTTTCTGTCTCTCATTATCTCCTCCCTCTGTTTTCTTCCCTTAAAACGATCTAATGTCTCGCTGTGACATTATGTGTGTGAAATATTTTCAGAAACAGTCCATGAGTTCATAAGATATGAAGCAGAGATAAATATGTGCATGGGACCTTTTATCTCCCATTATGACCTTGACCTTGAAGCAAAGTATCTTATATCTTTCCTATGTTCACTCTGGTAAATCTGGTTGCTTCTCAATGAGGTGGACATAAGTAAGAAATATAATCATTATCACATCTGGAAATTTCAAGATACAGTAAAAACTATAACGTCACTCTTTATAACAGAATATTTAGTATCCGACGTTAATTTGTAGGAAACGGATCTTTTTCCATTAAAATTCATTCTCTATAACAGAATATTCACTTAATGACACCGACAGTGAGTTCTGTGAGCAGATATACATTTCCTATTGAATTCCTATTGAAAATAAATTCATTATAACAGAATTTTTACCAGGTGTCAGTCAATTTGGTGAAATGAACAGGTATCTGTCACATTGGATAAGAGGGAAGCTTTCTGAGTTTTGATTCATTATGAAATTTATCTGATGTATGCATTTGGAATAATCATGATGTTGAAACCTGGTACTGGTCCGCATTTCTTTAAAACAGCAAATTCACTTTAACATCAAAGATATCTTGGAACAAACATGTCGTTATTAAGAGTGTTGACTGTATAAGGATAAATCACTACCCACCCTCCTCCAACTGTAAGTACTGTCCTATCACCAGCCTGGAACATATTTGCAGTGTTGGGAATACTTTCCTCCTTTAGTCCTATCCAATCATACTTCTTCTTCTCGGGGGAGAGTGTGAAAACAAATGTTTCTCCTGTACCAAAGTACGATAGGTTCTTTGCGTTCATCTTTCTTTCTCTCCAGTAACTTGAACAGAATGCTCCAAATATCTGAAATAAGCCGAATTTGATTTTTGTTTGATTTGATTCTTAACGTTCCATCAACACTCTTTCAGTTAAACAGGGACGGGTCTTCCTGGGTTGAACCAGTACTAAGCTAGGATAAATGTGTCTTGCTCAAGGACCACAACGCAGTGACGCCGGTAAGGCTCAAACCCGCAGCCCCTCGGTCTCGAGTCAAGCACTCTACCACTGAGCCACTGCGCATCCCACCCAATTTGATGTTATTTGCCATGAACCTGGATGACAATAATAGACTGCCAAATATATGTTCTTGACATCTTATCTTGAGACATTTCATTGCTAACGCTAACTTGTTACCATCATGGTTATATCACATAAATGATCTGGACTCTGAGGGTATAAAACTTTTTTCATGCTAAATTCAAGTGAGTATGAGATTGATCATGCTTATAAATGTTAAAATACCAACAATTGTTGGCATTTTAACATTTATTAGCATGATAAATGCAGCATCTGAGAGTTCTAAAGCAAGCAAATTATTTATGTTTTAGTATTTTTGCTTTCATGAGCAGTTGAAATTTCTTGCTCAGTTGAGTTGACCATGAAAAAAGTTTTATAACCTTGGGGGCCTGGACACCAAGGGTATAAATCCTTTTTCCTGCTAAACTCAGCTTAGCTTAAAAGTTCAACTGCTCATAGAAAGTAAAATACTGATAATGATTTTTCCTGTTTAAAACACTAAGATGATGTATCTATCCTACAGCATAAATTTCATGCTCAATTGAGTTTAGCATGAAAAAGTTTTATAACCTCAGGAGCCAGACTGAGAGCAGGCCCCGAGGTTATAAAACTTTTCTCATACTCAACTCAGCTGAGCATGAAGTTTTTCCTGCTAATAAATGTTAAAATGCCAAAAATTGTTGACATTTTAACATTTATTAGCATGAAAGATACAACATCTGAGAGACTTAAACCAAGAAACATCTTTTTTTGTCAAGCAGTTGAAATTTCTTTCTCAGTTGATTTGAGCATGAAAAAAGTTTTATAACCTCAGAGGCCAGACTGCTTCCACACACAAAGTCAGGGACAGATTAACTTCTAGGGACTTGTAAAGTCAAAATGTTCCCAAGAGTCTTGCTAACATCTACAGTTGAGCATTGAGAACCCCAAAGATATGTTTTCCAAGTATATTAACCTTTTTTTTGTACAGATGGATTTTGCTATATTGAGGATCTTACATGAGCGCTCCCCTTGTTGCAGATATAGAGGCTCTTATATGAGTGCTCCCCTTGTTGCAGATATAGAGGATCTTACATGAGCACTCATGTTTTATTGAATTTATTAAACAAGTTGAGAAAAAGAGATAAAATGCAAGGCTGGCCAAGTTTAATAAATTCAATAATACAAGAGTACGAATGTTAGATTCTATTTATCATATGACACTAATATTACTTTGAAATCTCATTTCTGCTGTAAAAACATTATATTTTTTTGTCATTATGTACGCAACGTTGTTATGGACGTCATAACGTTTCCCGGAAATCTGTAAACCACTAGTGGTTTATCAATTTTATTGCATGGCGTTATTTCACTCCCAGACGCGACATCATTTGATGAACATATTTAAACAATGAGGATGAGCTTGTTCATTATACACAAGGGATGTTCAAATATGAATGCAACCAGCTTCATAACTTTCTTCACATATATGTTACAACAAAATGTTATATGTTTCTATAAAGGACTATATGCCACCTTTAAACAGGCACCGAAATGAAGAAATATACTTAACGAGTTATAGCCCTTTGAATGAGGGTCACTCAAGTATACTAACAAACTCAATGATTCAAACATATACAGTGATATAGACGAGCGTATAATTCTTCAATAAACAGGTAAAAATTCATTTTTTAATTAATTATCCCATTGTTCCTATAAAAAGATTCTGTGAAAGTTATGAAAATCCGACATGTTTTTGTTTAATTACATCGTTTGCAAATAAATGGTAAACAAATCACCACCTTTCAGTTTTCAGTTAAACTTATCTCTAACGAAATGCACAAAGCAAAATTAAAACTAGTTATAACTCAAAGACAATATGTTGATAGATCACACTGAGTTGTTGCTACAAATTATTAATGGATAGTTGGTACTTTTTAAAAGCTGAAACTTCTTTTTATTAAGTCAGAAATGCCTTAAGTGAAAGGGTTATTGAATTTATACTTAATTTTGATTTCATAACATTGCGGCTTTATTCTAAATTTGAACTTAAACTTTAAGTTTGACCACTATAGGCATTATTTAGAATAAAATTACTCCCCTGGCCTAATGGGACTAGACAGATTGAACATATTTAATTAATGCAAACACATCATTAAGAAACAGAAAAGTGTTTGAAAAATGATATAAAATGTGATAACTCTGTAAATAGAGGACAGCGCTTTTTGAAAACTCCCTTATGACATATTTAGCATATTTCAGCAAAAACGCAAATAATAAGATACAGGGATGTTCGTTATTACATCATCAGTAGATTACTCAAAATGACGTTTATTTTAAAATTAATGACGTCTTACTCGAGATTGAGACAGGATTATATAATAAAAGTTCTGCAAGCAACTTTGTGAGTGTTACTAAAACCATCTTCGCAAGCCAAGGGTACTAAAACTTGCATCTAAAATTTGGTGCCAATTTGTCTCAAACTTACAAAGATATGACACTTTGTCCGCACATGTACCAAAATGTGTATTGCAATTTGCTTCAGAAAAACTTCAGTATATAGGAGTGGCCTTCATATAAGTGTCTAAAACTCGAAGAATATAATGTGTGTTTCTTTAAATGTTTGGTGCCAGTTTAAAGGTGACAAATAGTTATTTTCAGAAACATATAACATTTTGTTGTAGCATATATGTGAAGAAAGTTATGAAGCTGGTTGCATTCATATTTGAATACCCCTTGTATTTCAAGGGGTGACAAGTATAACATAGTCAGCTTATACAAGCTCACTATGAGCAAAATCATGTTGAAGGGTTGAGAATCATAATGACTAAAACACTCTTTATGGTCTGTAAGGCTATGGTAATTGATGGGCAGTATTTGGGATGAATACTGTACTTCAATTGCTGATCATAATTTAGCATGCAAAACGACTTATGTAGCGGTTTATTAAAGTACTTTAAAATTGGATGCTAGCTAGATGTACATGATTGATGTTTAGATTGGACACAATTCAAATCAGTATTTACATTTCGAAATATTCAATAATAAGATCATATGATGGTTATGTCAAAATGCGCAGGTGGTTCTACATGTAAGAGTACCTATTACCTCGTAGACCTTTATTCTGCATGCGCAGTTCAATGTAAGATAATCTATGGGCCTGAGTGGTGTAGGGGTCGTAGGTTCGATCCACTGGCTTCACAAGCCCCTAGATGGTATTCCAGGTTGAAACTCAGTCCCCACAGCAACTAGCTGTTGTCAGGATAGAGCTTCAAAACTATAACTACAGGACCATAGTAGAATGACAATGATGTACATTTATGCTTACGTTGGAATAGCGCCCAGTCACTTGTTGTATTATACATGAATCTTATGATTGCATATTCAGTCCAGATGGATCAGGTGATGGAAAGTTTCGATAGTGGGCACACGTTTGCCATTGTTCACATCGCAGATGCTTAGTAATTATTTCAGTGCAATCATCAGAATCTTGTCATAATATTTGGGCTTATTATACGGATTTAGTAACGGTTAATGTTTTGGAATGAAAACATCTTTCCATTTTCACTATATATACTGCCGGGTACGACCATGTCTTCAGAGAGGGATCAGATTTTGCTTTAGATTAGATCAGATCAGATTAGATTTGATTTTGATGAGGAAACCAGTGCATTTTCTGTGATTATTATGAGCTGCTCAGTTGAGCACGCTTCAGTCTTGAATTATACTTATGTGACATTATAATATACCACTATACGATCATGAACTAAGACAACTGTGTTTAGTTTCTTTCATTTTAATTACGTTATACGGTTGTTTTATTGGTGCCGCTCGCCGGATCTTGAAAAAATGGACCTGACGTCAAAGAAGGAGGTAAGCTTCACTGTTTTCTTTAATGCATGTCATTAATTAACTTTCTCAAACAAATTGGAAATGGCTTTTATGGACACAAATTTTTAAGTATAATTGCTAGGCTGTAGGCTTCTAATCAAATTAAGATTTGACTTATTTAATTAATTGATGAAGTAAATATCTTAGTAAACAAATAAATTATAAATAAAAATGGCCGAAGGGGAAGAAATTGCCAGGGTTTTTCATACTTTAACACAAGAACTGTCAAATGTTTCAAGTGCCCTGACAACTCAAGGTATAGCTGCAAATATTCCCAAATTTGATGGAAATCCAAAATTTTTTAGAGAGTGGGTCAAATCAATTGACAAATATGCCGTACTTTTAAATGCACCAAATGAAAAGAAACATTTAATGGCTTTTCAATCAGCAACAGGGGCAGTTAGTGGGTTCATTGAAAGATACATGAACGCTAACCCACACAACACGTGGGAGCAGCTTAAGAGGCAGCTGACAGCTCGTTTTAGCGATGTGACAGACCCTCAATTTGCGCTGTCACTTTTGAGAAAATTAAAGCAAAAGCAGGGCGAAAACATTCAAGTTTTTGCAGAACGCATTTTAAGTTTAGCAGAAGAAGCATTTCTAGGGCAGGCTGGAGATATGGTTGAACAGCAATTGATTGAAACTTTTGTTGATGGTATCAGTAACGACCAGTTAAAATTAAAAATATTAAGGGACAGGCCAAATACGCTTCAAGGGGCCATAAGCATAGCGACCAATGAGCAAAATTTAAGGGCTAGAGTAGCCTTGTCGCATCCAGTACGAAATGAGCAACCTATGGAAGTTGATCATTCCCGCAATAGGAGGTTTTTTAGACCTCACCAGAATAATAGGCAAATTAATGCAGTAAAATGCTGGAAATGTGGCCATGAAGGTCACATATTAAGGGACTGTAGGAGTGAGCAGGCGCACAGACAAAACAGGCCATCAGTAGGTCATGGTAGGGGTTGGTCAAGGCCAAGTAAGCAACCTGGTGTTCAGGAAAACTAGGTGGCTCTTTACAGAAAGAGGTCACTGTAGAGAGTTATAGTAATAGTGATAAAAACAACATCTCCACATATAGGGTTAATGTTTCTGGTAATCCGAACTCGTGTATTGTATTCATAGGCAAACAAAAGTTTAGATCTCTTGTCGACACTGGGGCGGAATGTTCATTGATGCACCGTAGGGTGTATGACAATTTAAAAAATAAGCCAAAGTTACTTAAGAAGAGTGTCAATTTGCAGTCTGCAAATGGTACTCAATTACAAGTGGATGGCTGTGTCAATGTTCATTTTCGTATCGGTGGTACCGAAGTGTCACAGGATTTCTATGTAGTCCGGGACTTGAATAGAAATATGATCTTGGGTTTGGATTGGCTGAAACAAAACAATGTCAGAATATACTTTGATTTAAAAAGCTTAAGAATAAATGGTAAAACATATGTTAACCTAGAGGAAGATATACATGTAGCATCAACCGTTAGAATGAAATATACATGTTCAATTAAACCAAATACTGCATGCATTTGTTATGGCAAGGTTAGAGAAAATCCTGACCTACCTTCAGGTCAATCTTATGACATCTCAGAAATAGATAGGGGTTTCATAGCAAATGAGCCAGGGTTAAAGGTTATCAATACTGTTTCCTGTTTAAGCAAAAATAGAACAGTACCTTTGTTGGTAGTTAATGAAACTAACAGACATTTTAAATTATATAGGCATGGTTTGATGGCTAGAATAGCGCCAATTAATGAAACAAAAATTGTCGATGCTACTTCAATAATTAAAAACAGTACCACAGAAAGTAATTTAAACCTACAAGATTTAGATGTGCCTTCAGAATATAGGCCCCATATTGAAGAATTAGTTAAAGAAAATCATGACCTATTTGCAAGTAAAGACTCAGAACTGGGTCATACAGACTTTGTGAAAATGAAAATAGACACAGGTGATACAAAACCTATTAAAATGAGGCCCTACCGTACTCCACTTAAGAACAGGGAGGTAATTGATAAAGCTTTGGAAGAAATGTTAGAGGCTAAAGTTATAAGAAGGTCAAACTCACCTTGGTCATTTCCTGTTGTGATTGTTGATAAAAAGGACGGTAGTAAGAGGTTCTGTGTTGACTTTAGGAAATTAAACCAGGTCACAAAGAAAAACTCATTTCCTTTACCATTAATTGATGATATATTGGCATTGTTGGGAAGAGCTAAGTTTTTCAGTTCATTAGATTTAAAGAGTGGCTACTGGCAAGTACTTATGGATGACCTAGATAAAGAGAAAACTGCTTTTGCGTGTCATAGAGGTTTGTTTGAATTTAATGTCATGCCCTTTGGCCTTTCGAATGCACCTGCTGTATTTCAGGAGCTCATGTCAGTGGTCTTAAATGGTTGCCATGCATTTGCAATTGCATACCTTGATGACATCTTACTCTTTAGTACTTCATTTGAAGAACACTTAATGCATTTGAACACTATCTTTGACAGACTAAGATATCATGGTTTGAAACTCAAGTTGAAGAAATGTAGCTTTTTGCAAACTGAGACAAATTATCTTGGCTTTGTTATTGATGAAAATGGCATTAAGCCAGATCAAAAGAAGGTAGAAGCAATCAGAGCTTTACCTGCCCCAACATGTGTTAAAGAAGTTAGATCTTTTGTTGGTATGTGTTCTTACTACCGCAGGTTTATTCCTAACTTTTCACAGATTGCAGAGCCTATAATTGACTTGACCAAGAAATATGCACACTTCAAATGGACGGACGTTCACCAGAGAGCATTTGATTTTATTAAGGATAGTTTGACTACAGTACCACTTCTTGTTTACCCTGACCCAAATGCATCATACACTTTATATACTGATGCAAGTGACACATGCATAGGAGCGTGCTTGACCCAATTGTCTGACAATGAAGAAAAACCTATATATTACTTATCCCACAAGTTAAGTAGGTCACAATGCAAGTGGTCAACAGTTGAAAAAGAGGCGTTTGCTATCCATTTTTCATTGCAAAAACTGGATTATTATTTACATAATGCTGAGTTTGTAATTAAGACTGACCACAAACCACTAAAGTACCTCTTAGAATCCCCAATGCAAAACAGAAAAATACAGTTATGGGCACTTAGTATGGCAGGGTATAATTGTAGGATTGAATATATACAAGGTACTACAAATACCTGTGCAGATTTATTGTCTAGACACCCAGATAATGTAGGTTTGGAGAAAGAAAGAGATGAGCAGGATGTATCCCTTGATGTCAATGATAACTCATATCAGGTCAATGTATTAGATTCCACAAATTTTGACCCAAAATCATATGCTAGTTGTGAATTACCCCATGAAGATTCTTTGCAGAAACCTGAAACTTTAGATCTGAAAGATTTTGACATGTACAATGAGCAATCAAAAGACGATGACCTTATGACCCTCAGATCTCAAGTAGAGAATGGTGGTGACCCTGGTAAGAATAATCAAAGACATTATCTTATAGTAGACAAATTACTTTACTATATATCCAACACAGATGATGACCCTTGCTTACGGTTATATGTACCAAAGCATCTTAAGCACCTTGTTGTCGGGCAGTATCATGACAGAAATGGTCACATGGGAGTTCAGAAAACTTTTGATTCAATTAGAAGAAAATATTTTTGGCCAAACTTGTTCAAAGACTTAAATGAATATGTTGGATCCTGTGTCATTTGTCAAACTAGGTCATTGCGGAAAGTCAGACAACCTTTACAAGAGACAGATATACCACCCTATCCCATGGCAAAAGTAAGTTTAGACTTATCAGGTCCTTATCCAACTTCTTTGTCTGGTAACAAGTTTATAATTGCTTTTGTTGATTGGTTTTCCGGTTGGCCTGAAGCTTATGCAGTTCCTGACAAGACTGCTGAAACTGTAGCTCATTTGTTGCTTGAAGAAATATTCCCACGTCATGGTAGTTGTTTACAAATTGTGACAGATAATGGGACTGAAAACGTAAACAATGTAGTTAAAGAAACTTTGGAGTCCTTGAACATTGATCATGTTTTGACTAGTGTTTATCACCCGCAAAGTAATGCAAAGGTTGAAAGATTCCATCGTACCTTACATGATGTTTTGGCAAAAAGATTGGCAGATGATCAACAAACTTGGGATTTACATTTAAATCAGGCTTTGGCTGCAATAAGGTTTAATGTAAGTGAGTCTTCCAAATACTCTCCCTTCTACTTGTTGTACAACAGAGATGTTGTATTACCAGTAGACAATCTGTTAAAACCTCGCAGAAAGTACCATGGGGAAGAAGAGCATAAAATAACCTTGCAAGAGCAACATAAGGCTTTCTTAACTGTAAGAAATAATTTAAGAAAGGCAAAACGTAGACAAGCCAGATACGCTGACAGAAATACTAAGTCTGTAGATCTTAAAGTAGGTGACCCTGTCTATTATAAAAATAACAGAAGAAAAGGGAAACTTGACCTAAAATGGAAACCATTTTATAGGATACTTGAAAAACGAGGTCCTGTGACCTACATTATCAAAAATCAATTAGATGGCTCCACCAGTAAGGTACATGCAGAAATGTTAAGGCTAGCAAACATTGAAGATTGGGAACTTAAAGAGACTAAAGATAATCGTCGCTTACGCGATGCTGCCTATGTTATCCCCCCTCAAGCATCAGAATCTAGTTCTGATTCAGAATCTGACCCCGACATGAATGTACCTTTAAATAAACTATCAAAAAGGTACAGGCATGAACGAGAAGATTCTGACAGTGAGGATAACATCCCCTTAATGGAATTAGCTAAAAGGTTAAAGGCTAGAGATGAAGTCAGCAGTCCTGTTGTAGATAGTAGGTCAGAGGACATAGAGATGGACAGTGAATTGTCTTCTGATAACCTAAGAGTTGATGAGGTTCAAATGACCCGTAAAAGGTCAAGTCCACGAAAACATAAGAAACATGACTATCAAGCAGATAAGATGCAAATCATGAAAATGATCATAGAGAGGTTATGAGCCCTCAGTGTGGATATGTTGTATTTAACTATGACATGACCTCATTTAACACATGATTGTGTTTGTAAATAATAATTTGATTCAGTGAAAGTAACTGATTGTTATTTTTTTTGTTCTTCAGATAACTCTGATGTACTGTTTTATCTGTAGTTCATGTCTCATTAACATTTCAAAAAGCTTGGTTGTTTCTGAAAGTGTGATTTTTCAGAAAACAAATGAAATTTATCAAAATGATGCACAATGGTTTGTGACATTTGTACATGACCTTGAACCATACCAAAAACTTATAAATAAGATAAGGGCTGATGTAGACCGTACAAATGAAATTGTACATGTGGTTAAGAATGACTATCACAAGTCAAAGCTTATAGCATATGCAGAAACGTTCGAAAGCTTGCAACTTGAAGTTGATTTGTTGTCTGATACTTACCAGTCCATATATAAAACATTCGAAAACTATCAGGTTTTAAATACGTACAGAAGTAAACGGTCTTTGATACCTCTTGTCGGAAATTTAATGAGTTCATTGTTTGGAACCTTGTCACAAAATGACCTAGATAATATTAACAGAAATATTAACATTTTGTCTGATAATCAGGAAAATATAATTCATGATTTAGAGATGTCTTTGTCTATTTTGAATATTACAAAAATGCAAATCAGTGAGAACAGAAGGTCAATCATGGATCTTGTTATTTGTATACAAAAACTTGATAGAAAAATAAGTAACCTTGAACTTTCTTTTGAACAAAAATTTGTCAGACTAGAACAATTTATTCACACATATCTCCAGACTAAAATGATTTTCGATGAGATTAAAATAGCAGTACAGAATGCAGTATTTTATTTAGAAAACTTAAAAACTGAGTTGAATATGCTGTCGCTTAATCATTTATCTGTCAATACAATATCTCCCAATGACTTGAAGAAGTTATTAATAGAAATTCAAGCCAAAGTGCCTAATAATCACGAATTACCTAAAAATCCTCGAAATGATATTTGGTACTTCTATAAGACACTGACATGTATGACATATCTTGAGCATGATCAGATAAGAATTGTTCTTAGCATTCCACTTATAAATACAGGAGATAAATATGAGGTATTTAAAATTCATAATATACCTTTTCCTTTTCACAATACTTCGGTACAATATCTTGCTAAATATGATTTGGAATCAGAATTTCTAATGGTTTCCGAAAGTAGACAGTCATATGCATTCTTATCAGAAAATGACTTTCATATGTGTAATAGTGTGAAATTACAATTTTGTAATCCGAAAACTGCTTTCTATCCCACTAATTTGAATAAGCCTTGTATCATGACATTATTTTTGAAAAATGAAGTTGACATTAAAAGTAACTGTAAACAGACTGTCATGATGAAACAGAAATTACCGCTTGCCAAATACTTGTCTCACGGTATATGGGCTATAGTTACACATGAAAACTTACAGTTAACATTAAGCTGTAGGTCTTCATCTAAACAGTCCAGTTCTATTGATATTCACCCACCGTTTGGTATTTTGACAGTAAATAATGACTGTTTGGCCTCGAATAAATACATGAGCTTGCCTGGGCACTTTGACAAAAACAGTTACTTTGAGATATCTGATGTCTTAAAATCATTACTAAGACTGCATAATATATCACATTTCATTTTAAGACAACAGGTACAGGACAAATTAAAAGATGTAGATAAACTTGAAATACCATCGCATTTGTTGAATTTGAAAGAAATTCCAATGCAAACTTTTGTACATGGAATACATCACTTGAGAAAAGTACACACTAAAAATACTAGTTTCTGGACATTTGCAAACATCACAATTATAGCTTTTATTGTAATAATTGTCACAGCTATTGCTTTATTGATCATTAAATTAAAATATCTACCAAGCCATTCATTTTGTTTGAGAGAGAAGGTTAATGAGCATGACACTGAGATAACAGATATGAAGTTGCCGACTAATGATGTTGAATCTACGTTGAAGATAGTAGATGAGTCTGTTTTACTTGAAAGTAAAGGTACCAGTGCTACCTACAAGGATCAACCATTCCTTGGACAGACGGATGCCAGAAGGGCATGGCCAAAGAGGGCGAATTTATAATTAGAGCAACTGTGGATTTTTATAAAAATGTGTCAATTGATGTATATATATATGTAAATATTGACAGTAAGGTTAAGGTTAATTTGTAAGTCCTGCGTTTAACCTTAAGTTGCGCAGGTGAAGATTACATAATATTGACTTTTATTGAATTTTAAGTCCTCGTGTTTAACTTAAATTGACAGAGGTGAAGATCATTAGCATAACAACGTAACATGAACATTATGCTGTAACACCTTTGTTACAGAACGATGATTGTACCTTGATGAAGAAGAGTTATCAACCGACTGGTCAATCCATGCCTGGTCACCCATACCCAGTGTACCTGGTGACAAACAAGTTCAACGTGGAAGTGGTGGACGATAGGATTCTCATACCAAACAGCAAGTACCGTGTTCCAGTTATTGCCGTTCCTGAGCCGCCCGCTACGTTGGACCTTAAACTCTCTTCCCCAGGGATCAAACATTGACTGGCATTTAGAATTTGACTCTGTTTTTATTGTATATGTTCATAATATAATTCTAAGTGCCTGTTGGAGAACGAGGATTATTACTTATTAAATAAAAATATGAGACTGAACATTTATAGGTGAACCCTATAGACAACATATAATGTAGACAATAATGATGCTCATACTCTTTTATAATAAACAGCAATTTTCATCAAATTTAAACTTCATCTTTATGTATATTTTCATCTTGTAAGAGTATGATTGACATTACTGTTTATACTGCATGTTGTTACGTTGTGTATTCAGAATATAATTGACATTACTGTTTGTTTTCCTAATAAGGAGAACATTGTGTATTGATGATCAATTATTTATACATACATGAAGTCATGGTCGGAAAGGTAGTCTAGAATAATTTAGGGACTGAATTTGAATTAATTTATATTAGTATAAATCAATCCTAAGAAAAGGAGGTGTATAACATAGTCAGCTTATACAAGCTCACTATGAGCAAAATCATGTTGAAGGGTTGAGAATCATAATGACTAAAACACTCTTTATGGTCTGTAAGGCTATGGTAATTGATGGGCAGTATTTGGGATGAATACTGTACTTCAATTGCTGATCATAATTTAGCATGCAAAACGACTTATGTAGCGGTTTATTAAAGTACTTTAAAATTGGATGCTAGCTAGATGTACATGATTGATGTTTAGATTGGACACAATTCAAATCAGTATTTACATTTCGAAATATTCAATAATAAGATCATATGATGGTTATGTCAAAATGCGCAGGTGGTTCTACATGTAAGAGTACCTATTACCTCGTAGACCTTTATTCTGCATGCGCAGTTCAATGTAAGATAATCTATGGGCCTGAGTGGTGTAGGGGTCGTAGGTTCGATCCACTGGCTTCACAAGCCCCTAGATGGTATTCCAGGTTGAAACTCAGTCCCCACAGCAACTAGCTGTTGTCAGGATAGAGCTTCAAAACTATAACTACAGGACCATAGTAGAATGACAATGATGTACATTTATGCTTACGTTGGAATAGCGCCCAGTCACTTGTTGTATTATACATGAATCTTATGATTGCATATTCAGTCCAGATGGATCAGGTGATGGAAAGTTTCGATAGTGGGCACACGTTTGCCATTGTTCACATCGCAGATGCTTAGTAATTATTTCAGTGCAATCATCAGAATCTTGTCATAATATTTGGGCTTATTATACGGATTTAGTAACGGTTAATGTTTTGGAATGAAAACATCTTTCCATTTTCACTATATATACTGCCGGGTACGACCATGTCTTCAGAGAGGGATCAGATTTTGCTTTAGATTAGATCAGATCAGATTAGATTTGATTTTGATGAGGAAACCAGTGCATTTTCTGTGATTATTATGAGCTGCTCAGTTGAGCACGCTTCAGTCTTGAATTATACTTATGTGACATTATAATATACCACTATACGATCATGAACTAAGACAACTGTGTTTAGTTTCTTTCATTTTAATTACGTTATACAAGTCATTTCCAATATAGATGTTTCTCTGTGCATGAAGATCATCTTTATCTTAGCAAAAAGTGTTGAATCTGATGAAATGCTGCATTTAGCCACATTTCATCTGGGTATTTGCTGTTACCAATGTTTGGACCCAGATCATGCCCCATAAAACATTGGGCCTGATCTGGATCAAACTGTTTGACACTTTGATGGTATTTCTATGACAAAATGTTAATTTTGACAAAATTCAGCAAACAATTGCATGTAAACAGCATGCAAAATTTCTCAGTATGTGTCATGCTTCAAATGGCTCATAATGGGAAAATTCAATGCTGTACAAAACCATGCACATAACAGCAAAAACAATAACAAATTCACTTCCTTTAATGGAAATAATTCTTTGCATGCTTGGTAATTTTACGTTTTTGTTTTATCGTCTGCTGATTTTTTTCAAAATTAACTTTTTCAAAAAGTTTCTTTCAGGAATACCATCAGATTGTCAAACAGTTTGGAACCAGATCAGGCCTGACATTATGTCAGGCCTGATCTGGAGTCAAACTGTTAACAACGGTTGTCAGCAGACGACACTAGCAGGTAAGGAAATAAACCAGGTCAGCTGACCAGCTTGCCATTGGCATGTTTTGACAGTTCAATAGATGAAAATGACATGATTTTATGTCTTATTCAAAGGTGAAAAGGCTGACTACGTAGTTTTTATGGCTATTGAGTTTTGATTCACCAAATATTGTATTTTGTGTGAGATGCAATGTGAGGAAAACAGTTTTTATTGTATGCGAATGCACAATCTGAAGATGCACAGTGGTGTCAGCACCTTTTTTATTTACCAAATGGAAAGAATAATAACTAATCTTGATACAGATGAATTCAAGGTTCTAGCTAGTCTCTATATCTCAGTAGTACACAAACAACAAAAACATTTTTCATGACCAGGCTCCTATGAAACCAAGAAAATGACCTGTGCACCAAGCAAAGATCAGCAAGAGCATCAAAGCTCAACATGTGATGATTCATATCCAATATATTTACATTTTTGAAGGAATCTTTTAATGAATCTTTAGATTTTGGCAACCGTTCATAGCCTCATGAATTACACAAATTTGATTGACAGCTGCCAAGCTCACTTGCCTGTGCAATATGCTTTGAACATTTAACTCATTCGCCAGAAGTGACACTGGTGTTGTGATCGACAGCGAGCCACACTTGAGTTACACATGCAAAACAAGCCCTTGCTTGCTCCATTGGCTGTACGTGTTCACACTGGCCATTCCGCTTTTCCATTTTACACTCCGACAAAACCGTTAATACAAAACTGTTTTTTCTCTAAATTATAAATAATTTCTATATTTTAGATATTTATGATATAATGTAAATATGGGCAATAAATTCAATTTTTGGAATGTTTGTGGAATCATGAATACTTCGGGTCTCTTGCAAAGTAAGTGAAGTCCGAAGGGCTTCACATTTACTTTGCAAGAGGCCCGAAGTATTCATGATTCAATGAACATTCCAAAAATCAAATTCATTTCCTAAATCAAGGCTCTAGACCTTAGGCCTTGAAGTTTCAGACAAGACTAATTTTTGTTTTCCCTATATAAGCCTTTGTAAAACATGCGGCCCCCTACAGGGTGGTGCTACTTACCAAATATCAAGGCTCTAGGCCTTTTCGTTTCAGACAAGTGTATTTTGTCATGTTTTTCCTGTATAAGTCAATGTGAAACATGTGACCCTGCAGCCATATTTGAACAAACTTGATAGGTCCACTAGGCTACATACCAAATATGAAGCCCTTTAGACAAGAAGACTTTTAAAGTTTTCATTCAGAGAATCTGTTTTTAGTTCATTTGACCTTGTTATGCAACAGACTGCAACAATTTGAACCAAGGCATTTAAACAATTATAGAGAGGGCCATATAAGGATCATTACTGCCAAGTTTGGTCAAAATCCAGCCAATAGTTTAGATGTCCAATTAAGCAATTGCTGATAACAGATGACACATGACCAACAAGGGACAGCCAATTAGCTCACCTCAAGCATATAGCTAAATATGGGTTAACCCTTAAAGCGCCAATCACGACTGCAGCATACGTAAAATTTTGGGACATTTTTCTTAATTTTCTACAGAATTAAGGTATGATATTACATGAAAATTGTCTGCTAGCAGACGATTCACTTGAAATATCATGCCTTCCTTGTTATTTTTGAAAAAGTGGCAAAATTTGAAATTGTCGTCTGCTACAAATTATAGGTGGTGCTTTATGAGTTAATAGGGTTGGCCAATTCTTACCTCATTTTCTGTATTCTTAATCACAATAATTGTGGGTTGATAATTTTCTACCCTTGAGTATAATGTCACCAGACTGGTTCCATGCTCTTCTGATGTGTACAATAGTAGAGGCTGGCAAACAGCATATCTTGTTGGTAACCAGGTCCAGATTGAGTACAACTGTAATATGAAGAGAATAGAATTATAACAAGTATCCGCTTTCACAAAACACAATCTAATCATTCAGGGCTGTATTTCTGATATAAGATCTTCCAGTAATTGAGTGGGACTAATCCATCCTAGTTATTGATAAATATTTTGCTAAAGCAAGCAAATAGTACCTGATCGGACTGCTCTTCTAGAAGTGGTCTGATCTGTAAATATTTGCTTGTACATAGAGGATCTTACACGAGTGATAATTTGATATGAACTGTATCAAACAAGTCTTGGGCGAGTTTAATAAATTTAATATGAAATTATCACAATTGTAAGATTTTGTTTATCATATAGCCTTTGAAATGTGATTTTATTGCCTTCAAAGTTTGTTTATTTCCATGAAAATTTGCATTGTTGTAACAGACGTCGTCATGGCGTTACTTGTTCCTGCTGAAAGTGTTATGTAACATGTGATCATAACATTATTTGGGTTGCAACGCAAGAAAACCTGTCTTCGGGCTCTCCAACAAATTGAGATTTAAACCAGCCAGCTCAGCTACAGGGACAAGCTAGAAGCTTGAAATTTCGCTTGTAGCAAGTCTAGATATAATACTTTCCAAAAAATGAATAACAAAGGTGCTGATCAGACTGGGCAGATGCGCAGGCTGGTCTGCGCCTTTGTTGTTCGCAAACCCCCTAAGACAGGTTTTTTGCCGACGAGGCCCATTTATGACATGACGCTATCCACTGAATAACAGTAACGCCATATGATAAATGCTTTCCTTGTCCAAGTAATCTAATTCTGTGTGTTAAAGAACCAATAAAAACTGCACAAGTCAATACTTAAGAAATAAATTTGATTTTTGGAATATTCATGGAATCATGAATACTTCAGGTCTCTTTCAAAGTTAATGTTAACTTTGAAAGAGACCTAAAGTATTCATGATTCCATGAACAGACCAAAATTGAATTTATTGCTTATATTTACATTTTATTATAAGTATCTAAAATATAAAAATAATTTATAATTTTGGAAACTTAACAGTTTTGTAATTAATATGTTATCATATTAATGGCTTCAGAAGTCGATCAGGACCCTCACTGTTTCACTTCCTGTCTGTTAACATATATCTACAACTGGAATGATGCAAGTTGATTGGATCAAAATCGGGAAGGAGTGTGGTACATGAAAATATCCAAAATAGTAGATGCTAATAAATCTATTTATAGTTTATTCCACCCCTTCCTGTGCTTCACAACCAATCAGTTTGTACAGAAATTTTAATTTTTGGCCAACTTAATCACATATTTTGTCAATATTTGTAATATCTATTAAGTAAACCTGTCAAGTGGTCAATGTGACCATTTCCAAAGGCGCAGTCATGAAAAAGGAGGAGAAAACTATAAGTAGGTCATAGATCATATATTACAATTACTAGCTGCGCTCGTTCCCACCTAATTCCTTTATAATTGTAATACTATACAAAAAGATTACCTTCCAGTCTTTGAATGTTTTCCATAACTTATTTGAAGAATGTCTAATTATGTCAATTTCACTAAGATTGAAACGTCCCATAATCTCCTCCCGAGTTTTTTGGTTTCTCTTTTTTATCCATTTATAACAGGAAGACATAGTTTACAAATTTCACGTGCATCAAAACAATTCACACTGTTAAACATAAATCTTATGCTACAAACTAAAACTTACAACCACGCAACTAGCAGGTTACCAAAAGCATAGTTCATGAAAAAAATTTGGTGATATAGCTGTCATGTAAATATAAACAATTTGCCATATAGTGACAGGTATTTTAATACTGATTGGCAGTTTGAGAAGTTTAAAAGAGGAAAGCCAATGGACATGATACTTGTTTTGTGCATATTTCAAAATAGGTTTCCTTAATTTCAGTAACATATGTTGTTGGTACTCATTGTTGCACCTACAACATATGTCCATTCAATAAATGAGTGGTTTTCACCATAAAACAGGTTTTTCACAAACTTCTCAACTACTTTTAAAGTTTCAGTGTAATGAGCATGTAGAAATGAACAAGTTTTTGTGCCTGGATGACAATAATAGACAGCCAATTTTAGATTACAGACAGCTTATCTTTAGATGTTTCATTGGAATGAAATGCTAACTTGGTGGTTGCCTGGTTGTAAGCAAGCTCTTTTCCTAACAATGAAATTGTCAAGTTCGTTTTTGCTTCATACATTTCTTCACATTAAGGTTTCAATTGTTGGTCCCATGAACAGTTTTATACACCTGTTGACACGAAAACTGTAAATTTGTTCACATGAAATGGTTCATGTACATTTTAACGCTACAATTATAAATTTAATTTACAGGAACAGGTTCACATTATTGTTCATACTAAGTGTAAATTTTGTTAAAAAATACTATAACTATAAATTTTGGTCACATCTCGGACCCAGTATATTGTGTCCGAGGTCACATGAACCGTACACTTATTGACTAAAACTTATTGACTAAACATTTATGCCCACAATGGCTTTGTCATAGCTGGAAACGTCTATACAAATAAATAAATCCAAAATTATATTGTACAATAAAAACAAACAAACATGATATTGCCTTAACAAAATTATACTTAATGTCAGCTATGATTTCCACTTTAAATTAATTGGAAAATAGTGTACAGTAAAACCTGTGTAAAATGGCCACTCAAAAATAGAAAAAAAGAGATCTTAATGACATATAGCAGCTCAATGAAGGTCGAAAGTATTGCAGAATGCTCCTCTTGGAGCATTCTGCAATACTTTTGACCTGCATTCAGCCATAATCGGTCTTGAAAACCTTTTTTTAAGTCTTTTTGAGAGTGGCCATTTTACACATATTTTACTGTAGTTTACTAGAAACATCATTCCCTCCAGCAACCTAGTCAATCAAATGTCAAAAAGTGTTTAATTCGAAAGTAAAGCTGAAATTTTACAAGTAAGCTGTCACAATATCAATAGTTTCAGATAAGCAAATATTCTAGGTGTAAAATTGGGATTATTTTCTTAACCATCAGTCTAAGCATATGTTTTTGGTGCTCAAAAGAACCGTCTCGATTAGACGGTTCTTTTGAGTACCCATAACATATATTTTGGTTGAGAAATAAGGAAGTTGCCTTACAATAACACCATCTTATCGGGAAGCCTGGCCCCGAGGTTATAAAACTTAATTCAGGCTCAACTAAGCTGAGCACGAAATTTATCCTGCTCATAAATGTTAAAATGCCAACAATTGTTGGCATTTTAACATTTATTAACATGATAAATACAACATTAGATAGACTAAAAGCAAGAAACCTCTTTATTTGTAGGTATTTTAGTTTTTATGAGCAGTTGAAATTTTGTGCTCAGTTGAGTTGAGCATGAAAAAAGTTTTATAACCTAGGGGTCTGATATCAAGGTGATAACTTATAGAAGACAATCAGAAGATACTAAATGAATTTAGGAAGATTCTTCCGGGTTCAAGCTGGCCCTGACGGTAGGGAGATGTGACTTCTCCCTCCAAGAAAATTAGGGAGAAGTGACAGTCAGATAGGGAGAAGTTATAGCACAAAATTACAACATTTTCTGTCAGTTTAGAAAGAAACAAATTAGCCGTTACACATACTATTGCCATTAAATGGAAGGAGAAATATGATACAGTGGTAATATATTGTCACCACAGCTTGCGTTTGTGTGGTGACAGAATGAAAATGAGTTTTAAAAAAAAAAGTTTTTTTTTTTTTAGGGAGCCTCCCACTCCTCCCTGGATCCCATTTAGGGGCAAAATTTCGGCCCCTAGGGTGACTTTTTTGCCCTAGTGGCCCCGTAGCTTATTCCATGACTCTTCCTATACTTGTATGGTCCTCTTCGTGAGAAACCCTGACTGTTGTATGCAAAAAAATTAATGTGCTGACTAGCTGTACAGTCTGATCAGTACCTTTGTTGTTCTCTCTCTTGAAAGAATGATAATTGAAGCAGGCAAAATTCCACCATTCTAGCTAGTCCCCCCTGAAGCATGGGTGAATATTCAAATTTTCCAAAATCCTGAACTTTCGAAACTCTGATCTTAAAACTTTCAGTATGTCCACCAGATATTCACAATTTAAAGTTTAATTTGAAATGGTCACTTGTCTTTAGACAGACTGAATATAAACCAGAGAACCTATTATAATCTCCCTAATTTAGCATTTTGAGGCTGACTTTCTATGAAAAGTAAGCCTCAAAATCACGAATTCAGGAATAGTCCTGAAATCTTTCATCCATGCTGAACACGAGCCAAGAGTTACATGTAAAATGTACAAAATATGAAACCAATGTAATTTGTTTATTGATAAAGACTTTTTGCCTCTCTTATATATATGAGCCAAGATCTGACAGAAGGTACCTTCTGTCAATAAAAGTCAAAAGTGAGATATTTACAGAGAAAGGAAGACCTAGCTGTTGTGAACAAGTACAGAAATTTTGAAGAGATTATCTTTACAAATAACAAAGATACGAGCGTTTAAACTCTTATAGATGGTGCGTTTTAAACAAGACGTCACTTAACGTTGTTAATGACATTCTGACGTCAACACCATTCTGTCAAAATATGACGCTAAAACAAAGACGCTAGGAGCAATATTTCAAGAATGCCCCATGTTTCTGTAAATTTGATTTGTATGCAATTGCATAGACTGCACAAATTGCCCACATACGCACATCCCGTGTTTACAAAAGCATTTGTAATGAGGTACCCTGTTTTAAAGGAATTGTGTTGTCCATATGCACAGCTGTTGCCATGGCAACATAGATTATACTTATCACTTAATTATATTAGAACTGTTTGCACCTTTGATTGTATTACATGTAAGAAGCAATTTGACTCAATTGTAAGAACATGCAAAATCTTGAAAATTTAGAAGTTTTGAAATTTTGATTGCACAAAAACTGCTAAAATGCCCGAAAGACCCTTTTGTCAGATCTGTGCTCATATGTAAACAAATCTTTATACTAAAAAATTAATGTTAAACTAAACTGGGAGGAAACCAAATACTGTCAAATATAGCATGCTAACTAAACAAGACTTTTTTTGTCTTTCCTATAAAAAAACAACTATCTACAATACTACATAAATAATAACAAAAAACAACTGAACAGGGAGGAAACTTAACACTTCATAGACTACAATTAGAAATTAATCTGTGTTCTTAGTGTTCTATCAGTGCCACATATAACACGCAAAATGGTCAAGACTTTTGGTCTCCCTTATAAAACAGAAACATGAGCCTTAAATATTTACATAAAACTAAACAGGGAGGTAATAAAACACTTACTAAAGTTTGATTTAGAATCAAGCTACGTTCAATCAGTGGTACCTGAAGCAAGCAAAATGATCAAGACTTGTTGTCTCCCTTATATGATGGAATCATAATCCTTAAATAATTACATAAAACTAATCAGGGAGGTAATAAAACAATTAGAGCTTGATTCAGAATTAAACTATTTTCAATCAGTGGCACCTGAAGCATGCTTACTCATTGGACTTGCTGTCTCCCTAACATAATAAAATAATAATCCTGAAATATTGACCTAAAACTGAACAGGGGAGGTAATAAAACACTTACTAGAGTTCGATTCAGAATCAAACTATTCTCAATCAGTGGTACCTGAAGCATGCTAACTGATCGAGACTTGCTCCTGGATTCCTCATGCAGCTTGTGGGACAGAAAATAAATACAGTGAAAACTCTTTATACTGACACTCATTATAACAGCAAATTCTTTACAACTTCGGTAGTATTTGCACAAATGTACCAGCTTAGCTTGAATTTGAATTCATTACAACAGAAATTCAGATTGACATCAAATTATTTTGGGACAAACACTGTCGCTGTAAAGAAAGTTGTCTGTACATTAACCCTTTATATACTAATGGATTCTTCCTTCTGGTTTGATAGGAGCCACCCTGGTGTAATGGATAAACCACCCGCCTTATACCCAGGGGTCCTGGGTTCAATCCCTGACTGTTCCAGTCTGTCGGATGAGACTCTAGGCTGTGGCCCTATCTCCATATGGCCTTAGATCTTGGTAGGACAAACTCAAACTAATTCTGGTTTGATACAATAAACTTGGGATGCGACCATTGTATATAGAGGGGTCACAGGTTACAATTTCCAATTCTTCCTCTAAAGTTAGTTTTTGTCTAAGCAAACAGCAAGCAGATCCTGATGAAATACTGCAATATGTGTTTTTTCATCTGAGTCTTCATTGTTTGCCAAAGTATGCATTTAGAAGTCACTCAAGCAAAGGCTCAAACCAGTCTTGATATAAACCCAGCCAGATCAGGGTCTTCAGTCAGTCTGTGAAGCTTAGGACCTATGATTTCTTCACAGGCACAATAAATGCTGGTCTGAGTCTTTGCTGTGTGCATAAATCGTTTGTTGGTTTTGTCACACACATTAACATGTCTGTGATTAAAGAGACTAGATCTGTAACTATGAACATTTTTCGAAAAAAATTATTTTCTTTTTAAATCATTTGTAAAAATAGAATTAAGTTATGTTTTCACAATAAATATGTTCAGTACAGCTGAAAGCTGCATGGAACAGTGAATTATCTAATAAAAACAGGTGATTTTTCCTGTTGTTTAAATAGATATAATTTGTTAAAATTTATGAAAATGGTAAAATGTTTACCTGAATTTGAGTATTTTACTGTATTCTTGAAATATAGAAACTTTATTTCCAAAATTAGAATATTAAAAGTTACAGACTATGCAGCATTAATGTAAAATGGTGTAACAGGTGCCTGTAAACGTACTCATTTCTTTTAAAACATTCATGTCTTAATAAGTTAAAACTTCATTTAATTTCTATAAACCATACCAGGTGGTACAAAAAAAATATGAACCAGTTCTGACACAAGATTTTGGTACTTATCCCATGTACACAAAATCCTCCAATATTAACCCTTAATGCGCCAATGGCAACAAAAGTCGTCTGCTTTTCTCGTCTGCTGAAATGTTTTAGAAGCCTCTATGGCAAACAGTGTGGACCCAGATCAGACTGTTCTGGGTCCACGCTGTTTGCCTCTATACTTAATTCGTCAGTAATGTTAGGCAATTATTTGCAGCAGAAGACTTCAGCAGACGACATTTTCAGATATATTTTTTTCTTGGCGCTTTAAGGGTTAAAACATTCACGTTTTAATTATTTAAATATTATTTGATTTCTATAAACCATACAAGGTGGTACAAAAAATATGGACCAGCTCTGATATGATATTTTGGTATTTATACAATATACACAAAATCATCCAATATTAATGTCCAGTCTATGCAGCTAATGTATCCAGTGGTGCTTGAGATCTAAATTTTGGTCTGAGTCTTTATCTAGACCAAAACTTTGTTAATGCAAGCAGTGAAGACTCTCATAAGTCTGTGAATTTGCACAGGCTCACCTGAGCCTCTGTTGCTTAACAATGTAATAAATACAAAATCTCATGATGGGCTGGCCCATAAGATAATGCAAAAGATCTGCTAATATAGAGTTCATTTCCTCAAAATTAGCATCTTAAATCCAATTGAACTCAGAAAAGCCAAAACTCCGTTTTGAGCGCAAATATTATTTAAAATTCTTCAGGACTCATAACATCAGGCATTTCAGCCATTCTTAGCACAATAGGCTTGAAAACTCCCCAGTACTCACCATATCAGGAAATTTGCCCATTTTGAGTATTATTGTATTGAAAATGCTGTGGAACTCACCATATCAAGAGTTTGGGATATTCTTAGTGCAATGGATTAAAAACTCCCCAGTACTTGCCATATCAAGAAATTTGCCAATTCTATGTATCATTGTATTGAAAATGCCCCAGTACTCACCATATCAGGAGTAAGGACAGAAGAATGTAGACTCTGGAGAATGATTGGTCCACTGAATGATCTTGACATTGACACCCGTAATCCTCCGCCATTCTGATCATCATGGATATGAGCTTTAGTAACACTCTTTATGTACATGGAATGTTTCACATGCAGTTTCTTGATTTCTTTCCTAGACAAACCTTTAATACTGAAAGCTACCTGGTAAAATAACAAGGAAGAACGCTATACAGCATTCAACAATGTGAAAACAACAAAAGTATCAGATCAAACTTCAGTAAAACTTTTTCTATTTCCTATATGTTGAAAAGCAAAAACAGAGACTTCAACCCATATTTTTAATCAGTACTTGTCCACTGAGCAAAAACACCTTTGTGGATAATTAGAGAGTTGAACCTACTATCTTTTTCATGGAAAAATATCATTTTCTTTGAAACCATTTTCTGACTAATTTTAGGGGCAATCCTTCATTAAGACTCAGGAGGTCCTTATACTCATGCCAATGTATACAGCAGAGCTAGAGGTCTGAGTTTTCACCTAGGACTTTTAGGTTCCTACATTGTGCTGTGAGCATCTAAAGCACTGTCGAGACTGTACGGATGCGATAAGTGTGCTGGCTTATACCATATTCAACCTAATAAGTGCACTGTGCACATAAGATTTTTAAAATTCTAGACATGTTATAGAAGACAACCATTTCCATTTTCACTTGATACAAGAGTCTTATTTCCTGTAAATTATGAGTGTGTAATAATGGGTCTTACATGAATGCTCAGTCATGTATTATTGACTTTATCAAACAAGTTGGGAAAAAGAGATAAGATGCAAAGCGATGCCCAGCATTTGATTGCTTTTTCGCAATAAGTTAAATAAAATCAATAATACAGCGTGTCAGGAGTACATTAAAGACACTAAAATTACTTTGAAATCTCCCTTTTTTTGTGTGAAAACATAAAGATTTTACCATTATAATATATATGTGACACTGTTACAGCCATCATTACATTCTAAATGTTACTAAAATGTAAACCTCTAGTGGTTTATAAATTTTAATACATGCATTTTTATTCACTTCTTTATGCAACATCATATTATAAAAATATTTGAACATACCTTCAACAGTTTTTCCACAGTAACTGGAAGCTCTCGACAAAATTTCTGAATATGACTGACAATATTAGTGACTGGTTTGGATGACTTTTTGGCTGAAATAAAAGTAAAACAGTCTTTAGTCCTTATCATGTTGAATATTTTTAAGCCAAACTGTTATCTAAAAGGATCACAGTTATAAGCAAATATCTACACAGGGCTTCAGATTTTTTTTAAGATTGGTGGGCCGGAGTGACCCATGGAAGAAAAAATGGTGGGTCTTTTTCTGAAATGACGGTCCCAAGCATATCAAACTAACCACGGTTGACATTTGAGAAGTATACTTTATCTACACACAGACACAGACACTTGTACGCAAATATGTATAATGTATATTGACTGCTGATTATACAGTAAACCCTGTCTTAAGTGGTCACTCAAAAAAGAAGACCAATTATCGCCTAATGCAGGTCAAAAGTATTGCAGAATGCTCCAAAGGGAGCATTCTGCAATCCTTTTGACCTTCATTAAGCTACCATTTTTTTTACTAAGATCTTTAATTTGTCTTTTTTTGAGTGGCTGCTTAAGACATGTTTTACTGTATTGACAGCCTACATGTAATTTCTGTTTTGTGGAGTTTGTAGACTGGCTGTAAGATGAATATTTTTTTTATTAAAGTGAGATATTTTCACAACTAAAAAGGATGGGTCCAATAGGCCCACTGCCTTGGAAACTGATGGGCCATATTTTGAAATGATGGGACAATGACCCGGGCGCACCATAAATCTGAAGGCCTGTCTACATTTATAAGTAGCATAGAAAATGGTGTGGAACCTCATCAGCTGGCTGATCTGGATTTACGGGAAATGCTCTAAAATTTCGAACACTTTTCTATTTCTGTATTCAAGTAAAATGTTTGTTTTCAAGGCTGGAATTCACAAAATGCTTGTTAGAATAGCAAACAGGGAAGGACCTGATCAGACTGCTTCTTCTGAAGCAGTCTGATCTGGGCCTGCACTGTTTGTCTAGGCCTTTTTGGCTGGCAACTAGAGTTCAAAATTTTAGAACATTTACCGTACACTGTTTAAATACATCTATCCTTCAGGTGCAGTATGTTTTAAAAGGGTTAATATTGCTTTACCTATACCTTAAAGATATACAACCTAAATTAGAGAATAGACAAATCCACTCGAGAACTTGCATCATGTTGCGCCTGACAGATTCACTTTTTATACATAATATGCCATGTGAAGTGAAGTCTCTGGGCCTCAATTAAAAATATGTTTGCTTCACCCGACCCTACCTACCCACCAAAATGCCCCCTACCTAATTTGATTACCATATTAAGCAGTCATATTTTTTTTTAAGTTTGGGTAAAAAAAGCGACTCCCATGTAGACTGATGTAAAAGTTTTATCTCATGTTTTTTCAGGAGTTAGAGGCGAAGAATACTGTGCTACAATTTATCAAATGACCCCTTGAATATGATGACACTATTCTTATGTATAAAATTGTGAAATGGTGATTTATCCGCCTGAGTCCTGGCCCAAAAAAAGAAGACATCCACCTACCTACCCAAATTTTCAGAGAGGGTCGAGTCAGGTGAAACAGAAATATTTTTAATCATGGCTCTGGTCGTGGTCATTTTCCTATAATTTCTTTGCAAATTCCACAGTAAAAAAATGAAGCCCCTTCATGAATGTGTTATGATATATCCAAATCATTGATACAATGAAGTGTGTTATAAAGGGATTGCACTGTAACTGGTCGGATGCGATAAGTAGACTGGCTCCAGTCTTTAAAACATTTTTCTGTCAAATGTGTCCTAGTGCAAGTCTATTTCATATACCTGTAGCTAGTCAAATTCTGATTGCTCTGTTTTAATCAGACTAGAGAAGGCTAAAAGAAGAAATTTCATTATCATGAATGCAAATTTATATTGATGTGTTATTTTGTCTTCAAAGCATAACAATGTTTCAGACCGTAGCCAGTCTAAGCTATAGTAAACATTAAACACTCAAGAAGACTTACCATGATATTTGGCATATAAAATGAGAATGGCTAACATGACACGATAGAAGACTTTCATTCCTTCAGATATAAAACAGTCTATCACTTGAACCTGTAAAACAACCAAAACATAATGACTCAGGAGAATGAAATGTCAGACATACCTGGGTCCCAGGTTATAAAACTTTTTTCATGCTCGACTCAATTGAGCACGAAATTTCAACTGCTAATAAAAACTAAAATGCTGAAAAATAAAGTTTTTTTCTTACTTTCAAACTCTCAGATGTTTTATTTATCATGCTGATAATTGTTAAAATGCCAACGATTGTTGACATTTTAACATTTATGAGCATGATAAATTTTATTCTCAGTTCAGTTGAGCCCGAAAAAGTTTGATAACCTCGGGGCCTGGGCAAAGATCAATGCAATTTTGTTTAAATACAACAGACAGTCCAGGAGATTCTTCTATCCATTCAAGCACATATCAGCATAAATTAGGCAGAATTATGACTTTGAAAATTGGGCCAATGTCACCAAAGTCACAGGTTTAGATAAGCAAAATTTTTGAGCACAAAATTATTAATTTTTTCTTACCCATCAGTTTTAGCAAATATTTTGAGTGCTAAAAAGAATCGTCTCATTGAGACGTTTCTTTTGAGTACCCATAACATATCTTTTGGTTGAGAAATAAGAAAATTATTTTTTTGGTACCCACTCTTAACTAAAACTTACCAGATAAGGAAATGGCAGATCAGAAATTATCCACCATATCGAGGCATCAAAGACTTACCAGATAAGGAAAGGGGAGATCAGAAATTATCCACCATATCCAGGCATCAAAAACTTACCAGATAAGGAAAGGGAAGAACAGAAATTATCCACCATATCGAGGCATCAAAGACTTACCAGATAAGGAAAGGGGAGATCAGAAATTATCCACCATATCCAGAAGTCAAAACCTACCAGATAAGGAAAGAGGAGATCAGAAATTATCCACCATATCCAGGCATCAAAAACTTACCAGATAAGGAAAGGGAAGATCAGAAATTATCCACCATATCCAGGCAGATAAGGAAATGGGAGATCAGAAACTATCCACCATATCCAGCAGTCAAAACTTACCAGACAGGGAAAGGAGAGATCAGAAATTAGCCACCGTATCCAGAAGTCGAAACTTTCAGATAAGGAAAGAGAAGATCAGAAACTATCCACCATATCCAGAAGTCGAAACTTTCAGATAAGGAAAGAGAAGATCAGAAACTATCCACCGTATCCAGAAGTCAAAACTTACCAGATAAGGAAAGGAGATCAGAAACTATCCACCATATCCAAGAGTAAAAACTTACCAGATATCAGAAACTATCCACCATATCCAGGCATCAAAGACTTACCAGATAAGGAAATGTGAGATCAGAAACTATCCACCATATCCAATCATCAGACTTACCAGATGAGGAAATGGGAGATCAGAAATTATCCACCATATCCAGGCAGCAAAGACTTACCAGATAAGGAAATGGGAGATCAGAAATTATCCACCATATCCAGGCAGCAAAGACTTACCAGATAAGGAAATGGGAGATCAGAAATTATCCACCATATCCAGGCAGCAAAGACTTACCAGATAAGGAAATGGGAGATCAGAAACTATCCACCATATCCAGTCATCTAAAACTTAACAGATAAGGACATGAGAGATCAAAAATTATCCAACATATCCAGGAGTCAAAATTTTCCAGATAAGGAAATGGGAGATCAGAAATTTCCCACCATATCAAGGCATCTAAAACTTACCAGATAAGGAAATGAGAGATCAGAAATTATCCACCATATCCAGGCATCTAAAACTTACTAGATAAGGAAATGGGAGATCAGAAATTAACCACCATATCCAGGCATCTAAGACTTACCAGATAAGGAAAGGGGAGATCAGAAATTATCCACCATATCCAGGCATCTAAAACTTACCAGATAGGGAAATGAGAGATCAGAAATTATCCAACATATCCAGGAGTCAAAACTTACCAGATAAGGATATGGGAGATCAGAAATCATCTACCATATCCAGGAATCAAAACTTACCAGATAAGGAAATGGGAGATCAGAAATTATCCACCATATCCAGGCATCAAAGACAGTGTCAAAATCATTGCAACTTCGTGCCAGGTGAGAATAACAGGATCTCTGAAAAACAAATATTTAAATATTGGAGAATTTGAAAAAAAATACATCAAAAGATGCTCAAGTTAATGTGTAAAAACAGATGCACTGACAAATACAACGCTAAAACTTTGAGCTTATGGCCTTATGGGCTGAGATTAAAAATCAAAAAGCAGTATTCTAAGTTTCTGAGGTCTACACGAATACTGTTTTATCATATAAACTCAATATTTTAAATTCCGGATCTTTTTTATAAAAATACAGGACATTATGAAAAATAATATTTTCGCATGTTCTTGCTGGGTTTCCGCAGAAAATGGATTGCTCTAGCATTATGCAAGGCAATCAAGTCTGCTATATAGTGCTTTCAGATACACTATAGAATGAACTTTGCAACCCGACAAAATCCAACTGTATACCATTCCTAGGGGTGACTATTGTGGCAAAAAATGACTATTGCGATAGTATTGACATTGCAGGAAGTACAATTGCGATACTATTACTATTGTGGACTACCATTGCAATACTATTGTGATACTATTTCTGAAACATTTATGCGTGTTTGAAGGAGAAAATTAAGAATATGGTAGGGCTTTTATTCACGTATGGGTACCAATTTTTGTATTGAAACAAAGAAAACTTTCAGAATATTGTCAACTTATTTTGCTGAAATGCATGGGATGCAACAACATATACATCCTATTACCATTTAACTTTCTTTTTGCGTCTAACCAAACAATTGTAAAGAGAAAATCCCTATGTCTAGAAACTATTGCGATAGTGAAAAGACTATTGCTGATACTATTGGCATTGCCACTTTCCTATCGATGTAGTAACATTGCCTAGGTTACTATTGTGATATATCGATAGTCCGATGTATTGTTACATCCCTTACCTTTCCCGTGCAAGGGTTAGCATGTTTGGTACCTTGGTTCCCCAACTAATATGCCCGCTCAACTTTTTCAAAGTTGGGGCATATATGTACCTAACAGATTGGGAACCAGCCCAATCATGTGCCATAGTTTAAGCTCGACTGTATTGGACTTTAGTTTAGAGTGGGTTACAGAAAAATAATTTTCTTATTTCTCAACCAAAACATATGTTGTGGGTACTTAAAAGAACCGTCTCATTGAGACGGTTCTTTTGAGCACCCAAAACATCTGCTAAAAATTATGGGTAAGGAAATAATTACAATTTTATGCAGATTTTTTTTCTAAACCTGTGCAACTGTTTTGTTTGTTCGTTTGTTTGATTTGATTCTTTACATCCCATCAACAATCTTTCAATTAAACAGGGACGGCTCTGCCTGGGTTGAACCAGTACTAAGCTAGGATAAATGTATCTTGCTCAAGGACCACAACACAGTGATGCCCACAAGGCTTGAATCTGCGGCCCCTGGGTCCCAAGTCAAGCACTCTACCACTGAGCCACTGCGCTCCTTGTGCAACTGTAACGGAATACAAATTGAATATATACTTACAGCATACTTCTTCGCTAAATCCCGAATCACAAATTTAGCTGCCTCATAGGAGACTTTCGTCTGTGTAATGTACTCATCCTCCTTCCTGCGCAAAAGACTATAGATACAGTTGTAAGTAGTAGACGGGTCCGTGTAGTGTAACAGAACACTGACTAGAGGAAATAGGAGTGGACAGTAGGTGATGTCGGGATTAGTGTGTTCGATTACGCTCGTGACTTTCTTGGCGTGAACTAGACCTTCCGTGGATAGGTTGAAACACTCAAGATGTGTGAAATCAACGAATGACGGCAGCACTATTCCTCCTTCAAGGGATCCTGAAACAAGCAATTGACTCTTTCCTTGGTAGCCGCCACTTTTGTCACTCTGCTGATAACCTTTACAAACTAGCAAAGCTTTAGCTTGAGGACCTCGACCTCATTTTGAGAGGGAGACTTCGCTGGTTTGGGCATGTGGAGCGTTCTAGTGGTGCAGTCAGAACAGCATGTGATAAACAGATTGATGGCAGGCGGGGGCAGGGAGGCCCAAGCTAACATGGAAGAAACTGACTGAGAAAGACTGCTGTGAGTGGAAGCTCACGACAGTTGACCCTCAAGAAAGGAGCACCTTGAGAACAGGAGTGAGATCTGCTATGCGTGCAGCTCAACAGTTACTTGGAAAGGGGCCCACTGATGTGAATGATGCCCCTGCACCTGCATGTTAATAACAAATCTGATTATGATATCATATGATGAAACAGTTTAGACCCAGATCAGGACCCAAAGAACATCCGTCCTGATCAGGATTCAAATGGTTTGTCACTCTGATAGTGTTCCTGAAAGAATTTTTTGTAAAAGTTATTATTGAAAGAAGTCAACAGAAGACAACAAAAGCATGAAAAATTACCCAGCATGCAAAGTGTTAACATTCCGCCATCTATAATTTGCAGCAGACGACAATTTCAAATTTTGCTGCTTTTTTCAAAAATAATGAGGCAAGATATTTCATGAAAATTGTCTGCTGGCAGACAATTCTCATGAAATATCACACCTTATTTTTTTTAGAAAATTAGGAAAGATGTCGTCTGCTGAAGTTGTGATTGGCGCTTTAAGGGTTAATTTAATATCAGCTGAATATCGGATATGCAAGCCTCAAGATACATGTAAGGGAGGGTAAATATAAATTAATTTCCATACTTCTGTTCCAAACTGAATCATGGGATACTTTTACTAGTGTTAAAATTGTTGACTACCATTACAGTACCATTGTGATACCATCTAGGAACAGATTTTGCATGTAACTTTGTATGGGCATGGTAAAACCCACCACTTCCTACATTATTTGTTCTAATGTATAAAAAAATTGATCACACTACAGAGCTCTCACTAACTGCTGATTTTCTGTTGTGAACTCCCATTTTTGGAAGGAGGCTATAGACTTTTGTATGATAGGACTCCCACTTTTTGGCAAGGAGGGCTATGGGACTCCTGTTTTCAAATCCTAGTGAGAGTTCTGGCGGCATCTAGTATTATTTTACACACTATTAAATGCTGAAATTAATCAAGTATTCTGGGGTAATAATGTGATTCTAGATACATGTACAGTAAAACCTGTCTTAAGCGGCAACTCAAAAATAGACAAAACAAAGATCATAATGACAAATGGTAGCTTAATGAAGGAAGAAAGTATTTGCAGAATGCTCCCCTTGGAGCATTCTGCAATACTTTTGACCTGCATTAAGCGATAATTGGCCTTAAAAAAAACAATTTTTGATCTTCTTTTTGAGTGGCTGCTTAAGACAGGTTTTACCGTATTTACCATAATTATAAACTTATAAGTGCATGTGCACTGAGTAAACTTCAGTTTATGGGCTGTTTCAATGATTATGAACTTTGGATTTCCAGCAAATCTACTGCATATATGGATGTATTGCAGTTTCATGATTAACATGGATGATGGCTTGGTGGAAGATAAATCAGTGTGTATCCTGAGCTAGCTGATCTGAATCTACGCTGTTTTCAAAAGAATTTTGAAGAAAAGAAATTTCCACAATGTGCTTATCATCTTCCCAAGCCAAGGGTACGAAGTCCACTTCGTTCGGTACTGTATGTATGCTTGTTTGTTTGATTTGATTCTTTACTTCCAATCAACAATCTTTCAGTTAAACAGGGACGGGTCTTCCTGGGTTGAACCAGTACTAAGCTAGGATAATTGTGTCTTGCTCCAGGACCACAACGCAGTGACGTCGGTGATGCTCGAACTCGTGGCCCCTTAGTCTCGAGTCAAGCACTCTACCACAGAGCCACTGCACTCACTGTATGTATGTAACAAAGTGGAGGAAGTACCCTTAGGGTGCGAAGATGTGTGCTTACACATGTACAGGTACATGTAAATGTTCCATTATGGTACATGTAATTATAACCTGCCTGTATCCTTACCTTGTCCAAATATATCAACAGCGAACTCTTCATACATTTCTTCTTCATGTGCCTTATGAAAATGTTTACACAGCAACGGCCACAACACCTCTCGAATCTCGTGTGACGCACCCCATCGATTCTGTCTGATGGACATTTTCAACAATTTCTTGTCCTTTTTCTGTAAATATTGTTTAAGCAGATCTTCACTAATACCTTCCTGTCCCATTGTCACCCTTTCTGCCGATAAAGCAACACTTAGTCTACTCAGATCAACAAATTTACTAAAAGGTGCTGAAACCCCTCCATTCTCTTCCAACTTAGTCTTAAAATCAACCACAACAAAGCCTGGTTCTTCGGTTGATTCAAGGACAAGTTCCAACAGGGATTGATCCGGTGGTTCGCTACCAGAAACATCAACAGACATCCTGGGGATAAAGAATGCTGCTTGTTTTTGTTCATTACTCGACTTTTTGCTTTCTTCTGTTTTAGATTCATGCACTATAACCTTCCCAGAAGTCTCGACAGAATGCTTTACTTCGGATGTTGTCTCAACCTCTTCAACTGACTTTTGAATGGCACCAGCGACTGCATCAGAAAATGACTTTTCAGATTTAATGACGTCCACATTTTGTTCAGATTCTAAAGTCTCGTCCACAACTTCTATAGATGATTTAACTAGACCACCTGCGGGTGTTTCTTTAGTCGGACTAGAAGGCTCTCCTTTACCCGAGGTGGATTTCCTTTTCTTGCTAAGTTTGTTCTCCAAATTTGACTCACCCGAGATGGACCCCCTTGTCCTGTGATATGCAGCTACCATTGAATTCATTTTAACCTGTGTTGTTTTATGACTAGATAATTGTCTCAATCTGTAGGGATTAGAATATTTTCCATTTCCATCCCATCACTATAATTTGATGTCTAAACCAATCCAAAAATGTTATCTAATCTCAAATTTTTTAAGTTACAACCTCAAACAATGATGATAATTTTTGTTATATTATTTCTTGGAAAAAAATCAACAATGTTGAACCTGAAAAGAGAACAGAAAAATTGGGCTGGTCTCCAGCAAAGGGTACAAAGTGGCATGAGTGCCCATCTAAGACTCTGATCAGACTGTGCATCTGCACAATCTGATCAGATTCTTCGATGGGCACTCTATAATATGGATAGCCAAAGGTCCAATGTTTCTTCAGGTGAAAAACACAGACCCTGATCAGTCAGTGTGGATGTGCAGTCGCTGTATGCACTTGCAAACTTGTAGCTGAGGCTGGATACCAGAGTTTATGAAAGTTTCCCAGACTTTACAGGACAGTCAGTCTTGTGGACTGGAAAAATCTGCTTGACTGACCACAATTTCACCAGACCGACACCATATGGGAGAAAACGACTATAGAACAAAAATTATAAATTTACAAGTACAGTATTTAAAATTAACATGATGTAATATAATATAAAGATTTACAGGCCCTGATAAGTGATCAGACAGTCCATAATCATTATACTTACTTTTTGCCGAGTATTTTCTGCCTTTGTCAAGGGGACAAATTGCCCCCCATTCCCAATTGAAAATCGCCACCCTTTTTCCAATGCCAGATGTCTATTTTTCCCAATTAAGAAAATGTGAAAATAAATCAAGAGACATTGTGAAACACTCATTACGCCTTATGAGAAACAATGACCCATATCAGAATGTGACTAGTGTCAATTGAATGCATTTGTGTGCTAAGACATCCCACTTACTGAGGAGCTTTGTTTGTGGAGTTGAAATCTTTAATAAAATTATGATCCTTTTGAAAGTCAATACTTGTAACTTCTTTATCTACCCCGTAGCAAGAAAAAAAATGGCACTTCCACTGTACAACAAAACCAGCCATGAGCTTGCCGTCTTTCAATCTTCACACAGAGGTCTCTCACACCTGTTGACCTATGGCTAATTTTGCCATCTTGCTTTCTTTTTAGCAGCAGGGCTCCAAATAAAAAGGGGGTAAAGGGTATTTCAGCATTGACTTTTTGGAATTCAGCATTGAAAATTAAATTGAAGGGTTAAATACCCTTTGCAGTTTGAGGTTTCAGTGCAGATATTCAATTTATGTGGTGAAGTAAGAAAAAACTGATTAATATACACCAATTTTATAAATCTTGGAAGTTTTTCTAAAAATGCAACATATATTTGATACAAGCAACTTTTCTTTAAAATATGTAAAGCAAATATTGGATCTTTTTACAAAGCTTTGCATTTTCTGCAATTTAATATTTTAAATATGGAGTAAACTACTCATTCAATTAAAAAGTAGGGGGTGAAATACTCATTGGTCCAAATCCTTATCTAGACCACTGTTAGCAGCATTTTCTTCCAGCTTTTCTTGCTCAGTTTTGGTTGAGAAGTGAAACATTTTAATCAAGGTTTACACCACCAACGTATTTAAACATTACTAGCGGTTATCATGACGGACAATGTTTTGAAAGAATGCATTGCCTCAATTGAATGTCAAGCAAAGAAAAGAAATGACAACTGTCGAAAACCAAACAAATTCTTCTTTCAAAATCTGTAACGAGTCGCAAATACTTATTACACTAGTGCTGGTTCCGGCATTGCACACACAATATCCGTGACAGTGCAGTAAATAGTAAAACAATTGCTGGTACATAGTTTTCCAATACTGCTTTTTGATTTGTCAATTAAAACAGAGTGTTTCTCAATGGATAAATTCGGCCAAAACAGCTCCTTTTTGGTGCATATTTCGCGCTGGACAGGGCCAACCTTAGAAATATTTTTGTTTCCCCTTACCCGACCCTGTTTAACCAGTATGGGTCGGTTGGTCGGAAAATTATTTTATTTTACTTCCCAAACTGGATACCCATTAAACTTAATTGTAAATAGTCCTACTTTAGGCAATAACATTAAATACACATACAATTTGCAACTAAAAATATTTTTTAAATATAACGCTGTTTACATTGGACACTTTTTTAAGTTAGCAAATTGCCAATGAATTTTAAAAAAAAAAATTCTAAACTGAAAATTGAAATAAAATCTTTTGGGTAGTGCCCTTTTTTCAGGGTCGGTCGGGTAAGGGGAAACAAATAAAATTTTATTTTAGGCCCAGTCGGTCCTATGACCAGGCAATTCTTGTCTGACCGCAGATTTAGCCGCTCAGGACAGACGGTCCTGCGACGTTTCATAATGACTGGGATACCAGCTCCAACAATAAAGTTAAGATCAAGATCAATTGCTACTTTTGGTTGGATTTTCATGAAATTTGCATCAAAAAGTAGAACCAAGAAATTGGGAATGATTCGCTCTATTTTTTGGAAGATTTTGCTCATTTTTAAAAAAGCGTGGGGATAAAAACTGTTTTTCATTAAATCTCAAGACCCCTTCTACACAAATCTAGCATTTAGAAGGCTGTTTTGTCAATGATGGCAAAAACTGCCAAGAATATGTGCTGAATATGACCGGCATTCGGAAATATTGCGGTACTAACAGTATAAACAAAATTAACCAAAGCATGGTACTTGCATGCAAATTGTCATCCACCAGACTTGAAGTTCATTCACTGTTGTAAAGGGTCCTAAAGTTCTGACTGATTAAGAACCATCGATGTGGGAAATACTGTTTGTTTGACAGCCATATTAAAATGATTCTAGTCAAGGGAGATTATCCAAATATCACGGTAACCAGTTGGGGCTCCATAAAGGGAATCTGAATAATCACATTTGTTATGCTTTGCCATCAAAATTTTAGCAAATGAAATTGGCTTGTGACATAACAAAATAATGTTCTTGAAATTGAAAAAAAAAATAATCCACGGAACAAAACCAAAAAGTGCCAATTAATAGAATTGGCCTGAATTTTCCCTTATGGCGCCTTAAATTGTGGGTAATTTTTAAGTGACATGCGCAATACTCATGGTGCCTACATGTGGTCGGTTACAAGCCTCCATATTTGACTGATAAACAGACGAACTTTTGACCAGAAATGAAAATTTGAAAATGTGTTTTGGGGCCACCAGTAAATGAATTATCAAGTAGGGGGTATAGGGAACAACAGAAAAATGAAAGCTTTGTAAGGAATCTATTTTCTCTAAGATTACAAACGCGAAAATGATTTAACTTTCAAATGTTGTTGAAAAATAAAAGAACTACTTCCGGCCGTTCTGGGTCATTTTTTGTTGAAGTGACGTCATTGGAAAAACTTGTTGACGCGATATTAGGAAACCTGCGATACTTCTAGAAGGGAGTATAACACTTGCAGATTCAGCTCAAACAAGTCTGGGGAATCTCAGAAACATGCGATCGTAAATTATGGCTCAAATGCACGATAGCGGACTGCCCATGTAAAGGGAAATCAATCTAAATGTCATCAGGGGAAATAAGTTTGGTGGTCAACTTCCGGTTTATATCACGCATTCCCGCGATGACCATCACCACATGTCTCGCCTTTTGCGAGTTGGTGCCCTAGTTTCAGAAACATTACAACACACAAATAAAAGATTACAAATAAATATTTAACCATCAGAACCTCGGCCACAAATCAATGATAAAACTGATGTAAAAATGGTACGAAAAAAAAATTACGGGTTTCTGTCAGAAGAGGGTTCAATTTGGTGATTTTTTTCCAGAAAATTTCGTTTGTTTACCGTTTAGCTTCTCACCCCTTGGTCCGAATGCATCCGAAAAAAGACCAATTGAATCAGAGGAAACGGGCTAAAATGAAAAAACCAATAATCGAATTTCTATCGCTCAGAACCCGAGGCAGTTGGAGGATAAATACCTCTGTTAGAAAGTCTGCCAATCTCAAGCGTGGTCGCGCATTTGAGCGATAATTTTGATCGCGTGTTTCCAAGATTCCCCAGACCTGTCAAAGTTTCAGATGGCCAAATTGGCCTAGTAATCACTGGAAGTATTGTTAAATGGTAAAAAAGCACAGTGTGTGCAAGAATACATACAATGATAGGGCTAAACGACCGCCAGCTTTTTTGAAAAGCTAATACTTGTAAAAGTTTTAGGTTTTGTTTTCCTCACAATTCCAATTCCTTGCCTAACATCCCAAAAGATTCATGTCCTGCTGAAGCTTCGATCTGTGCTCTAAATTCTTACACTATTAACTCAGAAGAACTTGGAGACTAGCCTCTCATGAACAGAGAATGATAAAATTATGATTACAAACTATCCTGTTTTTCTTAAATGGCCGATAATTTACAGAGACACCGGTCCGGTGCAATATTACAAGTATTAGCTTTCAAAAGTTTTCTGAGATCGTATACGTAGGGCCTTTATCGCTTGTAAAATGCTTTCAAATAAAATGCTTTCAATCCTTTCTTCCTTAGTTTATTTGACCTTGATCTTTGACTCCAAGGTCATAAAGGACCCCATTATAGATAAGCATTAGGGCTTCCATGGGGGTTCCGGATCATTTCGGCCCATAACAAAATCGGCCCATGTCAATTTCGGCCCATCTCAATTTCGGCCCATAGCAATTTCGGCCCATAAAATTTGTCAACCTGGATTTCTACAAAAGAGATTATATATTATTGAAATTATTTAAAAAAATTTAATAGGGTTATATTGAGAGAAAAAAACAACTGAAAATAGATTATAGATTGACTTTACAAACTAGCCTAGTAAAGACTAGAAAACCCCGTAGACTGGTATCTTTATTAGAAGAAATAATCGTAAATCACATATATATTTTCCATTAGCAAATACAACTTGTTCAGTTAGTTTAACTGAATAAATGGATTAAGAAAGGATCGCTTGAGTTGCATATGCGAGCAGTAAACGCTCTGGCTAGAGTGCGCAAATGCGCAGGCTCGTCTGAGCCTTGGCTGCCTGTTTCCTATGTGATAAACTCTTCTCTAACATACAAACTCCCCATCAATTAAAGCGGACCATTCTTATTAATCATTATTTTTGTGTGGATAATTACAGGTAAGCCGATCTAATTATACCAATTATAGACAAACATACCAATTATACGTTATTATACTTGTGGGCCGAAATTGTATAGGCCGATTTGGTTATGGGCCGAAATTGACATGGGCCGAAATTGTTATGGGCCGAAATGTCCAGTGACCTTCCATGGGCTATCCTGGGTTATTTCAACACTCATTGCCTTTACACTCGGACCCATTAAAGCATGGCTATAGCATGTCTTGATACTTTGATGCTTTCTTACACGTAGGATTTATGTAGATCCGAGCTTTACATGATCTTTCATTCAATAACATAATCTGTTTGCATTCATCTCAGGCTCTAACACTCTTGGATCCTTTTTGAGGTCGAGGAGTGAGGCCCCCTGGGGTCCGTGCTCCCTTGATCCATGAAAATAATGCATCGATCTCCCCAAATACCTGAAAATAATTTCCTCTGTCCCCCAAATCCCTAAAAAATATAAGCCAATTCTCCCCAAAAAAGTTTTCTTTCCGTAGGAAACATACTAAAAATGCTATGAAGCTTTAGACGAGCGCATGACTCAATGTTCTCTTACTATTTTGCGTCATACATGTAAAGACAGGGGTTAGCCATGTAATACATGGCATATAATTATTTTACTGAAATACATGATATAGCTCAAAGTATGAGACCATTATTGAAATGCTGTTGCTGTGCCTGGTAGAGTAGGTATGGAGGAATGTCTAAATTTGATTGATTTTTTTTTCAAATTAGGGACAGACTATTTGGTTTTCTGGTGGGGATGTTTTTTACTTCCAACAGCTTAAAACTAGAAAGTGAAAGCATCTATTTTTTGTAACCAGAACAAGTTTTTTTTTATAATTGCAATTAACCCTTTTTACGCATGTTCAATTTCTGTTTCATCAAGTGAGACCAGCATGTTTAGAAGTTTTGATAGGAATCGGCTGATTAACCAGAGAGAGAGAGAGAGAGAGAGAGAGAGAGAGAGAGAGAGAGTTACATAGCAAGCGCATAGGTAGGCCTGAAAGAATGTGGATTCACACTCGTGCTAGGGGGGGGGGGTCGAGGGGGCATGCTCCCGCAGAAGTATGTTATTATTATATTTAATGTATAATAAATCAACAACAACACAAATTATTCGCCATAATTCCCTCCAACATCATTCTCGATGTGCACGTTAGTACGAAAATAAATATATTAATATTTGGGGGTATGGGGGGGGGGGGGGGCAAATAAAGTTTTAAAAATCAAACGAAATGAAGGCTTCTCCTTTAAAGTGAGATTTAAAAAAATATATATTTTTCTTTTGAGCACGACTCCCTAAATCCCCAAAATTATGAGCTTGTTCCCCAGTTCCCCTAAATAAATACCAGTGCTCCCCAGCTCCCTGAAAATAAATAGCATTTCTCCCCAGATCCCCAAAACCCCCGGGGGGCAGGAGTGTGAGATATGAATGTGATATCAGTCATTTTCATCATTAAAATTCTGTGTCTAGTCAAAAAGTGATCTTTTAATTTATAAAATGCATAATTGTGATGAATATGTGATAACCTAGTTTACTGTGATAATCTTAATGTGATATTTGTGCCAGATCCATCCTAATTCATTAATAAGTTTTAAGTGTTAATAGCATCAAAGTGATTTTTTTAAATCCATATTTTAAAGTGCTAAATTAATGTGATATTTAATGTGTTATATGTTTAATTTGCTGTTGTACATGTATGTATATGTTGATTTTACCAAATAAATATCAATCAATCAATCAATCAATCAATCGATCGATCGATCGATCGATCAATCAATCAGAGATGTGATCTGAAACCCTCGTTGTAATCTCACCATGGGCAAACATTTTAACATGCTACACGTAGATATGAACCCGGAGTGTAAAGGGGGAGTTCCACCCTATATGGAATTTACATAGGGTTCTGTCCACGCAGAGAATTTTATAAAAAATTGTGGAAAGATTGCCTATTACATGTGTGTCCTATTAGTGAGATATTTACCCATTTATCTATTTCATTTGTTAAATCTAAATAATTTTAAATTTTAAAATTAAAAAAATGGACACCCTAATTAAAAGTGGCCCTAGGCGAAAAGATTTTTGATTTTTCAACCTAATGTATTCTCAACATGATGCCTAGTAATTTGTAATTATGTATGTACCATAAATGTATTTCAATGAGTAAAATAAACAAGTCCACATCAAATTTTGTTTGAAGGTACCCCTAAATTTAACATTTTGAAAATATTTTTAACATTTTAAATTGTCAATTTAGCCTAGTTGCTGTTCTTGTCAACCTATGAAATTTATATCAAATTTGTCCACACATGTGATTGTTATAATCATAAAATCTCAAGAAAAAATAAAACCGGTAAAATGGAGTTTTGGGAATTTCAATCGTAATGGTCAAAATTTTGCAGAATGTAAAATTCAAGATTTTATGTAAACTTCCAGCAGTATGCTCAATATACATAGTGTTCTGTTCTGCACAGGCAAAGATCTTGATGATATTATGCAAATTGACTGTTTGGTTTAAAAGTGTTTTGTTTCCTATCGCTTTTCATTGGTTGGTAAAACATTTGGTGTTGTGTAGTATGTGATTATATTGGGTACCCCCCACAAATCAGCCCAATTTACATCTATCCAAAATCAAAATTTCTAAAATTGATAATTATTTTAGTTATCCGATAGTTCAAGCTTATGTGTGTGGTACACACATTACCATATCTATCACATAAAATGGTTGAAATAATGTTTCTTTTAGAATAATTACTCAAATTCAGCTGAACACATTATATCCACAATGTTTGGGTTTAAATTATGGTGTGTTACAGTTCTTGTCAACCTTTCCCATCTATATATAATTTGACTATATGTATAAGGATAATATTCACAAGATTTGAAGCCCGGATATATATTTGGTTCGAATGGTGAGTCAGACTTTTGTTAAATGAAAAAATATTATTGAATTCACTATAAATTTTTATGCCCAGTTTTACAGAATTGTTTAGTATGTCAGCATTATGATTATGAGGTCATTTGAGAATCAAATTCATGATTCTATAACCACGATGGAAATAACAGCACAAAGACTGTTTCACCTCGTCTAATGCCAGATGTTCAGTATGTACACATTCAAGAATTCGCTAAGTGTTTCTTAATATTTGAAAATCCATTTATAATCTTAAAAAGTATTATTTTTATTTTCATCAACTCCATATCTATTTATTAGAGCAGTTTTAAAGCTTTTGTTGGAATATTAATGATTTTAAATGGGGTTTATGATTCGGGTTTTTTATACTCTTTTGAAATGTTTTGGCGGATATAACTTTAGGCAGGAGAAATAACCACAATCAATACCAATTGAGATACAATGCAATTCAAATAAGATTCTGTAAACCATTCATTAAAATGTACACATTGAATGACTAAGGGTATGCAAAATAAGGGTACTATTTAAATAATGTGGGCAAATGGATCATTCCATGACAGAAATAAACTATAAAGTTTTAAAACTTAAGACTCAGTTTCACTCAATCTCTGCATGACACTAAGTGGAAAGTGCTGAAGCTCTCATGCCTCCTAGCACTGGCTTAAATGGTCTTCTACTTTCTGCTGAAACTAAATATTCCAGAAGGACCAGCACATAAAAATACAACACTTTATCAAAAAAAAATGGGGGAAAGGTTAACCCTATACAAAGACAGCTGGTGTGAAATCCAAGTTCTCAGAAAAAAGAAGCTACCAAAATACTGAGAACGTACACAATTTCTTAAACACTTAACCTAGTTTCACTTAGTTTATGAGAGTTAATGAGAAGTATGCACATAGTCCTGATTCAATTTGCCCTCGATATTTGAATCAGAGGAACATAAGATGGAGGAAATTCTAGGTGCAACAGGAACATAGAATGTAGATGGAGACGATGAATTACCTAGCATAAAGCCTAATCTGTTTGAATTTCTTCAATGGCTGAATGACATTAAATGCATAAACTCCTGTTGGCTTCAGTCCAAAAATAATTTGGAAACCAGCGGGGGATCAATTCACAAACGATGCCTGCTGGACATCCGCCAGTACAACTAAGTTCTACACCAAGTGCTACTTATCAAGTGCTGCTTATAAAAAGGCCAGTTTTATGCTATTGAATTAGCTAAAACTTCTGACACCAAAACATCTTGGACCTGATTTGGATGAAGATACTAAATAGTGATAGTCAATGCGTTTTTAGAATAATACTGGTGGAAAAACTGTGGTTTGTAAGACCTAACTGGAATATTTTATTTTAAATAACGTATGATTCAAGACTGACTTAACTCATTTCATGCAAATTATAACACTTTTACCGGTGTCCAAATTTTTTGAAAATTTACATGCATAAAGAGGATGCATTTGACCTACTTTTCTGAAAATATTATGGGTTGACAAAAACTGGAACATGGTAAATACTAAGACAGAATCCCCTATAGACACTTACTTTAGTGTTCAAAATGGGGATAATTCAGATTTTGATTGGTCAGGAAAAAATGATATAGATCTATTCATATACATTAATGATAGTAAGGTATACCCTGGGGAGTCTTCTTTCAAATTCCATTCAAAGAATGTAGCAGTCAATAATGCTAATGATTTGAGACTAATATTTGATAGGCCATATATTAGTTCAAAGAGGGTGTACATCAAGGTGCACCACTGTGGTCTAACAGCCTTCAAAGAATAAAATAATTTCATTTTTGTAGTTGTTATAATGTAGGTATTCAACATACAAAATATTATCAAAATCCATGAGTGGGCAGATTTGGAACTCCCCCTTTAAAGAACACCTGTCATAATGGTCAGATGTGACCGAGTGCAGTAAATACAGAAGGAATGAAAGAAAGAACATCCTTCTTAAATGAAAAAGGAGTTAGTAACACAGGTTTTAAGTATATTTGAGCTTGACATTTGACTCCCAGGTCATAATCGTAATCTGAAACCTTTGTTGAAATCTATACACCATAGACAATCATTGTGCCAAATGTGAACACCATTGGTCAAAAAATATAACAAGAGGGCCATAGTGGCCCTGAATCGCTAACATGTACTATGTGCACCAGTCTTGTTCAGTGGAAGGTAATGATTTAAACCATTTGGTAGAACACCGTAGAAGGCAATCATTATCAAGCTGGCCTCTTTGAGTGCATAACAAGACCCTACCCCCTCCCCTCATCACACACAACAAAATTTACATACCAAATATTAAGGCTCTAGCCCTTGTGGTTTCAGGCAAGAAGGTTTTTTCATGTTTTCCCTTGATGGGACACTGCGAAACATGTGACCCCCGAGCAGGCAGATTTTGTGCCCCAGGTTCTAAACTTTATCATACGTGGAAGAGGTCAACTAGGTGATGTCTTGTCTTCCCTATATAATCCTATATAAAACATGTGACCCCCAGGGTGGGACCATTTTTGACCCCAGGGTCATTATTTGAACAAACTTAGTAGAGGTCTACTTGGTGATGCTAAATACCAAAAATCAAGGCTCTTGGCCCTCTGGTTTCAGACAAGAAGATTTTTTCACATTTTCCCTATATAAGCCAATGTAGAACATGTGACTCCCAGGGCGGTGCCATTTTTGACCCAAGGGATATAATTTGAACAAACTTGGTAGAGGTCCACTAGGTGATGCTACATACAAAATATCAATAGTCTAGGCCTTCTGGTTTCAGACAAGAAGAGTTTTCCACGTTTTCCCTATATAAGCCTATGTAAAATAATTGACCCTGGGTCGGGGGCATTTTTGGCCCCAGGGATATAATTCCAACAAACATGCAAAAGGTCCACTAGGTGATGCTACATACCAAATATCAAGGCTCGAAGCCTTGTGGTTTCAGACAAGAAGATTTTTTCACATTTTCCCTATATAAGCCTATGTAAAATATGTGACCCCAGGGTGGGGCCATTTTTGGCCCCAGGGCTATTATTTGAACAAACTTTGTAGATGTCCACCAGGTGATGCTGCATACCAAATATCAATAGTCTAGGCCTTCTGATTCCAGCCAGACAAGAAGAGTTTTCCACGTTTTCCCTATATAAACCTATGTAAAACGTGGCCCCCGGGGCGGGACCATTATTCCTTAAGGCTATAATTTAAACAAACTTGGAAGAGGTCCTCTAGGTGATGCTAAATACCAAATACATGTATCAATAGTCTAGGCCTTCTGGTTTCAGTCAAGAAGATTTTTTCATGTTTTCCCTATATAAGCCAATGTAAAACATGTGACCCCCAGGGCGGGGCGATTTTTGGCCCCAGGGCTATTATTTGAACAAACTTTGTAGAGGTCTACTAGGTGATGCTACATACCAAATATCAAGGCTCTAGGTCTTGTGGTTTCAGACAAGAAGATTTTTCACATTTTCCCTATATAAGCCTATGCAAAACATGTGACCCCCGGGGCCGAGCCATTTTTGGCCACAGGGCTATAATTTGAACAAACTTGGTAGAGGTCCACTAGGTGATGCTACATACCAAATATCAAGGCTCCAGGCCTTCTGGTTTCAGACAAGAAGATTTTTAAAGTTTTCATCTCGAAAATCTATTTTTAGCCTCTGTGACCTAGATATGCAACGGACCAAAACCATTTGAACATTTTTGGTAGAGGGCTACCCAAGGATCATTTGTGTGTAATTATTTTAAAATTGGACCAGGAGTTTGGGAGGAGTTGTCATTTAAGTCAATTGGTAACGGACGACGACGGACGGACGGGCGACGGACGACGGATCACAAAGGCTCACCTTGTCACTGCGTGACAGGTGAGCTAAAAACGTAATTCGTGTTACTTGTAAGCAAAACCAACTGACAGACAGATGGAGAGACAGGCGAACGGAAGGGACCGATTACAACATATACAACTTTTTCCCAAAAAAGTGCGCATATAACATTTGCAAATATGCGTTTCTGTTTGTGAAACATAACTACAATTGCAGAAGACATTGTTATGTATTAAAATGATATGAGCCCTGGCATGAGATTTCCAACAATGGGGTATGTGCGACCAGCATAACCTCAGATCAGCCTGCGCATACGCCGTTCTGATCAGAGCCTTTGCTAGTCGCCTGAATATTATATGAGTGTTAATCTACTGACTGAACATCATTTGGAGTTTCTAAGCTTAACAGGAGGTTGCACAGGCTCGTCTGAGTCTACATTTGTCAAAATGTCAAATTGTTGGAAATCACATGCAGTGGCTCAATTATCATGTATCGAAATACTTATTCAAAATTTTAGGAACTGCTTGGCCTGTTTTGTTGGGACTTTGTTTCGCCTACATAATCTGGAAAACGATGTCTGGTTTGAGTCTGCTTTGTTTGCCTAAGTCTAACAAAAAGGCCGCTAGGTTGATATGGGTTAATGAGCTACATGTATTACTAAGTTTACTTCCTGCGTTTTGTCATTCAAAACAATAGTCAAATGATAATCAGGGGCAGAATGGTTGCTTGTTTTTAGATCCTATTACTTGTTTATATATTATTGCTTTGTTAGAACATGCTTTGTATCCTCAATTTAATATTGTTTAAACTAACCCTTGATGAAATGCACAAGTCATTTTGCTTTATGCTTAGCAGTGAATTCACTGCATATCAAATGTGAATAAAATTGATATTTTCTACAGTGAAAAGATATTAAATTGATTCCACTAGCTGAGTAGGTGATATGATTTATATATTTTCATTCTAGGAGCCAAACAGTTTTTTTATAATTCTGGGACTGGCGCATTTTCCATAAGGTTTTAAGTGAAGCCTGGAATTTGTCAGAAATAACTCTACGCATGTTGTGACGTCAATTTCAAACCTAATGACGTCTTCGTTTGGCCTGGTGTAGCGCTAGTTTGCACGTGACGTCTATCCTAAAGCACTTGTGATATACTCTTTTCAAATGTTGATTTTTTTCTTATGTTTCATTCGTTAAAATGTTTGCGCCCCATGGTATACCCCAAAAACACTGAAAAATTCAAATCGTACGAGAAACGACCAGGGAAAAGCTAGGCTTTGCTTTCTGTATTCTTCTTGGAATATAAAATGAAAAGAAACTTTACTTCTTTTTTCGGTAAATAGAAAATATATTTCATCTCGTGCTACGCACTCGTGAAAATATTGATTTTAACCGCACTCGATGAAATATATTTGATACTCACCTAAACTTGAAAAGAAAATACCCTCTATTTATCATTATCATCGCTTTGGCGTGTACAGTCAATTAACTTGGTAAGTTACAGATGACTACGTAATGGATATTCGAGTAATAAGAAAAGTGGGTTTAGTCATGCAAGAGTTATAAATATATGTATTTATCTACTGTCTGAATCTGCATCAGTTTCTGATCCTGTGTAGCTCGAAAGCAATGATGTTTGTGAAATTATATTTCAGCACTTCTGATATTTATCTAATTCACTTGTATCCTTGGATCCATCAGGCTTTCACTTGCGAACGAAATAGATGCCATCCATTGAAAAAGAACCAATATACGACGTGTACTGCATCAGTCGTCGTCAATATCGGCGCTTCCTGAACATCCTTTTTTGGGGATGTCTCAGTGGTGCAGTTGGTAGCGTCGGTGTCTGGTGTAGTGCTAGGCGGTGTTGCCGAGGTCGTGGGTTCGAATCTCGCTAGAGGCAAAATATTTACAGCATCTATCGGCTCAGTTGATTCATTATATCCCTCTGTATTTATCTACTGTCTGAATCTGCATCAGTTTCTGATCCTGTGTAGCTCGAAAGCAATGATGTTTGTGAAATTATATTTCAGCACTTCTGATATTTATCTAATTTCACTTGTATCCTTGGATCCATCAGGCTTTCACTTGCGAACGAAATAGATGCCATCCATTGAAAAAGAACCAATATACGACGTGTACTGCATCAGTCGTCGTCAATATCAGCGCTTCCTGAACATCCTTTTTTGGGGATGTCTCAGTGGTGCAGTTGGTAGCGTCGGTGTCTGGTGTAGTGCTAGGCGGTGTTGCCGAGGTCGTGGGTTCGAATCTCGCTAGAGGCAAAATATTTACAGCATCTATCGGCTCAGTTGATTCATTATATCCCTCTGTATTTATCTACTGTCTGAATCTGCATCAGTTTCTGATCCTGTGTAGCTCGTAAGCAATGATGTTTGTGAAATTATATTTCAGCACTTCTAATATTTATCTAATTTCACTTGTATCCTTGGATCCATCAGGCTTTAACTTGCGAACGAAATAGATGCCATCCATTGAAAAAAAACCAATATACGACGTGTACTGCATCAGTCGTCGTCAATATCAGCCTTTTTGGGGGATGTCTCAGTGGCGCAGTTGGTAGCGTCGGTGTCTGGTGTAGTGCTAGGCGGTGTTGCCGAGGTCGTGGGTTCGAATCTCGCTAGAGGCAAAATATTTACAGCATCTATCGGCTCAGTTGATTCATTATATCCCTCTGTACAGCATCTATATATATATGAGCATGGCCAGGATATGCCATACTCATCTTCGGATGAGTATGACCTATCCTGGCCTTGCTCACTATTTTTCGATCAAACTTTGAATCATAAAGAAGAGAAATATTGGATTGTGTTCGAATCGACTTGGAGATGCTAATGCGAACCCAGGCATTGACATTGATCGGTGCACCAATGGGGCCCCCAGGGGTTTTGGGGATCTGGGGAGAATGGCTTTTTATTTTCAGGGTGCTGGGGAGCACTGGTTATTATTTAAGGGGAGCTAGGGAGCAAGCTCACAATTTTGGGGATATAAGGAGCCTTGCCAAAAAGCAAAAATTAAATAAGGAAAAGCCTCCATTTTGTTTGATTTTTTAAAAAAATTCTTCTGCTTCTGGGGGGCTAGCCCCCCAGACCCCCCCTTGTAAATTCTAAAAGAAGTTATTTTCATACTAACATGCTTATCCAGATTGATCTGAGACAGATATATGGCAAATAAGTTTTCATGTTGTTTTTCTTCCCTTACAATTGTTGATTTTTAGGTTGGTAGTAAAATACTTTGGGACGCCCCAGATCACACCATTTTTCAAAAAATTTCCGGGGGAGCATGCCCCGGACCCCCCCCCCCCCCCCCCCCTAGCAACAGTGTGACTACACAATGTTACGAGGCCACCTACACAGCTGCTATGTTATTATCTTTTTAGGTAATTAGCCCTTCTTAAAGGAATTTTTGAAGAATGCTTATCAGATATATACTTACTTGAAGTTTAGCAAACATATAGGCACTAGTAAGCAATTGTAGAAAAGACTTTTTATAGTTAAATATATATAATGCATTTCATTGAAATTAATTATATGTCATGCATTCCATCGCTTTTATATGTCATGTATTCCATGGCAAAGACCTGTCTTTACATGTATAAGACAAACTATTAAGTCATCATTAAGTCATGCGCTCTTATATAGCTTCATAGTTTATAAGTATGAGATTTTAATTCTACGGAAAGATAAATACATTTTAGGGAGAATTGGCTTATATTTTTGGAGATTTGGGGATAAGCTGAACTATTTTTAGGGATTTGGGGAGCGACGGCAAATACTTTTAGGGAGACGAGGACATTATTTGCAGGGAGACGGGGAGATCAATGCATTATTTTCAGGGATCAAGGGAGCACAGACCCCCCTGGGGGCCTCACCAATGTAAGAGAAAGACACACAGTGAAAAAATAGTTCATGCCAGTATCCGAGGGCTTTGACCTGTCACCAGTTTTACCGAATTATACAATGAACAGAACTATTGACCAAAAGCCTTACTACACGGCTGTTTTAAGCTATCGCACTGCAATCATGTCCACGGATTATGCACTTATGAAGCACGGTTATTAGAAAGCTAATGCTTGTGAACTTAATATATCCAACCGGTAGTACCGTTGTTTACTTCAACGGTGCGTGAGTACAAAATGTAAACAAATAAATTTAAAGTTATGGCGGATCAGTTATTACGGAGGTTTGTAAATTATATTTGAAATACTGTTTTCCGATAATTAAAACACACATGATTTTGTCTGTATGCAAGGACCCGGCATGTTTATACGAAGCGTTTGGACTTCAACAACCCGTAGACAAATTTCCTTACCATATTTTATGATAAGGTTACTTTTTACGACCCCACACTCCCCAGCAGTAATGCCACTTAAATAACCCCATACTTTTTCAAGTGGTTCTGCGTACCATGCATATATGGGTCCCATATAGGCTATCCCATGTGGAGTTATCCAGCCAAATTATGTAGATCTATCTCATAGACCGTTGGACGTAACAGTTAGAACTTTGCATATGTTGCAGAACTGCGACTTAAAATGTTTTTATCTTTGACTTTATTAAATAAAAATCCATCATATCGCCCTGAATTCAGTCCTAATAGGCCACATGATGTAGAGGGTAATGAGCAACGTTTTGTATGACCTTGACTCAAAGGATCAAGGTCAAAAGTCAAATAATTCTTGAAAATGCATCTCCTAAACCATTGTACGTAGCAACTCCAAACTTTGTAGGTGCATAGGTCACATGGTAAAGAGGGTATTGGCAACGTTTTTGTGACATTGGTCCCAAGGTCAAGGTCAAATGTCAAATAATGCATTTTCTTGTAAAATGCATCTCCTCTGCACCATGTTACCTACGTGCTTGCAAAGTTTTAAGTTACGATGTACAGCGGTTTAGGAGGAGATATATTTATAAGAAAATACTTTATTTGTTCGTTGACCTTGATCTTGGGGACAAGGTCTCACCATATGTTGCCCAGTACCATCTACATCATGTGGCCTATATCCTTCAGTAAAATTTGAAGTTTCTACGTCCCACGGTTTAGGAGGAGATATATTTGCAAGAAAGAACTTCTAGCGATAAGGCGTATATTTTCCCTAGTTGACATGATTACAAACACCAAATTTTCAAATTGCCCTAATGCTTTTAAAATTGATGTAGTTTGGCAGTTAAATATGCAAAGTAGGCAACAAAATACGTTTCAAAGCGATTCACCATTTACAATACCGTGTAAACCTGCACTTTCTACCCCTTCCCCTCATTTAACGCTTTTATACTGGGCGCCGTTTAGACCAGATTTTCAGCAAATGCATTGCGAATTTAAAAAAAAAATAAAGTGCTAAAAAGTAAAGGATATAAGTGCTCTTCATTTCCAAAACCTTACCCTATTCCTTCTGCGCATGCGTACGAAATACACCTAAAATTGTGACGTTTGTCATTGGAAAGATGAAACTGGTGTCTTTCAGTTTATTTTTAGATGCTTTGCCCCCCTAGACCCAAGATGCCCTTTACGTATGTTGTAAATGTTTATAGTGACATGTCGTTGTCCAAAGGGCATCTTGGGTCTAGGGGGGCAAAGCATCTAAAAATAAACTGAAAGACACCAGTTTCATCTTTCCAATGACAAACGTCACAATTTTAGGTGTATTTCGTACGCATGCGCAGAAGGAATAGGGTAAGGTTTTGGAAATGAAGAGCACTTATATCCTTAATATTTTAGCACTTTTATTTTTTTTTAATTCGCAATGCATTTACTCAAAATCTGGTCTAAACGGCACCCAGTATAAAGGCGTTAAATGAGGGGTGGGGGTAGAAAGTGCACGTTTACACGGTATTTTAAATGATGAATCGCTTTGAAACGTATTTTGTTGCCTACTATGCATATCTTACTGCCAAACTACACCAATTTTAAAAACATTAGGGCAATTTGAAAAGTTGGTGTTTGTAATCAGGCCAACTAGGGAAAATATACGCCTTATCGCTAGAAGTTCTTACATTATTTGACATTTTTTTTTGCCGGGCCGCGTAGCGCTTAATTTCACTTGTGTGACTTCCCTTGGAGAACCAATGAAATCCATAAAACCATAAGTTGTGGTTTTATGGATCTGATTGGCTGAAAAAATGTTCTGGATTAGACAGCCAATGAAAACCTCAAGAAGAGTAAGGATGAATCCAAGATGGCGGCCCCCATACCGATGACTTTTTTGAGAAAGAATATTCACATTTACACACCTCTAGAGTACTTATTTTGTGTATTTATCAGTGGAAGAAGTCATCCACATGAATGGTAAGTGTTATGTCACTGAAAATAAACTTGTTAAATGAGAGGCTTATTTATTCTAGCACTTTCAATTGATGAAGCGGAGGTCAGTAGACAACAAGTCCCGATTCGTCTTGTAAATCAACATCTCTCCACCTATTTTAGCCTTCGAAATAGCATGTCCTGGACAGATATAGCTATCAATTGTTTGATACAATGTTGGTGGTCCCTGAGCAGAGTGACAAAAATTGGAGCCACATGATGGAGGTTTGTCCAGATTGAACCCTAGACTGGTCCATTATGAATGATACCCAGATATGAGGGTCTAAAGTCTCTACAACAATGCAGTATACTATGAAATCCACTACTATGCATAGTAAGCTTGCGCTCGGCATATAGAATGCTTGATGATAAGTCGTAAATTGTCAGTGAATCACCACAGACCAACCCTGTACCCTGGCCCCTGCCATTTTGTTGTTGTATCAGCACACCAGCATAAAAAGGTTCGACTCCCGCAAGCATATGGCTGGGAAGAATTTGCTTCAGCTGGACGGGACATCCCAAGACTTTCGTATGGTCAAAATCATGTTTTTTTTTATAAATGTGAGTTTCCGAACTGTACGTGGGAAACAAATGAAACAATCACTGAGTGCCTCAATCAGCCTACGGTACTTGTGTGTTTTAGACCCCTCAATCTCAGTTTGAGACAATCACAGAAAATTTCTGACACTGTTGGGGAGTTGAAGTGAATCACTTGACAGTGTGGGTAATCCATATAACCAGTATCTGAACTTCTTAAATCGAGCATGCCAAAAGCATTTCCTGCAGTATGTTTGGTGGAAAGATCCTTTTTTTGCCATTAAGAAGAAAAAGAAAATCTAGTACCACTAAGTCACAGGTGTATTACAGAAAGCTGATGATAAACAGGCTGATCATCTGAAAAATATTCTAAGATTCAAGATACTGGTAGGTACAGGTACCTGTAGGTTACATTAATTTTCTTGGAAGTTGTCTTGAGACAGACAGGCAGATATTTTTTATTGATAATTCCAATTTATTATCTACCTGTATATAGGGCTGCCAGGTTTACGAAATTGGTAAACGTTTACACGAGTTCCAATAACCGAAAATGATTCCGTTCACACGGAACTTCCAGATTTGATTTTTTTCATTATGCAGATCGGTAAAATCGCTGATATTTTCCCTTGAAAACTTGTACCCTGTGCGAATATTCGAAATTGTTTGGTTGGGTGTTGTGATAGAACTCATTTCAAGTAATTGGAAAGTGGATGCAACAATTGCGCAGACTGGTATATTGCCGACATTTTCTTCAGTTGCAAGTGTGTAATTAATGACTTGACACGCACAAGACATAACTGCCAATCATCATGTGCGCATCGATACACACGCTGACAGAAAGTAAACAAAAAAAGTTATAAGCCATACATGCGTCTCAACCAAATATTAAGACATGCCTTTACATAACTGTTAAAAATGCAGGAATATATTTGCATCAAGTAGTGACTAAGTGAGACAATATTCGGGACATTTTTATGGCCAGTTGAGCCACTGTCTGCGAGGTCCCGATACGCAAAGAATTTGAAAAAATGCTCTTATCATAGGATTCTGTCAGTGTAATTCGTATTGCAGTGGATACTTTATCAAATACAACCAAATCTGAGAAAACAAACAAACTGATTGATGATCCAGAGCGGAATGTTCATAAGAAAATGCTATTAACAAACCACGACGCTGGTCACATGGTAAAGTTTGTGTAAACGGTAGGCCAATTTTGTAAACGTTTGTTGCAAAAACGTGAAACGATACCGTTTACACATGTAAATGTGGCAGCCCTACCTATATACACATTTCCATGCATTTTATTGGTTTAGAGCCAAATCAAATCAATAAGAGTTAAAAATTTTACGAAAGTACTTTTAGAACATGAAATGGTTTGTTAGACAAAGTGTCGTTCAACGAAGTGTCATACACATACCACACATCACTGACCCCCCCCCCCCCCGCATTTATGATGAGGGGTATATAGGTATATAGTTATATAGTTTTTGTCTTTCATTTTTCATACTTCTGTCTCCTGTTCATGAACAATTCACAACAGAGTTTTGGTTAAAGTTTCTCAAGAAGTGTATATCTCAGTAAACGCTTATCAGAAAGCATTCATATTTAGGCCATAGTTACCCTGAAGGGTAAATTTGCTTTCACATCTTGACGCCAGACCCCAGGGTCCCTGCCCCTGGGTAGGACTGGAGGTCATAATCTAAGACATCTTAAGATTGTTTTTCTTTAATAGAATCAAAGTTTGTATTTATCAACCAACAAGCATTCATATTTAAACAATCGATACCATTCATAGTTGGCTTGCACTCAACAGCCTCAGACCCTTGGATTGATGGTCCAGGGTTGGGATAGAGGTCAAAATCTAGGACACATTTAGATTTTTTCTTTTATCATTCATATTTATCTAACCTAATACAAAACTAATAGTTATGTATGGGCCTCGACGCGAGAAAACCTGTCTTCGGGGGTTTGCGAACAACAAAGGCGTAGACCAACCTGCACATCCGCGCAGTCTGATCAGCGCCTATGTTTTTTCGCGTATTGGTAGTATCATATCTAGACTTGCTACAAACAAAATTTCAATTTTCTAGCTGGTCTCTGTAGCTGAGCAAGCTGGTTTGAATCTCATTTTGTCAGAAAGTCCCGAAGACAGGTTTTCTCGCGACGAGACCCATATGGAATTTAAACTTTAGAGCACATTGTAGAAAATTTCTGTATTCCTGCGCCTCTGCAATTACTTTCTTAAACTTTGTTTAAATATATTAGTTTTGGGTACTCAAAAGGACTGTCTCATTGAGAATGTTCTTTTGAGTACCCACAATATATATTTTGGTCGACAAGTAAGAAATTTATTTCAAGATTAGGCACTCTTCTCTGGAGGCATTGCTTTATTCCACATCAATATTTAGAGGATGTTGCATCTTTTCTGTTGACTTTTTAGCAAGCATCTAGAAATAGCAGTTCATGTTTGCTAAATAAAAGTATAGCAGTTGATTTAAAGATGCATTTTCATTTTATTTTGGAATTGTTCTCTCTAAATTAAAAAACAAATACGGATATTTAGTTGGACATGGGTCCAATATTCAAACTCAAATTTGCAAAGATGTGTGACTGCACTGCTAGTCTATAGCTGTTTTTATCAGGTACATGTATCTAGAGTTTGATATAATAGAACATTTACTGTAGAATGTCTTTCAAACAACTTCTAGTTGAATTATTTTGGTAAAAAATATTCATATTGAAATTAAATCATCTTTAATGACTGAATTGATAGAGTGAAAAAAGGATCAAAACTGTTTCTGAAGTTTGGGTTGATTATGTATATATGTAAATATGTACTTGTAATGTGAATATATATTCTGGATTTCTTTTTTAGAAAGAAAATTGAAAAGGTTTGAGCCCATTTTTAGAAGAAGAGCAGATGTGAAGTTCCAACATGTTTTACACAGATTGAGCAAAGATGATTGTACAGGGAAAGTAGTAGCAATGCTTATAATTCTCCAGAGATAAGGGGAAGAAGACATTAGAGGCAGTATAGAATGCTGGAAGAGATATGGTGTGATGGGCTAATTCTAGGTCCATTTTAGAAATTGCAAGTATGTATACCTGTATACTACTTAACCCTTAATCTGCGAATATTTTTTATTTTTCTACTTTTTATTTTCTGCTGCACACATGTTACATGATGGCTATTTCATTGCTTTGAAGAAAATACCCACAGTCCACAGATTCAATTGTGGCTCAGTGGTAGAGTGCTTGACTCGAGATCAAGGGGTTGCAGATTCGAGCCTCACCGGCATCACTGTGTTGTGTTCTTGAGCAAGACACAGGAATTCTTGCTTAGTACTGGTTAAACCTATGAAGACCAGTCCCCACTTAACTGAAAAATTGTTGACTTGGACATAAACAATCAAATCAAACAAACAAAAATCTTAGCATGGTTTTCATGATTGATCATTGGAATTAACAGGTGACCAATAACAAATCATTAATTGACTAAAATTAAATATATACATGGGGCATACGAAATTTTAAAGTAAGGCCAGGTATTATTCGATCACAGAAAATCTACCAATCATCAAATCAGATAGCTGAATATGACCAATACTCGATGAACTTGATTAATCGGCCGACCACTAGGTATCATAGTTTTTCATTTGGGTTTTGTTACTCTTAGATTTAATTTGTCATTGTGTTACTGTATTCTTTTTTTAATTAGGTATTTACACAAATACCCGGCTAAGTTTACCTGTTTTTCTGATTTAAGAAACTTAAAACTGTACAAGAATGACAGCCATTGAAGTAATCAATCAAAAAATTATTTTGATTCTGCTTTTGATTGTGTTTGGTAATAATCAATTATAATCGAAAAGATTCACACCTGATCCTCTTGTAAGCTATTGTTTTAAATTTGCAACTTTGCTATAAGAGAAATACAATCCAAAACTTAAATGATTTATACCATGTAGCATGTTAGGAATAGTAACTACAGCTAATGAGAAGCCTTCAGTGAACATCTTATTAATGTCAATGGCTGTTAAAATGAGTTTGCTATCTATCAGGATCAGTTGTGGTAAGGTACTGTATATAAAATAACATGAAACTGATGCAAAGGGTTTTTGTAAAGATTAGAGTTTCAGGCAGTTCAAGAATAGACATATGGGATGAAACCTGTGTTTCCCTTTCATTTGATTACTTTTAAGGATTGAAATTCATATTTTAAGCATGCACTAGATGATGAAAAACATGAGCTATTTTAATGTCTGTGAAGCCCGAAGAGCTTCTCGGAAACATTAAAATAGCTAATGTTTTTCATCATCCAGTGCAAGTTTAAAATATGAATTTCAATCCTTATATTTACATTCTATATTACCAATCAAATTAACTTAATTATCTTCCACCCAACCCCGCTAGTTACCCTTATAAAATGGAATATTGTATTGTAACGGAGGTGTTGGGACAGCGAGGGAGCGAAATTCCTGTACATAACACCGTGACGATACATGAATTACGTCACGCAACCGTCGTTAAACAAAGTAAGTTATTGGCTGATGTTGACATTACTCCACCTAGAGGCGCGGTTCAGATCACATGACATTTCACTGTTGTGCCTTGAGAAATGCAAGCAGCTAGAAATGTTGGATTCATCTAAGGCAACTGAGAATATAAATATTACAATGGATCATCAATCAAAACCTCTTGACTGATTGTTTTCAATGATCGATTATGAAAAATCCTATAATCAAACAACACTACATTGAAGTAAACATACATGTAGCACTGGATAGCCATTTTTTTCTTTATAAAATAGTGTGCTTTAAATGAAAACATTTGCTGTTGGTACTCATTGGGTACTCATTGGAAGCATCTCAATGAGAAGCTTCCTAAGAGCATCCAAAACAATTTTTTTGTGGAGAAATACCTAAAAAAAAGATGAAAACTCCTACTTAAGCTGGGCTTGTATTTCGAATACATTGTAATTGAGGAAATACATTTTAATGATATGTTTCAATTTGAGTCTAAGTTACTGATTAAAAATATGGAAATGGTAAGGCTCAGACAAGTTTGAGTATCTGCCCAGTCTTGAAAGAGCCTTTTCTTCTCAGACGCACACAGAGAGTGATATTCACACACACACGGAATTGAATTAGATTAATGAAGGTAAATTTAAAAAAAGACCTAACCCTTCTGGATAGCAGTGCATGTGTGTTCAAAAGAATGGTTTTCACATTTATGTGGTAATACCATTTTCTCTGAGCCAGGGCCATTCGTCTGTTATAACCATAATATCATCACTGGTACCAGTGCTCAAGATACGATACTTTTTCGGGGTAAAATAATTAATGTCGAGAGGCATATAGGTTTTGCTTTTCCCTTTATTTGTATGTATGTACCAATGCTTTTGCGTTTTTCTATCTCACCAAATGTCAAACGTACCATGTACCTGTATGTCCATATTAAATACCATACGTAACAAGAAGGATGTATTGAACTATGAATTTTATTGCAATATCTTTAGGGAGCTCCTGTACTGTGGTCTTTAGAGATGGTAAGGTATCCAAAACAAATTGTTGTTCAAACACTGGTATGTAGTAGCCACAGCAGCACTAATATAAAGCAGCATGTATTTTAACCTTGGGCCATATTGGGAGACCCAGAGTTTGGAGTTATAGGGGACCTAATTGTACCTCGATGGGGGCCTCAAAGTTGGGGAATTTGTGATTTTGCCCTCAACTGTCATCTATTCAGGAGGTTTTTGTTGCAAATTTCAAGTTATTGCTCTTTAAGATATTGGATTTTAATGATTTTGTCATATTTAGAGCCATGTCATAACGCCAACAATAATTTTGGCAGTGGATATGAATTTGTAGACAATTTGCTTTTAAAAATAGTCATTGACAATATTCCAGCACAAACACAGACAGAAGAAAGAAGTGGCATGACTGACCAAGTGTTACTGCATGCTGTAGAAAAAAATGGAAGGAAAAAAGGTAACTATGGTTATTTTAATACATGGCTACTTGGAATATAGTTTCTGTGCTGTAGACAAACCTGTTGCCAGAGGCTGAAGACCAAGGACAATTCATACATATTATGACTTAAGTAAATTGATCCGACAGGTTGGAGCACGTCAAGTGGGTGTGCCAGGAACAACCGGATCACACAAGATGAAATTGAGTGTGATCCTGTCGTTCCTGGCGCACCCACCAGACTTGATATGACCCATCGGGTAAAGTTACTAAAGTATTGATGTATTAATTATTAGTGTTGTATCAATGATAGATTATAATCGATGATCAATCGAAAATTTCTTTTGATTCTACAAAACAATTGTGTTTGGTAATAATCGATTATAATCGAAAAGATTCACACCTGACCCTCTTGTAAGCTACTATTCTAAATTTGCAACTTTGCTACAAGAAAGTGCAATCCATAAATTCAAAGGTTTATAGAATGTAAGGAATAAAGAAATAAACTGTAATTACAGCAAGTAAGAAGTCTTCAGTGCACACCCTAACCCTTTGTATGCTAATGACTCCTAAATGAGTACTTTAACAAAGAGTGAAAACTCCGATTAAATGCCATGAACACCAGCATTTCATCAGGGTCTACATCGTTTGCTAAGACCTTAAATATCTTCAGAGAAAGAAATATAATTATATGTGGAAAATTATAACCTATTACCCCTTGATGTATACAATGGACCTTCTCAAGTTTATTGTTTCAAACCAGAAGGAAGAATCCATATGTGCATAAAGGGTTCAAATGCCAATGACTGTTGAATTGAGTTTGCTGTCAGGACCAGTTGTGGTATTTGATACTGTACATAAAATAGCATGACACTGGCTCGAACAATTTTTATGAAGATAAGAGTTTCAAGCAGTACAAGATAGACATTTTATGGGATCGAACATGTGTTTCCCTTTCATTTGTAATTTTTTTGATAGTTTTTGATTATAAGCAATTATCAATCGAAACCTGAAAACAGCTGACCATACTTTGAAAATTCTGACAGTTGCTAAGGTAAAATTGTTGCAACATAAGCAGTTTAAACAGAAATAATTGCCAGTTTTATTCTGCTATCCACCTGAATGGGTTTTAAGGCAATAATATATAAACATGTCAAATTTCTTAATTTTGTGTGTTTTCAAGTGATTTTACATAAAAGTCTGAAATGTTGTTAAGCCTGTTTTTCACAGATTGCGGCTCAAACTTACTAACATGCACATCTGGATTGATATTAGAGAAAAATATGGCAGGCCTTTAATTTAGAGTGTGTATCAGATTTTTTTTTTCTCAACCAAAACACATGTTGTCTCAATGAGACGGTTCTTTTGAGCACCAAAGACATATGTTAGAAAATATTTACAATTTTAAGCTAAAGACTTTTGTTTATCTAATGAAGTGTATGGCGAATAATATTTTTGTTGATTTATTATCCTTAAAATTTTTGATTTTTAGTTTGATTTACATTTGTAATGTATTTTTGAACACTCAGAATGCACTAGATCCCAACATTTTTCCTAAAATTTTCTGAGGGAAGCCCCCCGAACACAAGTGTAGATCCACATACTCCCAGTACATGCTTTAACTTTGTCTGAAAAATGAAAAATGATAACTGAAGCTACCAAGTTTTTAGAAAGGTTTGAGTTTCAAACAGTACAAGGATAGATATTTTATGAGATGGAACCTGTGTTTTCCTTTCATTTGATAACTTTCGATTATAGTCAATTATCCATTGAAACCTCCTGACTGATTATTTTCAATCCTCGATAATGAAAAATCCTATAATCGAACAACACTACTAAGTGGATAGTCGCTAAGTTACGACACCATATACTCATATCATGAATAGGAAAAAATGTGCGAAAAATGCAAGAAAGTAAGAATTAATCAAATGTCATCTACTAATATAAACCATTGCAAACAGTTTAGTCCTAACCTCCAGTGACAGGTACTGAGAATCAGGGTAGTAGTTCTTGCCTCTAGTGGCAGGTACTGGGACTTATAGTGTACTGACCTCCAGTGACAGGTACTGGGACTAATGGTAGTGTACTGTACTGTAGTGACCAGACCTGGTACTGAGACTAATGGTAGTTTACTGTCTTCTAGTGACATGTACTTAGACTAATGGTAGTGTACTGTACTCTACTGACAGGTACTGGGACTAATGGTAGTGTACTGTACTGTGGTGACAAGACCTGGTGCTGATACTAATGGTAGTGCACTGTACTCTACTGACAGGTACTAGGACTAATGGTAGTGTACTGTACCGTAGTGACAAGACCTAGTGCTGATACTAATGGTAGTGTACTGTCTTCTAGTGACATTAACTGGGACTAATCTAATGATAGTGCACTGTACTCTACTGACAGGTACTAGGACTAATGGTAGTGTACTGAACTGTAGTGACATGACCTGGTACTAGGACTAATGGTAGTGTACTGAACTGTAGTGACCTGACCTGGTACTGGGACTTATGGTAGTATACTGTCTTCTAGTGACATTTATTGGGACTAATGGTAGTGCATTGTACTCTACTGACAGGTACTGGGACTATTTGTACTGTACTGTAGTGACAGGACCTGGTACTGGGACTTATGGTAGTGTACTGTCTTCTAGTGTCAGGTACTGAAACTAATGGTAGTGTACTGTCTTCTAGTGTCAGGTACTGAATCTAATGGTAGTGTACTGTCTTCTAGTTTCAGGTACTGAATCTAATGGTAGTGTACTGGCCTCTTGTGATATGTACTGGGAGTAATGGTAGTAGTACTGTCCTGTAGTGTCAGGTAATGATACTAATGGTATTGTACTAGCCTCTAGTGACAGGTACTGAGACTAATGATAGTAATACTGTACTCTAGTGACAGGTACTGGGACTAATGATAGTAGTACTGTACCCTCATGACATGTACTGGGGCTAATGATAGTAGTATTGTACTCTAGGGACATGAAATGGGACTAATGTTACTATTATGGAAGCGTACTGTCCTCTAGTGACATGTACTTGGACTAATGGTGGTGTACTGGTCTCTAGTGACGTGTACTAGGACTAATGGTAGTAAAACTGTACTCTAGTATCAGCAACTGGGTCAAATGGTACTATTGTGGTAGTGTACTGACCTCTAGTGACATGTTCTGGCATTAATGGTAGTGTACTGGCCTCAACTAGCCTCAAGTGACAGGTACTGATACTATTGGTTGTAGTACTGTACTTTAGTGACATATAATGGGGCTAATGGTAGTAGTTCTGTACTCTAGTGACATGTACTGATAATAATGGTAGTGTACTAGTCTCTGGTGACAGGTACTGGGCGTATGAATGAACTACTGTACTCTAGTGACAGGTACTTGGACTCAGGGTGGTAGTACTGACCTATAGTGACATGTACTGGGACTATTGATCATAGTGCTGTACTCTAATGACATGTACTGGGACTTATGGTAGTAGAACTGTACTCTTGTGACATGTACTGGGTGAAATAGTACCATTATGGTAGTGTACTCTCCTCTAGTGACATGTACTGTGACTAATGACAGTGTACTGGCTTCGAGTGACATGTGCTGAGACTAATGGTTGTAGTACTGTACTCTAGTGACATGTACTGGGACTTATGGTAATAGTACTTTCCCCTAATGAAAGATCCTTAGATTAATAGTAGTGTACTGTCCTCTAATCACATGTACTGGGTCATAGGGTTTTGGTGCTGCCCTCTAGTGGTAAATACTAGGATTAATGGTAGTAGACCTGACCTCTAGTGGTAGATACTGGGACTTATAACAGTAGGAGTGACTAATGGTAGTAGTACTGATCCTTAGAAGTAGTAGTACTGATCCTTAGTGGTAGATACACGACTCAGTGTTATTGCACTGACCTCGAGTGACAGATAGTGGGACCTTTAATAGTCAGTACTACTACATTGATGCCCCGTATCTGACACATGAGGTCAGTACACATCACTTAGGCCAAGTATCTAGTACTAGAGGTCAGTACTACTATCTTGAGTCCCAGTATCTGACACAATGAGGTCAGTACACTTCCTTGAGGCCAGTTATCTACTGCTAGAGGTCAGCACTACTACCTTGAGACCCAGTATCTGACATATATGAGGTCAGTACACATCCATGAGGCCAAGTATCTAGTGCCAGATATCATATAACTACATTGAGTCCAATATCTGACATAATGAGGTCAGTACACATCTCTTAAGCCAAGAATATCCTACAATGAGGTCAGTACACATCCCTGAGGCCAGTTATCTACTGCTAGAGGTCAGTACTACTACCTTGAGTTCCAGTATCTGACATATAAGGTCAGTACACATCCATGAGGCCAAGTATCTAGTACTACAAATGTAGATGTCATATAGCTACCTTGAGTCCAAGTATCTGACACAATGAGGTCAGTACACATTCCTGAGGCCAAGAATATCCTGCTAGAGGTACATACTGCTACCTTGAGTCCCAGTATCTGACACAATGAGGTCAGTACTCATCCATGAGGCCAGTAATCTACTGCTAGAGGTTAGTACTACAACATTGAGTCCCTGTATCTGACACATGGGGTCAGTGCACATCCCTTAGGCCTAGTATCTTGTGCTAGAGGACAATACTACTTCACTGAGTCCCAGTATCTGACACTAGAAGTCAGTACACATCCCTAAAGCCAAGTATTGACTGCTAGAGGTCAGTACTACTATGAGTCCACATATGAGTACCCGTCATAGTCAGTGCATTATCCTGATCACAAGAGGTCAGTACTGGGTGATATTAATACATATATATGAGCCAAAGCAGAAAGCTGTTAGCATGAAGTAATGAGACCATAGCTATCTGAGTGGAGCACTTTGACTCAGTTGGAAGAGAGTAAGACTGGGGATCCAAGAGTTGCTAGTTTAAGGCTGTGTTGTGTCCTTCAGCAAAACATATATTATCCGCTGCTTTGTACTGGTTCAACCAGTGCGACAGGAAATCTTCCCAACATGACTGAAAAATTGTTGACTGGGATGTAATGCATCAAAACAAACTGTAGCTATCCGCAGAGTGCAAGCAAATACTTTTTTCACTCTTGAGTGAGAGCACAGTATTTCCTTTAATTTACATGTGTGCTTAGCAAAGACTCAGATTAAACTGTGCATAAACCACAATCTAATCTGAGTCTTCATTAAGCACACATGTAAATTGTAGGAAATGATGAGCTCCCACTCAAGAGTTTAAAAAGCTTGGATCTAGATTATGATCGACAAGTCAGCTATATAATTTTATTTCAGGGCAGCAGCACCTCTGTTCTTCACATCCAGCGTTCAGCCATGGAGATCTCCATGATAGCAAGTCAGCTGTTATACAGTAACATTTTCCTCTATTCATTGTGTTCCATGGCCACACAACTGCCATAGCCGTTCAGCATCATATCAACCATAGCAAGTCAGCTTGGACATGTTACCTCAAGGAAAGCAGTACCTCCAGATTTTTAGTGTTTAAACAGAATTACTGACAGATGTGATGGGAAAGACAATGAGCTTACATACTTTGAATTCCATAGAACAATGCAGAGTCGTCATTGATTCCATTGCTTATTTTAAGCTCAATTTTGAAAAAAAGTGTAGACTAAATAAAAAAAAAATCTAAAATATTTACCTCACATTTTATAATCTGGCTGAGGTAAAGATGTTAAGAAATGACAGTGTGCATTGCATTTGGACACTAATTGATATTAGCGAGTGTATTTTCTCTGCACTTTCTTCAGATATCTATTGTGCACATTTTCAACACCCCAAATCACGAGCAGTTAGTGATTTCTGGCTGTGAAACAATTGCTTATACAGGTTACCGTACAATAGTAACTTTTGAATATTGGTATATACTCACAATACAATATAGTTTGTGGTATAACCCCTGTTTTGCAATCATTTAAGCATTTGCTTTTAAACAAGAATCATAGATTTTAAATTGTTAGAAACCGCTATCAGATACTAAGATCAGACACCTGAGAATTAGATATCTTGATCATCAACTAAATTAACCTTTTATTTATCTTCGGGTATAATATTAAATAAGGTTTAAGTACGTACTTTTTCGAAATGTTAACGTCAAGTTCTATCTAGTTTAATTTGTCTTACCTACCATTAATTTCTGTATAATGTTGTGTGAAAAAAATGTGAAAATGACATGCAGAAATGTGCCTAAATGAAGGAATAAAAGTGCGGAGAAGATATACCCAAGTGAGCAAATACAATGCCCTGAAATGACTTGCACTTCAGCAATGTACTGTTCTTAGAACAAAGATGAAGAGTCAAATAAAAATTTATAAGTAACTGAGCAAGAAAAAGAGATCTTATGCATTAAAAATAAAAACTCCTATAGTGAAGCTCTATTTTTGGAATTTTTGGCATGGTTTGGTATGAGAAAATCTTATCAGACCTCAATACATGAAATAAAGGAACCAGCTCAAATTATGCATTCACCCTAATGATAGCAAATGGTAGCATTTGAAGCTGAAAGAAATTTTAATGCTGCCTATTGTGCCATACTAAATGCAATGATGTCATTCAGGAAGATTTTATTCACTCAAACTAGCCAAACAAAGCTTTCAATCAAAACCTTTCAGCTTACCGCTTAGAAGAAATTTTGCTCATTTGAAATTGTATCATTGCACTTATGGCATAATAGAAGGTTCCAAGCCCTTGCAAAAGCAGAGGAAATTTTCAGAAAGCTTCCAGATTGCATGTGAGTGTGCAAATTACAGGTGATTTTACAGAGAATAAAGTAAACATGAATCTTGTAAAGATGAATTTATTTTTTCTGATACATTAATGTCTGTGATCCTTATGAATTGTTCAGGCTCTGGTTTCAACACCATCATTCATGATCAATAGATGTTAAATCTTTACCTACTAGTGTCATCTGATGATACTTTTTGCAAACAGTTTGGACCTAGATTAGGCCTGTCATAATGTCAGGCCTGATTTGGATCCAAACTGTTTTACACTTTGATGGTATTCCTGAAAGAATTTTTAGAAAAGGTTCAATTCGAAAAAAATCAGCAGACGACAAAAAGTGTGCCAAATTACAGATGTACCACAACCTCTTGAGTAATTCCCTTTGAATCATTTCATTTCAAAAGGTTGATAATGATTAAGTATTGACCCTTGACGTGCAACCCTAAGTATCGACCCTTGGCATGTAATCCTAAGTATCAACCCACGACCATTATCAGCACTTGAGCTACAGCTCTCGGACTGATAATGCATGGGTAAAAGTTTTCAGGATTATTCCTGAATTCAAGATTTTGAAAGTCACCCTCAGAATCTTGAATTCAGGAATAATCAGTATCTATAGAAAGTCAGCCTCAAAATGATGAACTTTGGAGAAAATGATAGGTTCTGTGATTTATATTCAGTCTAAGGACAATTTACCATGTGAATATTTAGTGGACATACTGCAAGTCTAAAGATTGGAGTTTCCAAATCAGGATTTTGGAAGTTTTGAACTAATACCCATGACAATGGGGTCTCAGGTTGATACTTCGGGGATAACCAAAATATCGTGAGATAATCTCTAATTATCATATGACTTCAGGTCTGGGAGTGATATAATACCATCCATTACAATCAATAAAACACTAGTGGTTTACAGATTTTGGTAACGCTATGTAATGACGCCTGTAATATGTCCTGTATATTTGGCAAAATCATTGCATGTTTCATGCAAAAATGAATAAACAGCAGTTTTAGGGCAATATGATGAGGTCAGTACTACTACCTTGAGGCCCAGTATATGACACATGAGGTCAGTCCACATCAGTGAGACCAAGTATCTTCTGCTTGACGTCAGTACTACTACCTTGAAGCCCAGTATATGGCACATAAGGTAAGTACACATCAGTGAGACCAAGTATCTACTGCTAGATGTCAGTACTACTACCTTGAGGCCCAGTATATGACACATGAGGTCAGTACACATCAGTGAGACCAAGTATCCACTGCTAGATGTCAGTACTACTACCTTGAGGCCCAGTATTTGATACATGAGATCAGTACACATCAGTGAGACCAAGTATCTACTGCTAGATGTCAAACCTATCACCTTGAGGCCCAGTATTCGACACGAGGTCAGTACACATCAGTGAGACCAAGTATCTACTGCTAGATGTCATTACTACTGCCATAAGGCCCAGTATATGACACATGAGGTCAGTATACATCAGTGAGACCAAGTATCTACTGCTAGATGTCAGTACTACTACCTTGAGGCCCAGTATATGACACATAAGGTAAGTACACATCAGTGAGACCAAGTATCTACTGCTAGATGTCTGTACTACTACCTTGAGGCCCAGTATATGACACATGTGGAAAGTACACCTCAGTGAGACCAAGTATCTAATGCTAGATGTCAGTACTAATACCTTGAGGCCCAGTATATGACACATGAGGTCAGTACACATTAGTGAGACCAAGAATTTACTGCTAGATGTCAGTACTACTACCTTGAGGCCCAGTATATGACACATGAGGTCAGTACACATCAGTGAGACCAAGTATCTAATGCTAGATGTCAGTACTACTACCTTGAGGCCCAGTATATGACACATGAGGTCAGTACACATCAGTGAGACCAAGTATCTACTGCTATATGTCAGTACTACTACCTTGAGGCCCAGTTTATGACACATGAGGTCAGTACACATCAGTGAGACCAAGTATCTACTGCTATATGTCAGTTCTACTACCTTGAGGCCCAGTATATGACACATGTGGACAGTACACATCAGTGAGACCAAGTATCTACTGCTAGATGTCAGTACTACTACCTTGAGGCCCAGTTTATGACACATGAGGTAAGTACACATCAGTGAGACCAAGTATCTACTGCTAGATATCAGTACTACTACATTGAGGCCCAGTTTATGACACATGTGGACAGTACACATCAGTGAGACCAAGTATCTAATGCTAGATGTCATTACTACTGCCATAAGGCCCAGTATATGACACATGAGGCAAGTACACATCAGTGAGACCAAGTATATAATGCTAGATGTCAGTACTACTACCTTGAGGCCCAGTATATGACATAGAGGTCAGTACACATCAGTGAGACCAAGTATCTACTGCTTGACGTCAGTACTACTATCTTGAAGCCCAGTATATGACACATAAGGTAAGTACACATCATTGAGACCAAGTATCTAGTGCTAGATGTCAGTACTACTACCTTGAGGCCCAGTATATGACACATGAGGTCAGTACACATCAGTGAGACCAAGTATCTACTGCTAGATGTCATTACTACTACATTGAGGCCCAGTATATGACACATGAGGTCAGTACACATCAGTGAGACCAAGTATCTACTGCTAGATGTCATTTCTACTACATTGAGGCCCAGTATATGACACATGAGGTCAGTACACATCAGTGAGACCAAGTATCTACTATTAGATGGAAGAACTACTACCTTGGGGCCCAGTATATGACACATTAGATCATTTCCAATCAGTGAGACCAAGTATCTAGTGCTAGATGTCAGTACTTATACCTTGAGTCCAATTATATGACACAGAAGGACAGTACACATCAGTGAGACCAAGTATCTACTGCTAGATATCAGTACTACTACCTTGAGGCCCAGTATTTGACACATGAGGTCAGTACACATCAGTTAGACCAAGTATCTACTGCTAGATGTCAGTACTTATGCCATGAGGCCCAGTATATGACACATGAGGTCAGTACACATCAGTGAGACCAAGTATCTACTGCTAGATGTCATTACTACTACCTTGAGGCCCAGTATATGACACATAAGGTAAGTATGAATCAGTGAGACCAAGTATCTACTGCTAGATATCAGTACTACTACCTTGAGGCTTAGTATTTGACACATGTGGACAGTACACATCAGTGAGACCAAGTATCTACTGCTAGATGTCAGTACTACTACCTAGAGGCCCAGTATTTGACACATGAGGTCAGTACACATCAGTGAGACCAAGTATCTACTGCTAGATGTCAGTACTATTACCTTGAGGCCCAGTATTTGACACATGAGGTCAATACACATCAGTGAGACCAAGTATCTCCTGCTAGATTTCATTACTACTGCCATAAGGCCCAGTATATGACACATGAGGCAAGTACACATCAGTGAATCCAAGTATCTACTGCTATATGTCAGTACTACTACCTTGAGGCCCAGTATATGACACATGAGGTCAGTACACATCAGTGAGACCAAGTATCTACTGCTTGACGTCAGTACTACTACCTTGAACCCCAGTATATGACACATAAGGTAAGTACACATCAGTGAGACCAAGTATCTAGTGCTAGATGTCAGTACTACTACCTTGAGGCCCAGTATATGACACATGAGGTCAGAACACATCAGTGAGACCAAGTATCTACTGCTAGATGTCAGTTCTACTTCCTTGAGGCCCAGTATTTGACACATGTGGACAGTACACATCAGTGAGACCAAGTATCTACTGCTAGATGTCAGTACTACTACCTTGAGGCCCAGTATTTGACACATGAGATCAGTACACGTCAGTGAGACCAAGTATCTACTGCTAGATGTCAGTACTATCGCCTTGAGGCCCAGTATTTGACACATGAGGTCAGTACACATCAGTGAGACCAAGTATCTACTGCTAGATGTCATTACTACTGCCATAAGGCCCAGTATATGACACATGAGGCAAGTACACATCAGTGAGACCAAGTATCTACTGCTTGACGTCAGTACTACTACCTTGAAGCCCAGTATATGACACATAAGGTGAGTACACATCAGTGAGACCAAGTATCTAGTGCTAGATGTCAGTACTACTACCTTGAGGCCCAGTATATGACACATGAGGTCAGAATACATCAGTGAGACCAAGTATCTACTGCTAGATGTCAGTACTACTACCTTGAGGCCCAGTATATGACACATAAGGTAAGTACACATCAGCGAGACCAAGTATCTACTGCTAGATGTCTGTACTACTACCTTGATGCCCAGTATATGACACATGTGGACAGTACACCTCAGTGAGACCAAGTATCTAATGCTAGATGTCAGTACTAATACCTTGAGGCCCAGTTTATGACACATGAGGTCAGTACACATCAGTGAGACCAAGAATCTACTGCTAGATGTCAGTACTACTAACTTGGGGCCCAGTATATGACACATGAGGTCAGTACACATCAGTGAGACCAAGTATCTAATGCTAGATGTCAGTACTACTACCTTGAGGCCCAGTATATGACACATGCGGTCAGTACACATCAGTGAGACCAAGTATCTACTGCTATATGTCAGTACTACTACCTTGAGGCCCAGTTTATGACACATGAGGTCAGTACACATCAGTGAGACCAAGTATCTACTGCTATATGTCAGTTCTACTACCTTGAGGCCCAGTATATGACACATGTGGACAGTACACATCAGTGAGACCAAGTATCTACTGCTAGATGTCAGTACTACTACCTTGAGGCCCAGTATTTGACACATGAGGTCAGTACACATCAGTGAGACCAAGTATCTACTGCTAGATGTCAGTACTATTACCTTGAGGCCCAGTATTTGACACATGAGGTCAATACACATCAGTGAGACCAAGTATCTCCTGCTAGATTTCATTACTACTGCCATAAGGCCCAGTATATGACACATGAGGCAAGTACACATCAGTGAGACCAAGTATCTAATGATATATGTCAGTACTACTACCTTGAGGCCCAGTATATGACACATGAGGTCAGTACACATCAGTGAGACCAAGTATCTACTGCTTGACGTCAGTACTACTACCTTGAAGCCCAGTATATGACACATAAGGTAAGTACACATCAGTGAGGCCAATTATCTAGTGCTAGATGTCAGTACTACTACCTTGAGGCCCAGTATATGACACATGAGGTCAGTACACATAAGTGAGACCAAGTATCTACTGCTAGATGTCAGTTCTACTTCCTTGAGGCCCAGTATTTGACACATGAGGTCAGTACACATCAGTGAGACCAAGTATCTACTGCTTGACGTCAGTACTACTTCCTTGAAGCCCAGTATATGACACATAAGGTAAGTACACATCAGTGAGGCCAAGTATCTAGTGCTAGATGTCAGTACTACTACCTTGAGGCCCAGTATATGACACATGAGGTCAGTACACATCAGTGAGACCAAGTATCTACTGCTAGATGTCAGTTCTACTTCCTTGAGGCCCAGTATTTGACACATGTGGACAGTACACATCAGTGAGACCAAGTATCTACTGCTAGATGTCAGTACTACTACCTTGAGGCCCAGTATTTGACACATGAGCTCAGTACACATCAGTGAGACCAAGTATCTACTGTTAGATGTCAGTACTATCACCTTGAGGCCCAGTATTTGACACATGAGGTCCATACACATCAGTGAGACCAAGTATCTACTGCTAGATGTCAGTACTACTGCCATAAGGCCCAGTATATGACACATGAGGCAAGTACACATCAGTGAGACCAAGTATCTACTGCTTGACGTCAGTACTACTACCTTGAAGCCCAGTATATGAAACATAAGGTAAGTACACATCAGTGAGACCAAGTATCTAGTGCTAGATGTCAGTACTACTACCTTGAGGCCCAGTATATGACACATGAGGTCAGTATACATCAGTGAGACCAAGTATCTACTGCTAGATGTCAGTACTACTACCTTGAGGCCCAGTATATGACACATAAGGTAAGTACACATCAGCGAGACCAAGTATCTACTGCTAGATGTCTGTACTACTACCTTGAGGCCCAGTATATGACACATGTGGACAGTACACCTCAGTGAGACCAAGTATCTAATGCTAGATGTCAGTACTAATACCTTGAGGCCCAGTATATGACACATGAGGTCAGTACACATCAGTGAGACCAAGAATCTACTGCTAGATGTCAGTACTACTACCTTGAGGCCCAGTATATGACACATGAGGTCAGTACACATCAGTGAGACCAAGTATCTAATGCTAGATGTCAGTACTACTACCTTGAGGCCCAGTATATGACACATGAGGTCAGTACACATTAGTGAGACCAAGTATCTACTGCTATATGTCAGTACTACTACCTTGAGGCCCAGTTTATGACACATGAGGTCAGTACACATCAGTGAGACCAAGTATCTACTGCTATATGTCAGTTCTACTACCTTGAGGCCCAGTATATGACACATGTGGACAGTACACATCAGTGAGACCAAGTATCTACTGCTAGATGTCAGTACTACTACCTTGAGGCCCAGTATATGACACGTGAGGTAAGTACACATCAGTGAGACCAAGTATCTACTGCTAGATATCAGTACTACTACCTTGAGGCCCAGTATATGACACATGAGGTCAGTACACTTCAGTGAGACCAAGTATCTACTGCTAGATGTCAGTACTACTACCTTGAGGCCCAGTATATGACACATGAGGTCAGTGCACATCAGTGAGACCAAGTATCTACTTTTCCCTTTCTTTTTTTTCTCTTTTTTTCCCTCTTTTTCTCTTCTTTCCTCTCTTTTTTTCTTTTACCCTCTCTTTTCCTTCTTTTTCTCTCTTCTTTTTCTCTCTTTTCCCTTCTTTTTTTTTATGGATGGTGCTGCAGTCTTACCCGCTATGGCCTTAGCGCAGTCGGTTACGTGTCTGGCTACAGATGCGTGTCTGACTGCAGATCCAGGGGTCGCGAGTTCGATCCCGGTCCGGTCCCATACTTTCGTGGAGATTGGTCATGAAATGATTTCTACGGTCATTCTCCTCCTTCCGCTGATTCATTCAAGAAGGGTTGTTGTCAGTTACAAGCGAAAGTATGTGCACGAATTACTGGTTAACCGCTTGTTCAAGCCTGCCCAGGAAAAAGTGTGGTTAGGTGAACTGACCGTCCCGCAATGACCATAGCTGTTGACTTGGGACGTAAAGCAACTAAACAAACAAACAAAAAATATTTGACATTTGTTCAAGGTCACACGAAAGTTGCCTAGTACCCTCTACATCATATGTGACCTATGTATCTGCAAAATTTAAATTTTTACGTCCAGATGCTTTTACATGAAAATACTATAGTTGACCTTTGGGTAATGTTGTCTAGTACCCTCTACATCATGTAACATTATATGCACATGCAGAGTTTAATGGTTACGTCGAATTGTTTAGGTGGAGCATTTACAAGAAACGTGAAAGACGTACGCATGCACGTACGCACGGACGGACAGATGGACGACGGACCAACTATGGTACGATATTAATATACACTTTTCTAAAGAAAGTTGTGGGTATAAAAAGTATTGAGTCCGCAAATTTTAGCGCAATTTTAAGAATAGAAGAAGTTCGAAAACATGAACTCTTCGATTCGGCAGAATAAAAGAACAGGCAAACAGCGGTGTCCTGATGCACGTTCTGCGGCGTCTGATGTGGGTCTCCTCTGTTTTCACATGTCCCATAAAAGGAAACTATTTTGATATGATATATAATGTCCGCGCCACTTCACGTGTGTGGCTGTACAATGTTTGGCAAATATTGAAACTGTAAAATCTGCACCTGCACATACCTGCAAAATATTTCAACATCGTAATATAATGAAGCCGCATTGTGAGAAAACATATCTTCGAGATTCGCTATCAGATTCGACTCAAACCAGCCTGCTCAGTTACAAGGAATTCGTTGACTCTTGAAAAAGAGGATTAAGATATAGCTATTGTTCTTTCTTGGCAGCCGCGTAGAACAAAAAGCGCGGATCAATATGTGTGCAGGTTGATCCGTGCCATTGTGTTGTGCGCACACAAGCCATAAAATAGAATTTTCTCGCATGTTTCACAGAACGCTGAGATTGGTTATGCGTCGACTGATACTCGACGCACTCATTTAACTTTGCATGCTGGGTAATTTTTCATGCTTATGTTGTCGTCTGCTGACCGTCTTTCAAAATTATCTTTTTCAGAAAATTCCAGAAAAACTATCGAGTGTCAAACGGTTTAAATGCAGGTCCGGTCCTAATCTGGGCTCAAACTGTTTGCAAAGGTTATGCCTCGGTTACATTTGCCTTACGACGAGCATACGATGCCCGTACGATGTCCAAATCACCGTTTCCGTGCGCCCTCCGCAGGGAGACCTTGCGATCATCGTACGGATTTACGGGCATCGTAGCCTCAATGACAAATTTGAAAAAAAAATCGTAAGCCCGTAGCCCGTAGTTACATCGCAGTGACATCGTACAATCACCGTACGGGCACCGCACGGTGATCGTGAGGACAACGCAGGCCATGACTGCTCTAAAATTTTGAACATTGCACGACCCTTGGGTCTGCACTTTAATCTCTATGTGAGTCCGTCCGTCCATTACCAGTTAGTGAAAATCCTCAAAACTCTTGAACCTTATGGGGTATTTGGATCAAATTTTGCATATTTATTTTAATATTGTCCAGCCTATTGTATGCAAAACGGTGACTAGGCTTTGCCCCCCCCCCCCACTCCGGGGCAAAGCCTAGTCACCGTTTTGCATACATTCATGGCGAAGCCTACTCATCGTTCTGCATACCTGTGTCTCGATAATGTTAAAATGTAATAGAACCCTCTTTCGTACCATACCTATTTCAGAACGGCTATCCGTCCACCTTGATAGATAGGTTGAAACACTGAGTTTGGCTACCCGAACATTGTTTTCAATAATTTAGATACATAGAGTTCCATTCTAATTAGCAAACAGTCAACGTTGGTCGTGCACATTTCTGTCAGTTGATTATGATCAGCTTCAGGACGTTGCACTTTGTGACAATCAGTGTACATCAATACCATACAGTTCTGGTCGGGTTCTACATGATAAGCCATTTCCTCAAGCATTTTATATATCAGAGATATTTTAATGAGAACAGCGAGCGATTAACTCTTTGCTTGCTGGGGAATTTTTCATGATTTTTTGTCGTCTGCTAATTTTTTTCCAAATCAACTTTTTCGAAAAGTTATTTCAGGAATACAAACGACGTTCTGTTGGGCCTGTTCTGGGCACAAACTGTTTGCAAAAATCATCAGCAGACGACAAGATTCGCCACTAGCAAGGAAAGAGTTAAATGTTAGAACATTTGAACATTCACTGTACTCAATATTGGTGTTTGATTCATTCATCAAGTGCAATATTCTATATAGCCACTGTAGCTGAGAAGGCTGGTTATGAATCTCAAGATTTCGGAGATACCGAGGAACAAAGGATTCTCGTAATGCATAGGTAAAGTTTTCAGAATTATTCCTGAATTCAGGATTTTGAGGCTGACTTTCCACAGAAAGTCAGCCTCAAAATGCTGAATTAGGCTATTTCAATACTTCACTGATTTATTTTTAGTTTATTTTACGTGACAATTGACCATTCAAACTTGAAATTGTTAACATTTTGTAGGCACACAGCAAGTTTTAAGAGCTGAATTTCGAAAGTTAAGGATTTTTGAAATTTTGCATTTTCACCCATGCCCCACGGTAATGTAGCTTGGAGAGAAGTACTGTGGCTCAATGGTAGAATGTTACTTCAGAGCGCTGTGGCTCGGTTGGTAGAGCGTTAGACTGGGTATCGGAAGGTTTGCTAGTTTGATACTCACCGGAGTCACTGTATTTTGTCCTTGAGCAAGATACTTTATCCGCTGCTGAGTACTGGTTCAACACAGGAAGACAGGAATCGTCCCGATATGACTTATTTTTTTGACTGGGACGTAAAGTATTAACTCAAATAAACAAAGAAATAGAGGGGTCGCTGTTTCGAGACTCACCGAAGAGGCTGATTTGTTTCCTTGTGTAAGTCATTTTATCGCCTGCTATGTGCTTTTTCAACCAAGGAAATGTCCCCACATGACTGAAAAGTTGTTGAATGGGACACAACGCAAACACCCACAAAAATGCAGCTATGAGGATGCACAACACCTAAATTATTGAAATTATACCGTTTGGACAGCCACTGTAAACAATAGCTTATTCACAGTGCGACTGACATGAGGCTGCATAACAGCTACATTATTGAAATTATAACATTTGGACAGCCACCGTAAACAATAGCTTATTCACAGTACGACTGACATGAGACTGCATAACGGCTAAATTATTGAAATTATAACTTTTGGACAGCCACTGTAAACAATAGCTTATTCACAGTACGACTGACTTGTGTGATCTACGATATATACGTAATTGACAGGGAAGTTTTTATTGACGATTCTTGCTTTTTTCTATCTAAAACATTTCGATCTATAACGAGCATTTGTGATACATGGAATGGCAGTAGTTTCTGAATCAAGGTACCCCCCCTCTCTCTCTCTCTCTCTCTCTCTCTCTCTCTCTCTCTCTCTCTCTCCGGCGCATTTGCTATTCATTGCCTAGATAGCCTTTTAACTATACTCGATACTACTTGTTTTGTCCAAATTTTATACATGCAGATTCCAGCTAGTCTCTATAGCTGAGCAGAATGGCCCCAGTCTTCTTTCATGGCATGGTTCGTTTAGGATTTATGAAACTGCACTATAAAAATGAGTGCAACTTAACACGAAACTAGGTGGCAGCTGATTTGCCACTGGTTTTGTGCAGCCTTTCAACTGCTTAACTATGTTCGGTTCGATTGTATTGTTTTGGTAAATAGCTAAGACTTGTTTTAACATTTATTACTGGAGATATGTTGGCCTTTTGTTGTTTTGTTTGGAAAGTAAGTGTTAGTTAACACCCAAAGGGGTGGCAGCTCAGGTGCTACCTCCAGCCCAGGTGCTACCTCTTTTGGTGTTAACTTACACCAGGCCTTTAGTTAAGAGTGTGTACCAGAAAATAATTTTCTTATTTCTCAACCAAAACATATGTTGTGGGTATGCAAAAGAACCGTCTCAATGAGACGGTTCTTTTGAGCACCCAAAACATATTTAAAAAATTATGGGTAAGAAACTATTTACACTTTTTACGCTGAATGTTTGTTTATCTAAACCTATGTAATATACTTATGTTTTTACAGTGTGTGGAGTCAGGGAACGCACTGCTACTCGTATCTTGTACTAACTATATCTTGTAGTCATAAATGAGAAGAGAAGTATACTTGTTGATAATTTATCTGATTATGATATACTGGATAGATCTTAATTGGACCTACCCATAAACGATAGCGCACAATTAAGGACATTTGTTGCTATCATTATAGGGAGCTAACTCTTCCAGTCTCCCTGGCACACATTGCAAGCCAGTCTTCGTGCCTTTCTAAGGGTCGTACATAATAGTAATAGCGTCCTTCCCCATTAGATTATAGGGCACAAACTGAAAGTTCGCCTTCATGATTTTCTAAGGACTGTGTAATAGCGCCCTTCCTCATTAGAGTATAGGGCACACATTGAAAGTCAGCTATTATACAGCGCCCTTCCGCGTTAGATTATAGGACACGCTTTGAAATTCAACCTTTATGGCTTTCTAAGGGTCGTTCTGTAGTGCCATTCCCTATAAGTTTATAGGACACGCTTTGAAAGCCATCCTTCATGCTTTTTAGCTCACCTGAGCCGAAGGCTCATGGGTGAGCTTATAGTATACCGTCGTCCGTCCGTCGTCCGTCAACATTTTCAAACATCTTCTCCTCTGAAACCACTACGCCAATTGAACTCAAATTTCATATGGAGACTCCTTAGGATGGGGGAATCAAAGTTTGTTCATATGGTCCTGGTCACATGACCAAGATGGCCGCCATGCCCATATATGGTAAAACCCTTTAAAAATCTTCTTCACCAGAACCAGAAGGCCGATAACCTTGGGACTTGGTATGTAGCATTGGGTATGTTGGGGCTACCAAGTTTGTTCAAATGATGATTCTAGGTTGACCTTGACCTACTTAACGTCAAGGTCAAATTTGCTTCCTAAAGCATTTAAATGGGAAATTTTTTGAAAAGTTGATTTTTTGATTACTGTTAAAGCCAAAGTCATTATTTTTTACCTCAAATGTTAAACCTAATGAGACAATGGTTATAAATAAGTTCCAAAGGTCAAGGTTGACCTTTGACCTTTCAGCTTAGGTCGCTCATATTGAAGTCCCATCAATATATTAAAACATAGTTTTTTCACAAACCATTGGTCCAATTGAACTCAAATTTCATGTGAAGACTCCTTATGATAAGTTAGTCACAAATTATGCAAAATGCTTTGGTCACATGACCAAGATGACCGCCACGCCCATATATGGTAAAAAACATTTAAAAATCTTCTTCTCCAGAACCAGAAGGCCCATAACCTTAGGACTTAGTATGTAGCATTGGGGTAGTAGGGCCTTCCAAGTTTGATCAAATGATGATCCTAGGTTGACCTTGTCCTACTTAACATCAAGGTCAAATTTGCATTTAATTGGAAATTTTTTGAAAAGTTGATTTTTTGAATACTGTTGAAGCCAAAGTCATTATTCTCACTTGATATGTTAAACATAATGAGACAATGGCTATAAATAAGTTCCAAAGGTCAAGGCCACCACACCCATAAATGGTAAAAACCCTTAAATATCTTATTCTCTGGAACAAAAGGCCAATGGCCTTGGGACTTGGTATGTAGCATTGGGGATGTGGTCTCTACCATGTTTGCACAAATGATGAATCTAGCTTGACCTTGACCTACTTTACGACAAGGTCAAATTTGTTTCCTAATGCATTTATATGGGAAAAATCTTGAAATGTTCAATTTTCTATAATTGTTTAAGCCGAAATCATAATACTTTTGAGAAATGTTTACTTGTTATTAGACAATGGTTTAATATAAGTACCAAATGTCAAGCTGACCTGTGACCTTTTATCCAATGCCACTCATTTGGACTGCCACATACCTATCAAAACAATGGTTTCTCAGAAATCACTGGGCTGTTTGATGGCGTATTCATTAGATTGTTTTAGGTCACTTGACCTAAATGACTGCAACCCCCATATATGGTAAAACAAAATCTGTTTTATTATAAGCTGTAAAACCTTGACCTATTTTAACATTGTTAAAGAGATCAGGTGAGCGCCTCAGGAGCTTCAGGTCCACTAGTCTAAGGTCCGTATACTATCCAATCGCTCTCAGACTCTGTCTATTGCAGCAAGGTAGATGGCTATGGCTTCCAGAGAGGCGAGAATTTCGACCATCAACAATACGATGAATTCATGTCCACCTATCTGTCCGTTATGACAAGACGAGCCATGAAATGGAACAGACTTATTGGTGGCAGGGCGAAAATTTCCAAATCACCACAAGGTATACACTCAACATGTGCGGATCCAGAGGGGGGGGGGGGGCAGGGGGTCCGGACCCTCACCTGAAAAATCACAAAAATATAGGGTTTCTTAGCAATACTGGTCCGGATCACCTGTAAAACCACAAAGTTACCACGCCAACAAAAAATGTTGGCCACCATCGGCCCGCCAGCGAAACGCCATTTAATGATGACCCGCTTATAGTTGTATTTGTATTTAAAAAAAAAAAAATGTCAAAGTTGGACCCCCTCTGACGAAACGTTCTGGATCCGCGCATGATCAAAATGTTATGATATTATTAAACCTTTTATGCCGGATAAAATATTCCATCATCATTATCACTTTTATCATACTGAATTGGACTATTATTCACTCCTGGTCGCTACTATTGAATGTCAGTAAATAGGACAGACCCTGATATGAAGCCACATTTGTTGGCATCTCATTTGAGTCTCCACCGTTTGCAAATGCGCCTTCTGCACTACAACAGCCTGATTCTCATGTAAGAACTATTTGAATAGAGTACGAAACAAGTCTGCAGTTGTAGATTTACATTAATGTAGGCCTATACTACGTGTTATGGACAATGCAAACCATTTCATTCCGATTACATAATTGAGCAATTACATAATTGAGCAACGACATGAGATTTCCAACAATGTGGTATGTGCGACTAGCATAATGCTGAGATCAGCCTGCGCATACGCGCAGTCTTATCAGAGCCATTGCAAGTCGCTTGATTAGTATATTAGTGTAAAGAATTTGCAGCTTCTAAGCTTAAAAGGAGGCTGCAATGGCTCGTCTGAGTCTACACTTGACTAAAGGCCACATTGTTGGAAATCACATGTCGTTGCTCATATTTGTATGTGGTGACTTAATAGACCCTTTGGGTATTATCATTTGTTGTATATGCATAGGGCACGATACTTACAATGTATTTACTTTACTCACTTTACTTTTCTTTTGCTTACTTACTTATTCAGTTAGTACCGTTATAGAATGTCTAGAAGTAGCGCTTTTAGTCTAAACCCAAATCCGAACCCTTTGTTTATAAATGCGGACAGCGGATGCTGGCGAGACTGCGTGAATGCGCAGGCTCGCCTGATTATTCGCTGGACGCGTATGCGAAAAGTACCAATAACATGTATTTTGTTCGCATATTATGTTAATCAGCGTTTTGTGTAATTGATTTTAAACGGTTGGATTTACTGTCTGTCTGACTTCATCTGACTCTATTGACAGATCTAGATGAAATGTTCGGGATTATTTTGAAGCGGAGAAACTCCGCCTTAAAGCCTACTGAAAACTCTTCCCGATCAAAAGATACGGTATGTCTGCTTCGTGAGACAGGAGAAAAAAGTTAGAAAACATTAATGCGACAGAATTTGAGTGAACGGTATTTACCGCAAATGCGTAAAAATACGTTTTCAAACGTACATGCGCAGCTAGCTGCATACATTCAGTTACATGCAGTGAGCAGCGAAGCTTCTGGCGAGGTTGCGCATTTGCGCAGGCTCGTCTGAGTCTTCGCAGATCGCATATGCGATAAGTACCATACTAACATGTGTGCTGATCCCATTTTTTTCTAATCATGAGTCAGTTTTTTTTTCGCTTTTCTTTATGCTCAACATCTGTGTTTCTTTATTTTCTTATTTTGTTGAAATATTTTGTGTCACATCTTTAATTATAATCAATACAGCGTACCGAACGGCCTTATAGCTATGAATGCTTTGGTATCCAAAATCGAATGTTGAGGGAAACAACCGGGTCCCCAGATAAGAGTGCGTAATTGAAAATTATTTTTTCTTATTTCTTATCCAAAACATATGCTGTGGGTACTCAAAAGAACCGTCTCAATGAGACGGTTCTTTTGAGCACCCTAAACACATGCTTTAAATGATGGGTAAGACAATAATTGCCGTTTTATGCGGCTAAAAACCCTTAGCTGAAGCTATGAACTACTGTAACAATGCCTCACAAGCTGTTGCTCGTCTTTGTTAGGCGCACTGAACATGTCCTCGGAAAACCCGGACACGTACCGGACTCGATATCGAGGGGTTGCGGGTTCGACCCTCACCTGGGTCACTGCGTTGTGTCCTTGAGCCAGACAATTTATCCTCTGCTTAGCATGTCCCGACATGACTGAAAATTATTGACTGGGACGTAAAGAATCAAAACACAGCAAACTGTTCCTGTGGAGGAAATGTATAGATACTACAGTTCTTTTTTTCTGTCTGCGCTTTATTGCCAATTTTCTGAATATTGATTCTCGTAACTTTGCATTTTTTCTTCCAAATTTGCTTCATCAATAATGGATGAGCATCAAGCGATAACAACTTTAGGACGTCTTCGATGAGCTGATTATATAAACCGGCTTTTGGTTGCGTGGGCCTCGTAAAATAGTCAATTCTCAGCCTGTGCATGCCCCTATTTGCAGTTCTTCTGTTTTATTCTATACAGTATGTCATGTGCCGGTCCGCGTAGCGCAGTCCGCGGTAGCGAATCGGACTTCCATGGACTGCTATAACGGTACCGTGAGCACAATCCCCTATCCGCTCAGCCAGATGCTTTCCCTACCTCTGATTCATGTGAGGCATTTATTAGTTACAGTCGGAAGTATGAATACCATTACAACTGATTCACCCTTTTCCCTCCAGTCTCATGTCACAGTTTGTCGGCGTCTGCTACCTCGTCTGCTTATGTTCTTAGATAGCCTTTATTGCAAACAATTATATGGACCCAGATCAGACTGTTCCCTGTTTGCTTCCGTTTGAAGTGCACTTGAATATATGCAGCAGACGTAAATAATCTGGTAGAACGGATTCTTCAGAAATAGAGAGAACCTACAATATTAGAAAACAGCGGACTCGGTTTTATTGAGTCTGTTCATGAGAATTAATGGAAAATGCAACAATTCTCACGCCACCTAGCACCGGCTTAAGAGATATTCTGCGTTCCGTTAGAACCATGAATATTCCTGAAAGACCAGAATATGAAAAAATCAACACTATATCGATGCACGGGGAGAAGTTTTACCAACTCCACACAGACACAACGACAGCTGTTGCGACTTCTAAATAATCTGGAAAATCGGATCCTTCAGGAATTGAGAGAACCTACAATTTAAAAAAAAACTAGCAGACGATATTTTTAGGACAAATATTGGCGGGATACGGAACCTGTCCATGCACAATGTGATAGTATAAACTGAACATCTTGATATAACAGAACAATGTTGGAATAGAGGTTTACAAAACAAAAACAAAAAAAACAAGTATGTGACAATGAAATGTGAAATTAACATGAACCATCTTTAAACGACAGACTCGACGTCAAGCAGACGGAAAAATGCGAGAAGACATTCCATGATTGTTGCGATAGTACATCCCGTAATAACTCGACCTTCATACACATGATTTAATCATGGTGATGTCACTCCCATACCGTCAACGGTAAAATAAGATATAGACTGCACTGAGTACAATCATATGAACGATATTTCTGATGGTCTGCCCTTAGCACACAGCGAAGTAATTGCTGAGGATCTGGCGACGTAAGTGACCAGTTACGTTACGACGGTGCTAATGTTCTCTTGTTTTTTTTTTACATTTTCAGTGAAAAGATATTGTCGGAAAGGGATTCCAGCAGAACACAGACCAATGGTAGGTCTACGAAGGAAATTTATTTTATAGAAACAAAACATTAGCCCAATTAGAAGAAAACCTCATTTTATTTAGCGCATCTCAGATGGGCAAGTAATCATTTTGGAAGTTTCCATGCGCGGATCCAGAAAGTTTTGTCAGAGGGGGTCAAAATTTGATAACGTTTTTTTTAGTTGATGAGGGGAAAGAGGATCAAAATACCGCTATAAATGAATGGGATAGGCCATCATCAGCCCGCCAGAGAAACGCCATTTTAATGGCGTTGCTGGCGGGCCGATGATGGCCCAACATTAAAAGCTGGCTAAGTAGCTTTGTGATTTTTCAGGGGATCCGGACCAGTATTGCAAATAAACCCTATTTGTTTTTTATTTTTCAGGGGGGGGGGGGGGTCCGGACCACCTGTCCACCCCCCCCCTCTGGATCCGCTCATGTATTCAAATAATTGTAATATCATGATATAGTGCATATTTTACTGAGTTCTCCAAGAAACATTGTTAATGTGTATTATAAGCGTCTCTCGTGACGCTTCCAATGACCACATTAACACATATTCCTTTGAACCACAAGAACTGCAATTATACGACAGTGTTGTGTTTTACAAACTTTTACCCCATGCAGGTTTTTACAAGTTTTACCATACTTAAGGTGCTATCATAAGGGTCATTTTCGTTAAGGTAATCATTGCACACAAACCATAAAATATACGCTTTAACTGTCAGATAATGGTTTCCTACTGTCAGATAATGGTTTCCTGGCCAACAAATCAATTATCCATCAACAGCGCTGTATTTTTTTTGTAAAACTTTGTTTTGTTGAAATGATCAAACTGATGTTATGCTACATATAGATCTCTAATGACAAACTTTATATTAGAAACAATTAGTAAGTCAGTAAAGTCAATATGGTTAGTTGTTGATATCATGCGCTGGCTCATATGAGGCCAAATAAAAGAATAAGTGTGTTTTAAGTAATGGGTCTGAAAATTTTAGGTGGCCAGGCACACATGTTTTTTTTAATTGTTTTTTTTTTTCGAAAAAAAAATATAATTTTATGCATTTTGAAAGGCAATTCGCCTGTCAAAATGCTTAAAATTATAGTTATCCAGAAAACCTGAAAAACAATGTAGGTTTCACTAGTAGATTTAGGTAGGGTCCGGTTACCCTAAACACAGGTATTTTTTTATTTGGCCTGGTCCTGTTTGGCTGTTTCTGTCATCACTTTTTGTAAATCAATTTCAGAGTAATAAAATGAAATAGCAACCATGGGTTTTCACAGCTCTAAATAAAAACATAAAATGTGTCAGAATTTGAATCAGCTGTGTTTGAAAATTGAAATCTAATTCAAGGTATGGATGTGTATAACTGGAGCAGAGAGGAAGATGTATTTACACCCTAATATGTACAAACAGCTAGTGGCAGCTGACCACGACCATGATCTCATTGAAACTGTTAAAATGGGTAAGTATAGGGTTGCAGCCTACTAAGCGGTGATGTTACTTTACCAAACTTACAACCTATAACTATCATCATGGCATTTGCCAGTGAAAACAGTTAGACAATTTATTAGAGTCTTCAGCATTCTTATAATTGTTTGAAAGTACGAGACTGGGCTAAGAAAAACTTAAATCCTATATATAATTATGTCAGCTAATGATGAACTCCAATAAAATACTTTGATACAGCTATGTTTCACCTTTATTAATGAACATCTAAGGGCATGTCCAAAACCTACATCTAACATATTGTCAAACACGAATGAAATTCATCAAAAGGTCTTGATACTATATAGTTATTTAACCTTAAACTTTAAAAGGTCTCTTTCACTCCAAAAATATTTAAGAATTACTGTACACAGATGAAAATAACACTATTATCTCCTAGCTGGCCTGTTTATTGGTCATGTAAACGAACATAGAGTGAACAATGGAATTAGCTTTTGGGAAGGATACCATGCAACAACATTATAGCCAAATTTATATGGTACAGTTGTTTATCACATGACGTCGCGTCTGGGAGCGAAAAAACGCCATGCAATAAAATCTGTAAACCACTAGTGGTTTATCGATTTTCGGGAAACGTTATGACGTCCATTACAACGTTGCGTACATAAGGACAAAATTATAACGTTTTTACGCCAGAAATGAGATTTCAAAGTATTCTTAATGTCATATGATAAATAGAATCTAACATTCGGGCTCTTGTATTATTGAATATATTAAACTCGTGGCAAAAAAGAGATAAAATGCTCGGCAAGCCTCGCATTTTATCTCTTTTCCCCAACTCGTTTAATAAATTCAATAAAACATGAGCATTCATGTAAGATCCTCTATATATATTGAGCCAGGACCAAGTTATAAGCAAATAATGTTATTAAAGGGACAACTTTATAAAGGAAATAGGAAAATGACCATTATGGTCATAACTCTATAATCATTTTGTTAAATTCCATGGTAAACATTTGGGGGCCACACTATGTATGTGTTATATCCAAATCTGTGTTATAATGAGGTGTGTTATAAAGGGACTGCACGGTACCTAACCCAGATGACCATAAAACTGAGTTCAACGGGTAAAAGACCCATACTAGATTGTGGCTTTAACCATGGTAGGAAATAGATGGGAACTATGAGTGATCAATGATTAATAATTAAAGTAAAATAAACTGGTATTAATGATGTGTTGCTTTTTGAGGGGGGTTGGGGTGGGATAGACTCCCATAAACATACCAAATTATAACCCACTGTGGAATTTTGGAGAAACTCTGTCGAAGTAGAGTTTCAGGGATCATACAATAAGATAACTGGTATTCTTCATTTTTTCAATGAGAGGGTCAGCAGAGGGCAAAACTATCTACATGGAATTGAGAATCCTCATGAGTTGCACTGTGCTTTCTTTGTTTGACTACTGTAGAATATTTTTTAATTCGCAGCATCAAAATTTGGTGAATTTGAAAGTATGACCTATTGGCGTAGTATAATTTTGATGGTATCTTTACTTGAATACTATTAAAGAAAATATCCATTCTTAAACGAAAGAATTCGCTACCCCCTGGTTGCGAATTCTTTTAAGAGTAGCCTCTTTTATGGGGTGTTTTATTCCATTGGAAAATAGACCATTAAAGAAAGTTTCCATTCTTAAAGGAAAGAATTTCCTTCCCTCTGGTAGCAAATTCTTTCCTTTAAGAGTAGCCTCTTTTTGGAGGGTTTTATTCCATTGGAAAGTAGACCATTAAAGAAAGAATCCATGCTTAAAGGGAATAGTCCGTTCCTTTAAGAGTTGCCTCTTTTATGAAGGGGTTTATTCCATTGGAAAATAGACAGAACCAGTCCTAAGTCCTTTAATTGATACAGCTAGCAAGCAAACCATAAGTGAGTGTCTATTAGTTGTAAATTGTGTATTACTGAGTTCGAAAATATGTTTCATGGTATTTGTTTTGGTCATTTTCGTTTATATCGCCAATATCAATAGTGTGAAAAAATACTGCCAAATATTAGTGATTTAAAGTCCAGCATTGAGTAGTATAAAAATTGTTATTTTCTTATTCATTCTCTATTTCTTGTAGACATACACAGAACATTCCCTGATAACTTGTACTTCTGCACAGACACTGACTCAAGTAGTCTACGAAAACCTCTTTACAATGTCCTGATGGCGCTCGGACATAAGAACACAAAAACAGGATATTGCCAGGTAAATTTAATATCAACCCTTTAAACGGCAATCACGACTGCAGCAGACGACAAATTTGTTACATTTTTCTCAATTTTCTGAAAAAATAAGTCATGAACTTTCATTTGAATAATCTGCTGGCTTATTTGTTGTTGTTTTTTTTTTTTGAAAAAGCAAAAAAAATTGAAAATGTTGTCTATTACAAATTATAGGTGGAGCTTTAAGGTTAATGTATTTATCACATGACATCATGTTTAGTAGTGTAATATCATCATTTATCACATATTCGGGACACTATTTACCATAATAACCCAGTCTGCATATGTGATAAGTTGTTTCCCGCCAACTGGTTATCAGCCTGCAGTGATGATAACCGGAAGTCATGCATTTCAAAAGGAGAGGTTATCATGCCAGGCATGAGACGTTGATCATTAGATGACGTCAGATGTAAACAAGCAACATGTTTACATCAATTGTATGTTTTACTTACATTTATGTACATTAAACACGTTAAAACAGCGAATTGGTATATGAGATAAACAGATTATCTCATGGGTTTTGATTATCGCCCTCAGTATCAACCCTCAACCATTATCAGCACTCCAGCTAAAGCTCTCGGGCTGAAAATGGGGTCTCAGGTTGATACTTCCGACCATAACCAAAACGCCATTAGATAATCTCTAATTATCAATAAAGAAAATACATTGTTTTATTTTATCACAAGCAGTGAATTCAATGCATATCAAATGTGAGTAAAAGTAAGTAATGGTGCAAAGATCAGGAATCGATACAATCAAGTACAACACCTGACCCAGGATACCAATGGGAAAGTGACAAACTCACAGAAGACACCACAAACGAGAGCCAAGAGGTCAGCCCTTTCCCAGCAGGTGACCACAAAGCACATATAAACAGACGCGCACAAAACATAGCAAACACAAGACAGAACAAAAATATAAATTGGTATTTTTCTACAGTGAAAAAATATCGTATTTTTTCACTAGTGACTGATACTATTTATATTTTCACTGTAGCAAAACAAGGCTTTCTTGGCAATTTTGGGACTGGGATTTTTTATCAAGAGGGTTTAAGTGAAGGATATTTGTCAGAAATAACACTACAAATGTTTTGACGTCAACTTCAAACATAATGGCGTCACTGTTTGACCTTGCGTAGCGCCAGTTTGCACGTGACGCCTACCCTAAGGCACACTCAATAGACTTTCTTTAAATGCTGATTGCTTGCGTATCATTCGTTAAAACATTTTCTAGGTGCAAACTATGTTTACACTCAATGTTATACCCAATAAACACACTGCAAAAGTCAAATCGAACGAGAAACGTTCAAGGAAAAAGTTAGGTTTTGCTTTCTGTATTTCCGTTGAGTATAAAATTTAAAGAAAATTTACTTTTTTTCGGCAAATACCAAATATATTTCATCTCGTGCGCTGAAAATATCAGCATTATCACTCGTGCTACGCACTCATGAAAAATACTGATTTTTTTCACAGCACTTGATGAAATATGTTTGGTATTCACCTTAAAAAGGTAAATATCCTCTATGTATTAAATATATTGTTTACAAATGAGTAAAGGAACACTATTGTGCCAAATAAAGCATTGCCTTTACTTTTGGTAATTTTCTTCACACCAAATAACATGATTTCAAGCTACGTAGTGTCATTTGATAAAGAGATTCTAACACAAGTGCTTGATTATTATAGAATTAATAAAACTCGTTGGAATAATGATAAAATGCTTGCCATAGCTTCACCTCTTATCATTTTCTTCCAACTAGTTTAACAGGCCCCAGATAAATGTGTGCAACTGCAAATTAGTGTTCTCATTTCTCAGCCAAAACATATGTTGTGGGTACTCAAAAGAATGATGATTTTGAACATCAATAAAATATGTTTTGATTAAGAAATATGTAAAACAATTTTCAATTACACACTCTTATCTGGAGTCACTATACTTTTTCGAAGGAGCAATCCGATTTGGATTTTTCTGTTTGACATTCTGACACTACATGTTACACACCTCATCAAGAAGTCAAATTCTCTAATTTTATGATCAAATCAGTTTGAATCAAAGGAGTCCACATATTAAGAAAAATAAGATATAAAATACTTGAGGATCTAGTCAACCCTCTTTATAAGGACAATGTTTGTTCCAAGCTTTCTTTGACGTTTTAGTGAATTTGTTGTTACAAGGAATTTCTGACCAGTACCAGATTTAAACATCATAATCATTAGGTAAAAGAAAATTTCATACAAATTAATTAAAATGCTATTGTTCCAAATGTGTGCATCACTTCAATTTTATATTGCATCAAAATGCAAAAAGCTCCCCTCTTATCAAATGAGACGGATACCTGATCACCCAAAATACCTTGACCTGATCACAAAATTGTCTGACACATGGTAAAATTTCCGTTATAATGAATTTATTTTCAATAGAAAATGTATATCTGTTCCCAGAAGTTACTGTCAGTGTCGTTTAGTGAATATTCTATTATAGAGAAAGAATTTCAATGGAAACAGATCCGTTCCCAGGAAATTATGTCAGATCTTGAGTATTCTGTTATAACGAGTGACGTTATAAAGAGTTTTGACTGTATTTCTTCCAGGGGATGAACTTTGTTGCAGCTTTGTTACTTCTTACTATGAAGAGTGAAGAAAAAGTGTTCTGGCTGATGGATTCATTGATAAATGATTTATTACCAGGCAAGTTTTTGTTGAGATGAGAATCTTTTTTTTCAACCAAAACTTCCATTTTTTACGAATACCAGGGTTTATTCTAGGCAGGAGGATTGGGGGATCCCCCATTTTTTGAAAGTAAGAAGGAGGAGGGATATTTTAATATAGACATAGAAGAGATAATATTAAAACAAATAGTAAAATTCTCGCTATTCTATAAAAATCCCACTAGTTCTCAAATCCTAGAAAAAACCCTGGAGTACCACCTCAAATGTATTAAGACAAATAAGATATATAAGAATCTGAATTAATAATTATGTCAATTACCATATTCGACCAAATTAACGGACTGTGCTCACAAGTTTTACAAACTATTAGAGATGTAATAGAAAACAGTGTAGATTCAGATCAGCTGGCTTCTAAAGAAGCCAGCTGATCAGGATCAACACTGTTTTCATCCACCTGATAAGTTCATAAGTTCATATTGCTTATGAAATTGCTGCACCAGATTGACTAGTCTTGAGGTTTATATAGTGTAAACAACACAGAAGGTACCCAGTGTTTGCTTGTAGGAGCATGTGCATTATTAGGTCGAATGTGGTAATTTAAATTTTGAAGAAAAAAGCCAGCAGATGACAAAAGCATGTAAACTTACCCAGCATACGAAGAGTAGATGTTTGTATTTAGGCACATGCAATAATTACCCAATTTTTGTATGCTGGACCAAAATTTATAGGTACAACAACGTCTCATAAGATTGCGCGGCCCTAACATTGTGCACTAGCCCAAGTGACCATGCCTCATTTAATCAGATCAAATCTTATTTGTTATTCAATATCAGTTTGCTTTTGGAAAGAGAAAAACGGTAAAAGTTTTCACTTTATGCTTTCACTGCTGAGCAGGGATGAATTTCGTCAAAAATTTGAAAATGTTGTTAAAAACTTTCTGACCATAATTTCAAATGGCACGGGCTTCAAATTATTTACTTGATCAAGTAATAGTTGAGAACAACCTAGTGTTACTTTCTCTGGTATATTTTGTAAAAGTTAGAGAAGTTATTGAAATTTTTGCAGAAAGTGCGCAATGTTAGGGGACTATTTTGTTATTCTATAACAGGGGGGTTGTGCACTTCAAATCAAAGTTGCTAGAGATCAAGAAAATATTTTTCATTTTGAACTTTGTGTATATAAAGTAAAATTATTACTTTATTTAGCTGTGATTTTTTTTCAAGATTGTTTTTTCTTATTATTTCCAACGGAGTTTAAAATGCTTATGTGCGCAATGGTAGGGGCCTTTACCGTGAGTTTTTTCCTTTAGATAGTTGAGATGAGTTTTGTCAACACCAAAATTGCTGTAACTTTCTCATTTCTCTATTAGAACAATTGTTGTGGTGAGACATTTCCAATGAGTAGGCACAACACATGTTTTATTAGGCCCCCAGATAAGAGTGCTTAACTAAAATTTATATATCTTTTTCTCAACCAAAACATATGTTGTGGGTACTCAAAAGAACAGTTTCGATGAACACCCAAAAACATAATTAAACTGATGGATAAGAAAGTAATCCAAATTTTACACAATTTTTTTGGCTTAACTGGCCTATGTTTTATTTTGAGAATATTTAGAAACCCCTCTTGCATTGGGTATTGTTCAACATAATCAAATTGTTTGTTAACAATTGTTGGTATATTTATATCTGTTTTGTTTTTCACTAACCAGCACGACGTTATAAATTGATTCTATAAAAGTATGCATCGCTGCAATTTTCTAATAATGTAACACATTTAATCATGTGATTGAATGCTTGCATGCCAGTCACCATTTATAAAACAGTTTGAAAAACAAACGAATCCTCTTGAAATCTAGAAATTTGAAAAAAAACATACTCTGTTAAATTGTAGACAGTGGTTAAATATAAGCAGGCCTGAAGATAGTATGCTATTGAAATAAATTTTCCTATTTCTCAAACAAAATATATGTCATGGGTACTCAAAAGAACCATCTCAATGGGACTGTTGTTCTTTTGAGCACTCAAAACATATGGTAAAACTTATGGATAAAACGTATTCACAATTGTTTATCTGACATATATCGTATGACGTCGCGTCTAGAGTGAAACAACGCCATGCAATAAAATCAATAAACCACTAGTGGTTAACAGATTTTTGGGAAACGTTATGACATCCATAACAATGTTGTGCACATAATGACAAAATTATAACATTTTTACGGTAGAAATGAAATTTCTAAGTAATCTTAATATCATTTAATAAATAGAATCTAACGTCCGTGCTTTTGTATTATTGAATTTATTAAACTCGTTGCGAAAAAGAAATAAATTGCTGGGCAAGCCAGGCATTTTATCACTTTTCCCCAACTCGTTTAAAAAATCAATAAAACTTGAGCACTCATGTAAGATCCTCTTTATACTAAGGCTTAAGCATTTCACTTTGTCATGCGAGTCTCTGGAAATAATGCTTTTTGGCTAAATCATCTAGATGGAAACTGGAACAATTGACTATTTTTAGAGACATTTATCAATCTAATAACCTAACCTCACTAATTATAACATATATGAGCAGCAGCATGGGATTTCAAACAATGTGGTATGTGCAACCAGCAAAGCTTCAGATCAGCCCACGCATACGCGCAGTCTGATCTTAGCCTTTGCTAGTCGCTCCACTATTCTATGACTGTTAAGCTACTGACTGAACAGCATTTGGTGTTTCTAAACTTAGCAGAAGGTACCACAGGCTCGTCTGAGTCTATTCATGTCAAAATGCCACATTGTTGGAAATCACATGTCCAGCACACACAATACTCTTATGTCTCTTATTACTTTTACCCTTGCTTGACCGAAAACAGTGTAGACCCAGATGGAATATTACAATATGTGACATTTCATTTACACACCAGGTAGGGGGCATTCGAAAACGTTAATACTATCGGTGAAAGTAGATCAAAAACCGTTAGAAACAGAGTTTTCCATTGCCATTTGTCACACGACTGGCGACAAATGACCACCAAAACACTATTTCTTGCGATTTTTGATCCACGTTCGTCGATTGTTAAGAGCGTTTTTGATTGCCGCCTACCCAGTGAGATCTAGGTTTGTAATGTTATTTGTAAATTAAGATGCGTGACCCCTTACATTACCCTTTGTAGATCAGAAACCCTTAAATTGGTACTTTGGCTAACAGTGAGGACCGAGATGAAATGCAGCATTTCATCAGTCAGCACTGTGCACGAAGACATGATTGATCTTCAGAGAAAGAAATAAAATTTAAAAAAAAAATAAAACCTGTAGCCCCTAAGTATATACAATGGATCATCAAAACTTCATTGTATGTAGACTAGTTTTATGCAAGATTCTATTGGTCAAAAAGGGTTAAAGTATGTTTTTGTTTTAACAGATTATTACTCACCGGATATGAAAGCTGTGAAAATAGACCAGGAAGTCTTAGGAGAACTTGTAAAGTTAGTTACTTGTGTTAATCAATAGCTACAAAAGTTGTATATTTGTGGAATTATGTGTGTGTTTGTGTTTAACGTTCCAACAACAGCTAAGGTCATTTGGAGAAGGGGGCACAGCTTAAAGTCTCATCTTTCCGACTGATGAAGCTGGGAATTGGGACCAGCAAACCCTGGTTTATTAGGCAATTGCTTTATTCACTGAACCACAGCGGCTTTTTATTTTGGAGTTATATGGTGATAATAAAAGCATGGTATTTTTTTATATTCAATATACGTGTATTGTAGTTTCAAAATTGTTTTAGTATATTTTACATATCAGTGCTAAAACCATTGGTGTTTCACATTATTTAGTGAGTTTTAGTAGATTTAACTTTAACATATCAGTAACCACTGTTTAGCACAGTGGCTCAGTGGTAGATTGCTTGACTTGAGGCTGAGGGGCCGCAAGTTGAAGCCTCATCAGCATCACTGTGTTGTCTTCTTGAGCAAGACACATTAATCCATGCTTAGTTTTGGTTCAACCCAGGAAGAGCCATCCCGGCATAACTGAAAAATTGTTGACTTGGACGTAAAGAATCAAATCAAACAAAAAAAGTAACCACTGTGCATGATGACAAACTTTGTGAAAGCTTTCTTGATCTCTGGAGACAGTAAGGCTTTATATACCAAACACATGAATCATATTCACATGACCCATCAACCCCTTTTGGTTTACTTAACGATCAAGAAATAGTTGAAAATGCCAATTGTTGTGAATTTAACAGAACTTTTTAAGGATTGATAAGCATTTTAAATGGCTGTAAAAGAGTTTATGTAATGCTATCTAAATAAATGGTACATTTCTGAAATATGTACTAGTACTGTAAAAGTATGTGATGATTTTGAATATTTCTGCAATTGAACGAAATTGGCTTTGTAATAAAAAAAACCCCAAAAGAAATAAGTATGACATACAACCTGGTGTCACCATAATTACGTTTTAGTAGAAGTATAAGTGTCATACTTTTAGATTACCCAGATTTATTCTCTAAATTGACCTGGAGCACTTTGGGGGTCGTCAATACTACAAAGGCGTTCCAAAAATAATGCAAGTTCAGTTTTATCTCGCGCCAAGCGTGCAAACCATTATAAAACCCACCATGTGTCGGTAAAATGACCGCTTATGCTTAACATAGCGAAATAATCTCTCTCAGAACTTCACTGACCTCAGCGCAGTACACGTTATTTGAAAGCCTACTTGTTAGACTGCATAAAATGCCTGCGAAATGAGCTGAAAGTATGCTTGAATATAGGGCCTACATAAAAGGCAGGTCACACCTTGGCTTGAAAGCTACTGAAATTCATAGAGAGGTGTGCAACATTTATGGGGAGGACCAAATGTCTATCAGCACGGTTTACAGGTGGTTGGCTAAATTTAAGAGCCGGTTGCAGCAACTTAATGATCCTGGTCGCCCTGCAACAACAACGACCAAACGTAACATAAAAAAATCCACAATTTGCTAAAATAAGATGCCAGATTTAACGTGAGACAGATAGGCAGGTACACAAACATGTCGCTATTACAAGTTCATGACATTTTTCAGAGGTATCTAAAACCTCAAAAAATAAAAAAATAATGCACAATGGATACCCCATTTGCTGACAAATTAGCAAAAGAGAATCCTGGTTGCAGTGGCCAAAAAATGCTCAAATGTATCCAGGATATAGCAAAAGGGCCTTTGATGGCTTAGTTACTTGTGATTAGACCTTGGTTTAAGAACCTAAGCGGAAGTGTTCAATTTTCTTCGATAATAAGAGTCCAGTGATGCAAATTTCTGTGCCAAGTGGGAAAACTGTTACAACAAAGTTGCATTAAGAAAATTTAAAAAGATCTACCAAATCTGCCGCCCCAAAACAGGACTCGCATTGTGACTGAGTTTTTGGTTTCTGAGAAGCTTAAAGTCCTCCCTCATTACCCTTACTCCCCAGACCTTGCCCCTTGCGATTATTTCCTGTTTCCAAAACTAAAATATCATCTATCTGGAAGAAGATATAATTCTCAAAACTCCCTTGGATCTGCTGTTTACCAGTATCTAAAGAGTTTTCCTGTTGAGGAGTACGAGAACTGCTTCAAAAGGTTGATTGAACGTCTGAAACGGTGTTTTCAGATAGATGGGGAATATTTCGAAGGGCAGACCGAGAAAAAATAGTAAAAATAACAACAGTTACTGAGAAACGATGTTATTTGCATTATTCTTCGAACGCCCTCGTGCCATTTGGTTAATAATAAACTATGGTTCAAACTGTAGATCTAAAAAAAAAAAGAATTTCTAAGCTTATTGTAATATTGTGATTGTAGAACATTGGAGATTGAAGATTTCACATATTTTGAAGTATATATGCAATGAAATAAATTATGATTCTCTTCTTTACCTCCGTATTTCCATGAGTTGCAGGAATGGAACAGCAGGGCTGCTACTCCAAGCTGAAAGAAATATTCAGTTACTCTCAATAGTTGAGATTATTTGGGCCTTGATGCGTGAAAACATATCTTCTCTGGTTTGCGAGCAACACAGGTGCAGACCACTCTGGGCATCTGTGCAGTTTGATCAGCGCCTTTGTTATTGTTTGAGATAAGTATCATGTGTAAACGTGCTACATGTGAAATTTCAATTTTCTAGCTAGTCTCTGTAGCTTAGGAGACTGGTTTGAAACTCGCTTTGTGGGAAATCCGGAAGACAGTGTTTGTTGCGATGAGGCTCATTTGTGAAAAAAGGATAAATCTCGTTCAGTTCATGTTTCACTAGCAGCATATTTGTTTTTCTTTAAAATCTCTTTAAAACGGTTTTCACAATTTCCTTTTTGCTTTTATAATTGTGGAAAAAAACTTTAGCTAATTTTCTTTCTATTTATGCATTAATTGTTGTTCTGTTTAACTTAAGAATTAGAAGAACAACTGTCAATGAAAATATTAAATACATGGTTGAAATAAGACTTGACGGTGGGTCAGGCCTCAGACTCTATGACGGCTCTGATGTAAAGCTTTAATCGGTGGGTTGGTGCCTGATGCTTATCTGTAGCTGGACCCACCGTGGCTCAACTATAGGTTTTCTTTAGCTCTGACTATCTGTGAGTCATGAGCCCTTTTCTTTGTTTCATCATGGAGTGTTACGTTACGTCCATTCTAGTATTGCAATTCTTTTAGAGTGATTCCCTTTCTAATTCCAAATGGCTTTTTATATAGAGTTTATGCTTTTGCTATCTATGATAGTGTAAACACCGACAGATCACACCTATCACAGCCTTTGATGGAGCAATTTGATAATTTGCTTTACACTACTGACAAATTGAACGTACGCATGAAGGAGTTTTTTTAACAAAAAGACAGCTATGAGAACTTAGACAATTTCCCCCTAGTATGGCTTTTGTTTATGCATATAGAGTGACTTCATGGCCCAATCAACTCCTACCACAGCTTTTGATGGAGCAATTGATACTGTCTTCAAAATGTATACACATTGAACATATGCATGAAGGAGTTTGATATAAAATCTTTTTGACAAAATGACAGCTATGAGAACTTAGACAATACTCCCTAATATGGCTTTTGTATATGCATAGATAGTGCCTTCATGAGCGGATCAACTCCTACCACAGCTTTTACTGAATTAATCTAGTACTTTAGCTACACAATGTAGACATATTGAATATATGCATGGAGAAGTTTGGTTTAAAAATATAATTTTGACAAAATGACAAGATATGAGAACTAAGACAATTTTCGCTTCATATGGCTTTTGTATATGCATAGTTTGTGTCTTCATGGGCCTATCAACTCCTACTACAGATCTTGCTGAATTAATCCAATACTTTACCTACACAATGTAGACATATTGAACACATGTATGTAGCAGTTTGGTGCTAAAAATAATTTGACAAAACAGCAGCTATGAGAACTTAGACAATTTTTCCTGTATAATGATTGTTTATGCATCGATTGTACCTTGATGGGCCAATCAACTCTTACAACAGCTTCTGATGAATTGATTCAATACTCACATACACAATGTAGACATTAAACGTATGCACGAAGGAAGTTGGTGCAAATAGAATATTCATTTTCAAAATGACAGCTATGAGAACTTAGAAAAAAAATCTGATATAAGCTTTGATACCTTCAAAGAACTTTCAGTTTGGATATTTTCTGAGCATTTTATCATGCCAAATGTTGCAGATTGCTAACTTAAAGATTATTTGCACATATTTTACTGAAACCTTGGTTTTAAAACTAAGGGCCTGCTGATTGGAACCATCACTTGCGAAAAAAAAAATTGTTACTGACCCTTACTGTGAGGGGTATTTAATAAACATTGCTTATTTGCTCTTTTTTTTCATTTTTCCAGGTGGAAATATCCAGATATTTACAAACATCTAGAAAACCTTGACTTATCATGGTGCCTAGTTGGAATGAAATGGTTTATATGTTTGTTTGCTGATGTCATGCCAGTAGATGTGAGTAGACTATTTTTATCATTAAGTGAGGTAGATTTATACACCAGGCAGTGATGTTATATGGAAATCCAAATTATTTCAATTTCTTGTCAGTTTTTGTACAAATGAGTAAACATGAAAAAACTGTATATCCTGGTGAAATAGCTCATTTTGAATGTAACTGTTTAAAATGTTCATTTAAAGCTGCATAGTCTGTAACTTGGAACATTTTTCGAAAAATTTTCTTTTCTTTTTAAATCATTTGTAAAAGCAAAATTAAGTTATGTTTTGACAATAAATCTGTTCACTATAGCTAAAAACTGCATGGAAAAGTGAATTATCTTATAAAAACAGGTGTTTTTCTCTTATTGGTAATTATTTGCGTCCCTCCAATAATTATAGACAGTCAAGTTTTAACATAAATGTTGTTGTTTTGATACTTATAATTTGTAAAGATTTACGAAATTGGTAAAACGTATGCCTGAATTTTAGTTTTTTTACTGTGTTCTTGAAAAATAGAAACATTATTTCAAAAATTAAAAGATCAAAAGTTACAGACTAAGCAGCTTTAAGAACTACATAATCAGATACAGGGCTCTTTATTCGTTTTAATAGGTTTCCCACAAATGTTAGTTGTTACCATTAAATTGAAGATATATCACCACAAATGTGGTTAAACACAGTTATTTCTTTTCTAATGTACATCTTCACTTGTGTTTATTAAAATTGTCTGAAATTGGAGAATTGCAAGCTGCATAAAACCATATGTTTTGACATAAAGCAAAATTTCCAACAGTAAATCACTGTAAGTAACTGTCTCAGTTTTTTTTAATGTATTGATAATCCATGTACGGATCAAGAGAGGGTGCAGAGGGGCGCGGACCCTCCCACCCCCTGAAAAATCATAAATTTATAGGGTTTCCTAGTAATATTGGTGTGAATCCCCTGAAAATCACAAAGCTACCAAGTCAGTATTCAATGTTGGGCCATCATCCGCCTGCCAGCCAAACTCCATTTAAATTCCGTTTCACTGACGGGCCAATGATCGCCCGCTTATAGTAGTATTTAGATCCCCCCTCTTCACCTAAAAAAAAAGAAACAAAAAGAAACAAAAAACGTCAAAGTTGGACCCTTCTGACAAAACTATCTGGATCCGGGCATGACAATCCAATCAGACCTCAGATTACATTACATCTCATTTGGATCCTCACTATACATTGATGTAAGTTTTGGTATGCCCAAATATACAAACAAGCTGAATGTACCTGACTTAACTCAAGTTGATTTGTTTGGTTTTATGCTAAAGGGTCACAGTAAAACTAAATTTACGGCTGTATATCTTACTATATACCTCTCCAAATAGTATTTTTGAAAACAGTAATCCCCTAATTAATTGGTTTATATTTTGATTTTTCATTTAATTTCAGACTGTTTTAAGAATATGGGACTCCTTGTTTTATGAAGGATCAAAGATTTTAATGCGGGTTTCCTTAGAGTTAATAAAACTCAACAAAGACAAAATATTAAAGTGTTCTAATTTTAGTGAATTGACAGATCTCTTTAAAGTTATGGTCACAGATACTTCATCATTAAACTGCCACACTTTCTTAGAGGTAAGTTTATAGAGAATGTTATCGGTACATAATAATAAGTCTTGTTTAGAATGGATTTGAGATACTTTTTATTTCAAGAAATTGATGATTCTATCAAATAGAACTATGCATATTAGTAAAATAACATACCATATTTCTTATGAATAAAAAAAGAATGAAATTGTTTTTCAGTAGTCAGGTAGATATTTATGATTGAATTGTCTGGGGTATGGTAAGGGAGCTCACTTTGTAAAGAGTTGTAAGAACTGTGATTTTTTATTTAGTTGCAAAAATGTTTTGGTCATTCGTGAAAGCTTGATGCAGACTGCACAAAGAAGTACTAGCATCTAGCTGTGAAAAAAGCTGCAATATCATAATTAGTGCAGAGATTAATGCAGAAGTGAACATTTATAAAATTTTATATTGTGCTACAGAAAAAATCAACAACAAAATCAGCAATTTGCAAAAAATGTTATCACAAAGTGTAATAGTGACGTGTCTCATACCCTAGTGTTCTAGTGTACTGTTGACCTATATTTTTTCTGTACATTCAGCATAAAGCTTCTTCCTTAACTCTTTGACCCCTTGGAATTTTTCATGCATTTTTGTCATCCTCTGATTTTGTTTTTCAAAATCAACTTTTCTGAAAATTCTTTCAGCAATACCACCTGAGTGTCAAACAGATTGGACCCAGATCAGGCCTGACGTTTTGTAGGTTCTGATCTGCGTCCAATCTGTTTGCAAAAGTTATCAGCAGATGAGGTATATCGTCTGATATTCGTTCGGAAATCACGTTTAAGGGTTGGCATTTTAAAATTTACAACCTAAACAATTAACATTCTTTGCTGTTCTAAGCAAGAATATGTTCATTTGGTGATAATTCCAACTGCAGCGAATTCCTGCCTTCTGATTGGTTGATAGTGACTTTTATATTTCGATAAAATCCATACATAAGAATATTTGATATCCGTCTTCTAAATGGTGCAACATAATGTGAAATTACTTAGCAAACAGCAATGTAAATGAAGACATTGACCTATTTTATATTAGTTTTTCGGCGTCCAAATTTAAGTTTATAATGGCAGGACTTGTTAAGTTTAGTACTTTTTTTAAAACCTCTTGTTGTTTGTTAGTTTTAGGTAGGGTCTAAATCTGAATGCTATCAATCAGCCCAGCAAGCGGTATTTGCCAAAAGAAAAACATTCCATAATAAAAGGAAATGGTTTTGAGCTCATACTCACATATTCTCTCTCTAGAATACCATTTTTTAAATCATTATGTTGCACAACAAAGTTTTGAGCTGACAGAATTTTCAAGACGGCTGCCCCATTTTCCCTGAACAGTTGTTTAGAACAATTTCCCTTCCCCAAGGCTTTAAAATTTAAACTATTAGCAATGTCCCTTTACATATATTCAAAAAATGGAATTATAAGGAATGAATTGTTATTTTTATCGATTTACCAATGTGTTTACTCTGGCGAATCACTCACAAACTTTACATAAAGACCTTTGGGCTTTACTCAGTTTTTGAGTGATTCCCTGAAGTGAACACATCCATAAAATCCACAAGTGAGTTGAGCATAAAAAAGATTTATAAACACCAGTTCAGGACCTGTGTTATTTAGAATCTGCTGTATTATTGAATGTTTGTTATATTGCAGGATATGTTCAGCGGTTTAGGATCTCTTCCAATTGCAAGAATAAGAAAAATGAGACAAGATGCTGCTGTCAGTATTGATTGATATATCTCTGCAGTGTGTTGATTGACCACACTTTAGGTGGATTTTACAGTTCATTTCATACTTAGCAGTGAAATTAATGCATATCTTAAACAAATAAAAGTGGTATTTTCACAGACTGAAACGAAATAATAGCAATTACTAGTGATTGATATCAGCCTTTATTTTCACTAGTGATTGATATCACTTTTTTGGATTACCTCTGACTTTTCCATTCACTTAATTCAGCTCACTTCTAAAGTTCAAACGCCTATAGTTTTCTTATTTGTGAACAAAAAAGTCAAGTGTGGGTAGGCATTTTCTTAGTTAGAACACGAGGAACATTTTGGTACCAAAATATTTCAGATGATTTGCTGAAATTTTTCGATTTTGTATTTTCAGCACCTCCCGCTTCAGTGAGTGAGGTATATTACGTTACTTCATCAAACATTTATGACGTCACTTATGACGTCACTTGTCTCACACTTTTACGCTGAATAAATTTCTTTTATATGTAAGTCACGATGACTATAGATTGATCCAGGTATTTTCGGTCACAAATACTCCTTTGTCTTCTGATATATATTATTGTGATTCTGCTTGAAGCATGATTGATTGGTTAACCGTAAATCTTCCAAAAAGTATAGAATTAAAAGAAAATTTACGTTTTTTCCGTAAATACCAAATATATGTCATCCCGTGAGTTGAAAACATCGAAATTTTGAGTTGTGCTACGCACTCGTGAAATTCTGATTTTTTCAACACACTCGATGAAGTATATTTGGTATTCACCTAAAAAAATGAATATCCTCTATTTATTTTCATTTTAGCAAAATTTTTATTTTTATAAATATAACCATTTGTATTTTGATGTTACAAAATCAGATTTTAGTTGAAAACCATGTTCAAAATTTAGATTTGTGGAGGTATTTCATCAGATATATGGTCAGAAACTATTTTTTTAGCGGCAAATGAGCGAAGCCATTTGACATGATTTGAGACCGTATGGCCCTATATACCTCTCCAAATGAACAATTTGAATATGGTTGTTTCCATTCTAATGCCCTTCTGAACTTGTTTATCGTTAACCCTTAAAACGCCACCTATAATTTGCAGCAGATGACGATTTCAAATTTTACTGCTTTTTCAAAAATAACAAATAAGGCATGATATTTCATGAGAATGATTCTCATGAAATATCATACCTTATTTTTTTCGAAAATTGGGAGGGTTGTCGCAAAATTTGTCGTCTGCTGCAGTTGTGATTGGCGCTTTAAGGGTCAAAATCTTTGTTTCTGCTCAAATTGGACATTGCAAACAGCATCGAGTTACTGTCCAAAATGTCTAATGTTGTCCAATCAGACGTCCTGTTATAATTAAAATACATTAAAATTGCTTTATGTAGAAATATTGCCAACATTTTAACAAGGAAAAAAGCGAATGTCCTCTTTAAGGCACTAAAATTGTAAGTGAGTATGAACAGGAAATACCACAATCATAAACCGCAGACAACCCCATGGCACCCCTAGGAAAAGCCACTCAACCATCATGAGACACCAGGAATACAAATTAAGCAAAGCAACCAGCTCTCTCTTCCCCATCAAGATGGTTGCAATACTAGAATGGACATAAAGTAACGTACAACAAAACATAGAACAGTTACAAAACTGCATATGATTTGTTTTACTTTCAATATTCCAAAAATATGGTCATATGTTTATGCATTGTACACTACTGTATGCCTTTATCATAAAGACGGTAAATACAACCAAAGTTTCCAGTGTAGTAGTCTGACATGTAATGATTACTCTACATGCAATGCTAAATGATTTTTATATAACATATCAGTAGAAACCCTCAAAAATGGCGGCTAGAGAAATAAACCTTATCAGTTACCTCTCATATAAACTGCACTGTGCGCGTTGCCTGATAAACGTTGTCTATCTCATGGTATGTACCTTTATCGGGTTATGATGACGTTGCACTTTTTAATGACGTCGCTAAGGACGCTGAATCAGCACAAAAATCGAAAATTACGTCATAAATGCTAGTTTGAAGAGTGAAACAGTGGGTAAACTGATAGAAAGAATACCAGGTTTGCGTCTTTTGATATCAAGTTTACCAGGCTTGGCTTTGAGAACACTTGTTGAATCACTTGGCAAGCCTCGCAATGTCAACAAGCATTCTCAAAACCTTGCCTGGTAAACTTGATATCAAAAGACACTCACCTAGTATTCTCTATATATTGGTCAGTAAATATGGCTTATATTTTTGTAAAATTAAAATTAAAGAAAAATGCCCTCATATACAGCCATTTAGTTAAACTTTTAAATTAGTTTTTGACAAAAACAGGCAGCTACTACTAAACTTAGAGTTTACAAGCTGTAGATGCCCTGATGGTCATTTTCCTCCATAATCCTTTAAAGATAGTCCCTAAATAGCACTGTTCACTTAAAATACGGTCCATTCCTATGGACCCCAAACATAGCAAAATATAAAGGTACTGCACTGTATGCAGTTTTATTTAGAAAACAGTGTAGATCCAGATAAGCTGGCTAATGATGAAGCTTTCTGGGATCTGCACTATTATCAATGCAGCTTCAGAAACCCTTGTATTAACTGAAGTCACTTAACTGAAAACTGGAAAACAGATGTGAATGTGTCCATGGTGTCATATAAAATAAATTAGTAGGACACAGGGTCAAGAATGCAATAAAATCCATGACATAATGCAGCTCCCCCTTTTTCGACAATTTTTTTTTTTTAAATGTTAAATCTTGTTAAGTTGTCCAACTATCTTTATTAATAACATTTTCTTTCTGTAAAAGAACCTGATCAATTAGTTATGAACATTCCAGTGTGTTTTGAAAAAAGAGAATTTGTTTAAAGCTGCATAGTCTGTAACTTTTGATCTTCTAATATTAGATTTTTTTTTGATTTTTCAAGAATACAGTAAGAATACTCACATTCAGGTAAACATTTTTCCATTTTCGTAAATCTTAACAAATTATCACTATCAAAACAACAGCATTTATGTTAAAAATAAACTATCTAGAATTATTGGAGGGACGTAAATAATTACTAACAAGGGAATAAACGCCTGTTTTTATAAGGTAATTCACTTTTCCATGCAGTTTTCAGCTGTACTGAACAAATTTATTGTGAAAACATAACTTAATTCTATTTTTACAAATGATTAAAAAAGAAAAAAAAATGCCAAAAATGTTCATAGTTACAGACCTAGCCTCTTTAAACATTGACTACATTTTAATGAAAAAAAAAATCAAAGAATCAAGAAATAATAATTTTTGATATATGAACCGAACAACATAGTACTTAATTCTTTAATATGTGAACACATTAATTGGGTACATTGGTAGACCCTGATTGCTAAGATAAAAAAAAATCTTCAGGAGCAGGAAGAAACATCTTAGGATGTAAATGTATAATGGGGGTACCATCGTAATTGTATCAGTTTATATGGGAAATACATTAAGTTAAAATGTGCTTCAATATGGTACCAGAGACATCACTGTTGATTTTCATTGAGTATCCACTACCCTATATATAGCCTCCCTGGTATAAATGACCCCTAAATTAAGCCCAGTTAAGCAAACATTTATAGGGAAAAATCTCTATCATTTTCTTACCCTTCAGTTTAAACATACATTTCGGGTACTCTAAAGAACTGTCTCAGTGTGACCGTCCTTTTGAGTACCCACAACAAATGCTTTGGTGGAGAAATAAAAATATTAATTTTCAATTACACAAAAAATTATCTGAAGGCTTAACTTAATCTGTTGCTCTATTGCTCATGGGATGTGCAATAAATATAGGATCTTACATGAGTGCTCATGTTTTATTGAATTTATTAAACTAGTTGAGGAAAAAGAGATAAAATGCGAGGCTTGCCAAGCATTTTATCGCTTTTTCGCAATGAGTTTAATAAAGTCAATAATACAATACCACCAATGTTAGATTCTATTTATCATATGACATTAAGATTACTTTGTAATCTCATTTCTGCCTAAAAACGTTATAAAATTTTGTCATTTCGTTCTCAACGTCGTTATGGACGTCGTAGCCTTTCCCAAAAATCTGTAAACCACTAGTGGTTTATCGATTTTATTGCTATATGTCTTATATCACTCCCAGACGCGACGTCATATGATAAATGTCATTAAATCTCATGTTTGTTCATTCTCAGGCTGAAGAGCTTGGGATATTTGTTGTATTTTGATAGTTCTATCTTTGTGTTTAATTTGTCTACAAACTATTTATATAGCAACAAATAAAAATGGCATTTTTGTATCACCATGTGTTATTGTTTATGCACACCATTCCTCTGTGTTGTGTTGTTTCTATTACTGTATCACTGCGAGTAAAGGCTGGGCCATCATTTGATATATGTAACCAGTCTGATTGTTAACCTAAATTATATGGCTTGTATGTGACTGAACTATCTCTTTACATTTAATTTTATATCTATATTAAACCCTTTTTAAAAGGGCCACTTAAAATAGACAAAAATAAGAATTTAATGACAAATGGTAGCTTTATGAAGGTCAAAAGTATTGCAGAATACTCCCATTGGAGCATTCTGCAATGCTTTTGACCTGCATTAAGCAATAATTGGTATTGAAAACCAATTTGTGGTCTTTATAAGAGCGGCCAATTTACACAGGCTTTACTGTATGTAATATTTATACCCTGGGGTTTTCACCTGTATGTGGAGATAATGCACAAGCTTTAGCGAGTGGATTATCTTTTGTACAGGTTAACAACCATGGTATACTTATTTTATACCACGTACATCAGTGTAGACCTTGTACATTTCAAAGTATGTTAGCTAAAGTTGGTAAGGACGGTTTAAATTTTCTTTTTCACTGGAAAACAAATAATTTAAAAAGGTATGTTTTTGGAACAACTTTCTAGAATATGTATAATACATTTTGTATGTGTTTGCTAAAGTTTGTAAGGGTGGTATAAACTTTCTCTTTCAATGGAAAGCATTTATTTAAAAAAAATATATGTTTTTGGAACAACTTTCTAGAACATATATAATGCATTTTTGTATGTGTCTAAATAAGAAAATGATTGAAAATTCGCCTTTCCGAAAACCATGCCTACTTGAAACATGCTATTTTGTATGTGGAACTATGTCATGGACTCAGCTGTCATTGCATTGATCAGTTATACACTATCAGATGACTTTTGAGTAACGTCTATTAATGCAGTGAATACAGTCAGGATAAACCACTTTATCAGTTTCCTCTCATATTTAAAACTGCATTGTTACACGCTGAGCTGATAAACGTTGGCTATCTCACCGCATGTGTCTTTATCAGGTTATTATGACGTTGCACTTATTGAATGACGTCGCCAATGACGCTGAATCGACACAACAATCGATCGCTAATTTGAAGAGTGAACTAATGTGTAGACTGATAAATAGAATACCAGGTTTGCATCTTTTGATATCAAGTTTAACAGGCTCGGCTTAGAGAACGCATGATGAATCATGAGGCTTACGTTCTCAAAGCCTTACCTGGTAAATTTGATATCAAAAGACACTCACCTAGTATTCTCTATATTACAGATCACAAAACAACATACAACAAGACGAAGTAATACACTAGATCACATACACATAGGTCTAGTTAAAGTCAGTAAGGGTGCAAAGATCAGGAATCGATACAATCAAGTACCACACCTGACACAGGATACCAATGGGAAAGTGACAAACTCACAGTAGACACCACAAACGAGAGCCAAGAGGTCAGCCCTTTCCCAGCAGGTGACCACAAAGCACATATAAACAGACGCACACAAAGACATAGCAAACACAAGACAGAACAAACATAAAAGATCCACAAAAGAGCTTTATGAGTGTTCATGTAAAATGTGATTATTTTCTTTGCTATTTGTTTCTTAGCCCAATTTCAATATCTCAAAAATATGAACATAATGCTAAAATAGACAGGGTTAACCAATCTCTGGCCCTTTCATCTGTATTTTGCCAAAGTAAATTTGTTGTATGAAAGTTTTTATATAGAAGTGGATAACTTGATAAATGAAGTCAACAGATTTTGCACTAGGCCGGATATACAAACATTATTTTGTTTGACCTAGCTCGAAATGAGACTCCAAATCAACGTGTGCTATGTCATTTATTTTACACAGGTCAAATCGAGTTCCACCTTGAGCACTAGGTCATATTAGCAAAAATGCAATTTATTCACTTTAGATTAAGTGGAGTGTTTACATCTTGTACTTTGTCATAATTACAGACACTGATTTCTATTGGACAAATGCATATCATGCACTTGTACAGGCATTCTTTTTATAAAGGTCAGATGTAGACTCCATAAAGGTGCCCCAGGTCATATATACAACTGTCCATTTCTATTTCATATAGAAATCACTACATTACATTGAGAATACTAGGTGAGTGTCTTTCCAGGCAAGGCTTTGAGAAGGCCTATTGATTCAGGAGGCCTGCAGAGCGATTCAACATGCATTCAAGAACCCAAGCTTGGTAAACTTGATGTCAAAAGACACAAACCTGATATTATTTTATTCAGTTTACCCTCTGGTCCACTCTTCAAAATGATGATTATGACGTAGTTAATTTTTGCACTGATTCAAAGTCATTTACGTAATTGAAAAAGTGCAATGCCATTTTGATTGGACAAAGATACATGCAGTATGATAGATAATGTTTATCTTGTCAGCAGGTAACAATGCAGTTAATATGAGAGGTAACTGATCAACTGTTTTATTTACAAACATTCATTTCATTTTATACAAAGGTCAAAAACTGTATCCACGATGTACATTAGGTCATATAAACAAACTTTCATATACATGTATATTTGATAACTTCACATCATGCAGATGCAAACATTAATTTATATTTGATAAGGGTCAAATGGAGTCTCCACATTTTGATCAAGTTTATATATACAAACATGTACATTTGTATTTCTATGTCAAGTGGCATCTCTTCATCTTTCACTTGACCAAACAAAGTCTACTCATCTAATATTTATCATTTTTGGGTCATAACGCCTTATTCTAGGCCATAAATTCAATTCATAAACACCTCACCTTTAGAGTCAATGCTAAAGAAGTGTGATATATCAAACAATAATTCACAGTTTAGAAAGTGCGTGCTAGCTGACGTCATTTGTTGCGGGAAAGTGACGTCATTCAAGGCGTTAGATGGTGTAACGTCGTTTAAACGCTTGAAAAATGTTAAAATACACGTAAACGAATGCAACATAGTCAAAGTATTGGCAGGAGCTCTTCAGTGCAATGGCGGCAAGTTGGAAGAAGCTGAATACTTCAAATGTGTTTCCTTCGTTTATTGTGTGTTAGAAACAAAATAGATCAGCCCCAGTGCGTGAATTGTTGAGTAATAATTCACTGTTTGTCGGTCAGTTGTACAAAGATAAATCACGAGCGTGTACTCACTCGGCTACGGCTCGTGATTTGATCTTCTTTACAACTGACCTTCACAGTGAATTATTACTCAACAATTCACTGCTACAGCTGATCTATTTCTTAAATATTCAACTGTTTGTATTTTACAAATATCAAACGTCTTGCACAAAGTCATATACACTGAACCGAAGTTCTAAGTAGCCACTTTTTAATTTCTTTTTTTCTGACTAAGCCCTAGTGATATTGAAATGAGTTTTTGCCCAAGTATGTGTATTGTAATGAACTAACGTTGAGCGGTGTTTTGGAAGAGTTTTTCATCACTTCACGATTTTTGGGTTCAAAAATGCAAAATTCAAATTTTTGAAGAAAATAAGCGTTTTGAGTGCAATTTTTATCAAATTCAAGTACAGGTGATTGCAAACCTACCTAGTCGACTTGAAAAACATCAAACACTTGACATTTTGCTTATGACGGATTTTTTATGAATTTTTAAAAATTGATAATTTTCCAAATTTTCTGAAATTTTCGGAAATCATCAGCTGCACATACAAAAATCATTGTATGTGTTTTATTTTACGTTAATATGTTTGACAAAACACCAGGCAACTTGATGAGCCCATTTTTTAATGACATTTTTTACTCATTTGATATCCACTTCCGCTTTTAACGTGAAACTTTAAAGGCCATTTAAATGACATTTGTTAGAGATTTCTTTTAATTTTTAAGCAGAACAGTGACGCCAATTCATAATAAAGAACCCCTGAAAATTGCACTACTGTGCCGCAGATAATAAAGTGTACAGAGCAATGCAAAGTGTGTATGCAAACTGCATGGTTAAGTCAAAAATCCTTTGATTAAGTTGTTGACCGTGGCTGTCTTCATGTTAACGTAAAAGAGAAATGGAGTGTTCAATTGTCATAAAAACCTTTGATTCTTTTCATCTTATATCATAGCTGTTATAAACATCTTCAAACTAGTTAAATATAAATGGATAACGTATCTGATGAATAGTTTATATCACACTAAAAAGTGTGACTTTTTGAAATTATGGTACCTTTACTCGGACCTCGTCTGTGCCAGGTCTACCTGACATTTTGAAATGACGTAATTTGCAGAGTCTCAACAAAGCCCTGGACCTTCTTATAGAATGAAAATTTTGTGAGAGCGATTTTTAATTTCTGAACAGGAGCAAAAATTGTATGGTGGCTACTTATAACTTCGGTTCAGTGTATATGTTGAAATATTTGAGTTCCTTTTCACAAATGTCAAACAGTGGCTCTGCATCATGCACTTGTACATATACAATCACGCACTTGTACTTCGAAATAAACATTTATTACATACCTAGCACTCAGTAATATTTCCTACTTGACTGAATCCACATTGGCACAGTCACATGACAATGCCAAGATCCATATTGAATCCTTAACATGGATATATGTCACTGCCTTATGGTGATGACGTATAGTTAACATGCACTATTTCAAATCGACTCATTTCAACATGGCTAAGTAGCTTTTAGTATTGTTATCAAACCCTGTTTTCTGGTGTATTTTATGATCGATTGGGGTCATAAAAGAGCAAAATGCCAGAATAAGCGAGTAAAAAATGGGATAGTAGAATGAGGAACAGTAATGCGTATTGCTAGTTTCAGTAAAACCAACAAAATAACTAAGCAAAAGGCATTAACCCTTTCAGCTGCCAATACGGCTACCTAAGTGCCAATATGACCTAGAGGCACACCTCGGCCAAATAACAACTTGTATTTACACACTATATGTTTATAAGAGTGGGTGCAGGTTATCAACCCAATGGGATCAAAACCTCCACTGTATACGAGGGTCATTTTTATGTTCGTAGAATCGGGCTGTATTTCTACAGATACAGAAGTTACGATACCATAAGTATATATATTTTGAAAGGTCTAGCTTTTGTCTATCAACTGATGTAATTTTTACATCATTAGCGCTTTGTTCGGTCAAGATATATAGCTTTGAATAAGCATAGAAAAGGACACTGGTCGAAATCTAAGCCATTTTAACCACGCAGCAAACAGGAAATTAGACTCTGTTAAGTTCCATTCGCTATGGTGATATAAGCATTTTTCAACCCGATTTTTCTTTTGCACCATCAAAATAAATTATTTAAACGCTAATCGTTGACAAGTGCAGCAAAACTATAAGCTTGTTGTTTGCTCTTCTATAACAATTTTAAAACACCCATCAATATACCAAAATAATCACAGTCAAGTGCTAGTTATTATATCTGTCAAAATAAATTACGATTATGAACAAATTTTAAATTTCTTCTGGTTTTGCATAGCACATGATATTTTCAATCATTCGTCAGCAGTTATATTGATGTATCGATTTAAGTGTGTAACTGGCAGCTTCCGGTACTGGCATACCCCCATGTTAAAAAAAGTGGGTGGGATAAATCAACCCCGCTTAGAAAACACAATAACAATCGGATCTGCATATTTTTCTGATTGCAGCGATTTCAACACCTGTTTAGAGGCACAAAAACAGTTTTAATGTATTTTCTTATTGTTGACGTTATTTATGTACAAAATAAGGGATTTTAGCACCCCGTAGGCTATTTATTTTGCAGTTAATTTCTAAGAAAACAAAAGCATTAACTTTGTTTTGGAATGAAAGTTACCATAACACTTCCATCTACCATATAAACAAGAACAATTATAATACTACTTTACAGCTAACATATTAAGCCACATTCAAAAGCCCGTATCCAACTTCCACTTGTGTCACCTTTTTACAATAAAAGTTTATATGCCTACTGTTCAATTTGCTGAGGTTCCAAACAAATCTTCCATATCCAATAATTGCTTCGTATTTGCTATAATGTTTATATAATATTGTAGCACTAGGTGTCTTTCATCTGCAGCCAAATTTTCAGAAGCTGTGTATGGCTATGGACTCATTTTTTATGCAATTATTACTAACGTTCTGTCAGAGACTAAGTCCATAAATGTCATATTTATACCATATTTCCAGTGTGCGATATATAGGTATGTCTTTGCCTCTTCGTAGACATTAAAGTAATGCATTTTGAAATGATTTTAGGTTGCATGTATAGATAAAAGCTCAATCTTTCCAAATATATGCATGATGTATGTATTTACTTTCGCCGTGTTCATTAAATCTAACTCTCTACGAACATAAAAAACGTCCCTCGTATGTCATGGTTTAAATACTCTGGCTCAATCATAATGACCCATATGTCAAGTTAAGCAATTTTTTTAGCACAAACATGTAATTATGTTCTGACTCATCAGTTTAAAACATTTGTTTTGGGCGTTCAAAATAACTGGTCTCCTTTTGAGTACCCACAACATATGTTTTAGCTGAGAAATAAGAAAAATTATTTTCAAATACGCACTCTTATATAGAGGCTTGCTAAATGTTCTAAATAAATAAATACCCCCAGAAATAAGGAAAGACACTATCTCAGATAATTTACTGCGGTAGTTAGCGTCACCTGCACTGACGTTGTCGGTGGTAGAAGTAGATCCAACAAAGAGGTGAGGAGTTGTTGTTCTCTCAAAGTTGCCCACATGAACCTTCAGAGATATCAGATGTTTCTTAATAGAAAAATATTTAGCCAGTGCATGAGATTTTCAACAAGGACCTCTGACACTTTGATAGGGTATCTTCCTATTTTTTGGATGCTTCCCAAAATTTCCCTATGCATAAGATATCACTGGTATCCTTTTGAATAGGACGCTTGATGTATAAGGAACGAATTAAGGTTATAATTAGACAAGCAGATCCCTACGACAAAACAGGAGACGCTACCAAAGGGGGTAGGGGTTGCAAAATTTGACTTCACCAAATCATTTAGAAACCAATTATTATCATGTGTATGCGTATTATATCATCAACACTCGATTACAAATCACAGTGAAAGTATTTTAAAGTCCAAAATCATGAGCCTTTTTAATGATTATTTTGTTGTTATTTTTTCTATCTAATTTGTTAAGAAATATTTTGAAGTGCAAGTGTAGTCCATATTCAACCTTGATGACAATGTATTTACCTGGTGCAATATTATGCAGCAATGTATAATAACCATTCATCCATGCGTAAAGTACACCTAGTTTATGTGTATTGGATAGATACAGTATATGTGCTTAATAATCTACCAACTGAATTTAGTAATATGACACTTTTCATAATCTAAAAAAAAATATGCTAAATCGTTGTAATATTTCATGACAAATGGGTTATGAAAAGGAAGCTTACTTGTACTAATTATTTTATTATACTGGAAAAAAAGATTTTCAAGAAAGCACACCAAAAAACTAAATGCTAATGTTTGGGCTCGCCTAGACGTCACATTTTGGGCTGTGGGATATCATTCCTCCCCCCCCCCCCAAGTCCCAACTAGCTTTTTACATGTATTATGTAAAATATAAGAACACACTTACGTGCAAAAGGATTAGTTGGGACTCCGGGGGGAATGATGTTTTAAAACTATTTTCCTATTTCCTATATGTATAATGCAAAAACTGACCATTTTAGCCTCAAAATAAAGCCGTACATTTATGGAAATAAGACATAAAATGCAAAATCATAAAATAGAGACCAACAGCGAGCTTATATATGAAGATAGAAGCATTTGATTGATTTTAATTTTTATAATAATTATAGGCAGTGTGTGAATCCCATTACCACCGTCAGAGGTCCTTTGACGTTTTGACAAGTGTAGACTTGGACGAGCCTCTGGAGCATCCTTTTAAACTTAGAAACTTAGACTTGTGTTATTTAGAATCTGATGTATAATTTATATATGATTTGTTATATTGCAGGATATGTTCAGCGGTTTAGGATCTCTTCCAATTGCAAGAATAAGAAAAATGAGACAAGATGCTGCTGTCAGTATTGATTGATATATCTCGGCTGTGCGTTGATTGACACACATTAGGCGGATTTTACAGTTGTTTTTCATTTCCCAAAAAAAAAATGAAGTAAATTTTTATTTTCATAGATATAATCATTTGTATTTTGATTTAAAAAAAAAATCAGATTTTAGTGGAAAACCATGTTCAAAATTTTCATTTTGGGAGGTATGTCATGGGATATATGGCCAGAAAATAAGTTTTTCATCAACAAATGAGCGAAGTGATTTGACATGATTTGAGACCGTATGTCTGACATTCTAATACACTTGCAAATGCAACGCGATGTCTGATTGGATCACTTCATAAAGGGGTACGTGCATTTAGAGGCTATTTTGGCCCCCCTATGAGGTCAAAATATAAAAGTTGCTCTTCACAAGTTTTTTCTTATTAGTTTATTAGAGCAATAGCCAAAGTATAAAAGTCTGGTATTGATTCGACTTTTACGGTTGCTATGGTAACAAAAATGGCCGCCAAAATAGGCTGAAAATGGGAAAATGACCACTTTGGAGCAAATTTGAGACATGTAACAGAGGAATTAATATAGAGCACAAGCAAATACCAAAAAAATATTTTAACAGATCACGGCACACAATATATTAAAAAATTTTTTGGTATTTGCTTGTGCTGATATCTAATTCTTAAAAAATCGGTCTCCAAAAGCATCAAATTTGCCCTAAAATGGCAATTTCTCTATTTTAAGCCTTTTTTGTCAGCCATTTTGGTTACCATAGCAACTGGTAAAAGTAAAATAAATGCCAAAATTTTACACTTGGGCTACTCTTCTATTAAACCAATAAGATGAAATTGGTTAAAAGCAACTTTCAGTTTTTGGCTCTATAGGGGGCCAAAATAGCCCCTTAATGCACGTAGCCCTTTGCGACAGTATATCCTGCGATATACTGTCGGAAATCCGACGTCATTAAGTAATGTCACTTTTCATTGGTTGACAAGTGGTATATGCAGCTGGCAAGGGGTTTTATGCAGCAGGCAGCCACTGGACGAATAGCGCAATAAATTACATTTTCACTGTCTTTTTGAAGGGAAAATGTTAACAGTGCATTAGGATGGGGACAACCATATTCAATACTTTCATTTGGGGAGGTATATCATCGGATATACGTTCGGAAATCACGTTCTACGGCTCCGCTTAAGTTTCGCTTTAAAACTAAATTTCTGACTGTATATCCGACGATGTACCTCCCCAAATGAAAATTTTTTAAAAAAAACTGTTATTCCCTACATATACCACCCCAAATGAACAATTTGAATATGTTTGTTCTCATTTAATGCGCTTGTGCACTTGTTTACCGTTAAAATCTTTGTTTCTGCTCAAACAGGAGCATTGCAAACAGCATCAATTTACTGTCAAAATTTTCTAATGTTATCCAATCAGACGCCCTGTTAGACTAAATGCATTAAAATTGCTTTATGTAGAATAATTGGCAAATTTTAACAAGGAAAAAGCAAATGTCCCCGTCAGGGCACTTAACCTACCTTTGATTTGTTTTACTTTCAATATTGCAAAAAATATGTTCATATGTTTATGCATTGTACACTATTTTATGCCCTTATCGTAAAGACGGTAAATATAACTTAAGTTTTCTGGTGTATAAGTCTGTCATGTAATGATTTCTCTACAGACAATGCTAAATGATTTTTATATAACATATCAGTAAAAACCCTCAAAAGTAGCAGCTAGAGAAATAGACCATAATGTACAGTAAAAAGGCTTATTTGTAAAATTAAAATTACATAAAAATGTCCTCATATACAGCCATTTAGTCAAACTTTAAAAGTACGAAAGAAGGCAAAGATCAGAAATTGATACAAGCAAGCACCACACCTGACCCAGAACACCACATTGGAAAGTACAAAATCACAATGAAACATCACACACAAGAGCCAAGAGGTCAGCCCTTTCCCAGCAGGTGACCACAAGGCTACAACAAACAGATAAGAAAACATGACAAACACGCAACACAAATAACAAAATGGTCCACAAAACGGTCAGTAAAAAACTGATAAAAACATCCGTTTTTTTATTAAACAGTCATCTACTATACTTAGAGTGTGCAAGCTGTAGATGCCCTGATGGTCATTTTTCTCTATAATTCCTGTAAAAAAGTGTCCCTTATTAACACGGTTCACTTAAAATATGGTCCATTCCTTCGGACCCCAAACATAGCATTATAAAGGTACTGCACTGTATGCAGTCTTATTTAGAAAACAGTATAGATCCAGATAAGCTGGCTAATGATAAAGCTTTCTGATCAGAATATGCACTATTATCAATGCAGCTTCAGAACCCCATGTATTAACTGGTCATTTAACTGAAAATTGGAAAACAGAAGTGAATGTGTCCATGATCCATGGGTGAAAGTTTTCAGGATTATTCCGGAATTCAGGATTTTGAGGATGACTTTCCACAAAAAGTCATCATCAAAATACTGAATTAAGGAGATTATATTAGGTTCTCTAATTTATTTTCAGTCTGTCTAAGGACAATTTGACAATTTAATCTTGAAATTGTGGTTATTTAGTGAGCGTACTGCAAGTTTTAAGATTGAAATTGCGAAAGTTCAGGATTTGGGAAATTTTGAACTTTCACCCAATTTGCTCTCATATAAGTTTATTCAGCAGGACATAGGTTCAACAATGCAATATAATCCATGACATAATGCAGCTCCTCCGTTTTTTCGACAATATATTTTTTTCCAAATATTAAAGCTTGTTAAGTTGTCCAACCATCTTTATTAATAACATTTTCTATCTGTTGAAGACTCTGATCAACTAGTTTTGAACATTCCAGTTTGTTTGGAAAAAAAAAGAAAATTTGTTCAAACTGAATTTGAACCCACATTGACTACATTTGAATGAAAATAAATCAAAGAATCAAAAAATAATATTTTTTGATATATGAGCCACATAGTACTTAATTCTTAAATATGCGAACCCATTAATTGGGTACATTGGTAGACCCTGATTGCTAAGAAAAAGCAACATTCAGGAACAGAAACCAACATCTCAGGATGTATAATGGGGGTACGTACCATCCTTATTGTATCAGTTTTTATGGGAAATACATAAGTAAAAGTAGTAAGAGTAAATAATTTGCTTAAACATGGTACCAGAGACATAACTCTGTTGATTTTCATTGAGTTTCCACTACCCTATATATTAGGGGGGTAACAATACATCGATAGTTTGATGCATCGTGATAGTTACTGCTCTGGTAGTGCTGTCGTGATAGTGTTTTCAACTATTGATAACTATCGCCGATTGTGCACCCAACTATCGATAGTTTTGATAGTTTAGATAGCCAAGTGGATAACATAACCTTTGTAATGGTATTTCAGTTGATCCATATTCGGGCATAATGAAGACATGGTAAAAATGAACCCCAACATAAGCCCAGTTACGCAAACATTTGAGCGTAAAATCACTATTATTTTCTTACCCTTCAGTTTAAACATACATTTTGGATGCTCAAAATAACCGTCTCAGTAAGTTCTTTGAGTACCAACAACATATGCTTTGGTTGAGAAATAAAAATAATAATTTTCTATTACACATAAAATTATCTGAAGGCTTGACTTAATCTGTTGCTCTATTGATCATGGGATGTGCAATAAATATAGGATCTTACATGAGTGCTCATGTTTTATTGAATTTATTAAACAAGTTGATGAAAGAGATAAAAAGCTCGGCAAGCTTTGCATTTTATCTCTTTTTCGCAACGAGTTTAATAAATTCAATAATACAAGGGCACGAATGTTAGATTCTATTTATCATATGACATTAAGAATACTTTGAAATCTCATTTTTGCCTAAAAATGATATAACTTTGTCATTATATACTCAACGTTGTTATGGACGTCATAACATTTCCCGAAAACCTGTAAACCACTAGTGGTTTATCAATTTTATTGCATGGTGTTATATCACTCCCAGACGCAACATCATATGATAAATGTCATTAAATCTCATGTTAGTTCATTCTCTGGCTGAAGAGCTTGGGATCTTTGTTGTATTTTGATAGTTCTGTCTTTGTCTTTAATTTGTCTACAAATTATTTATATAGCAACAAATAAAAATGGCATTTTTGTATCACCATGTGTTATTGTTTATACCCATCATGCCTCTGTCTTGTGTTTTTTCTATTTTTCATTTTGTTTAATGTATCACTGCAAGTATAGGCTGGGCCATTCAATATCTGTTGCCAGTCTGATTGTTAACCTGGGTCCGGAAATACAATGCCTCCTTAGAGTTAAGGAAGACTTAAGTTTAGTTTTGATTTTTCAGGATGCGAAAAATAACGTTTAAAACTGATTAAAATCAAAATAGTTTTAATTTTTCTGAAGATCACAATCATATCTTTGACCACAAATACCACATTGATCCAGGCAATTTATTTAGCATTTAATATAGCATGTTGAAATATCAATACTTAACTTAAGTCTTGCTTAACTTTAATAGGCATTGTAATTCCGGGCCCTGGATTATATGGCTTGCTAGTAACTAAACTATCACTGTTACATGTATTTTTATATCTATATAGAGGATCTTACATGAGTGCTCATGTTTAATTGAATTCATTAAACGAGTTGAGAAAAAAGAGATAAAATGCGCAGTTTGCCAAGCATTTTATCTCTTTTTCGCAACGAGTTTAATAAATTCAATAAAACAGGAGCACTAATGTTAGATTCTATTTATCACATGACATTAAGAATACTTTTAAATCTCATTTCTTCCGTAAAAACGTTATATTTGTGTCATTATGTATGTAACGTTGTTATGGGTGTCATAACCTTTCCCGTAAATCTGTAAACCATTAGTGGTTTATAGCTGTTATTGCATGGCGTTATATCACTCCTGGACGCGATGTAATGTGATAAGTAATTTCATACCCTGGGTTGTGGATTATCTTTCATACATGTGGACAACCATGGTGTTTTATACCACGCACATCAGTGTAGACCTTGTTCATTTTAAAATATGTTTGCTAAAGTTGGTAAGGGGGTATACATTTTCTTTTTCAATGGAAATCATTCATTTATTTAAAAATGTGTTTTAGAACAACTTTCTAGAACATGTATTATACATTTGTATATGTGTCCAACACAAGAAAATGATTGAAAACTTGCCTTTCTGAAAACCATGCCTACTTGAAACATGCTATTTTGTATGTGTGACTATGTCACATACTCAGCTGGCATTGCATTGGTCAGTTATACCACAGGAGCTTGAAGTTCGGTCCTTATATCACCTATATAGCCTCAAAACAAAAAGCTCACGGTGTCATTACGCAGTAATGACCAGGAGTGAAACTAAACTCTTGGTAGCCATTCCGGCTCCAGTTTCTGGTCAATCGGCAGAAAATGTTGCTATGGCAACGTCAAACTGTTCCATAACTTTTCTTCTACCTTATGATCAAAATGGCGACGTTAAGACAAAACAGGACAATGTCTCAAATATACTTTAAGTCGATATAGTACCGGGAAACCTATTTGTTAGGGCATAAACAATGAGACAATGACATTTTCATCTACGGAATAAGGCCCAAGATGCTATAACTTGATGTTACCCTTTGTACGCCAAATCGTGCGCGACGACAATGTCACACGATCTTTGAAAAACAACGGTTTCAGTTTTGAATTTCCGCAAAGTTTATGAAAAACAGAACTTTTTGTGATAAGTAAATGTAAGGGTTTGATTTATTTAATATTCTGAACACATTTAACTGATCATTTCATTTTTTGGTTGAAGAGTTTGTAAGTTTTGAAATGTATTTTTTCCAAGTGTGACAAAGGCTCCGATTCACTGCATCAAACCGGATACTGGAGCCGGAATGGCTACCGTTATTTTTTCCTTATTTTCAACCGCTCATTATTTTGACTCAGATATATCAGAAAAAGTTATCCATGCCTCGCATGACCTGTTGACATAGTTTTTATGGTTAGATGTTCAGTTTTTGTCAAAACCTCCTGGTAACGGCGATTCAAAGGTGCCTGAAATTTAGTTTCACTCCTGGTCATTACTACGTAATGCCATTGTGAGCTTTTGGTTTTGAGGCATACGGGTGATCTCAGGATCGAACTTCAAGCTCCTGTGGTTATACACTACCGGATGACTTTTGAGTAATATTCTGGGCGTGGTTCGGAAACATCTATTAATGCAGTGAATACAGGCAGGACAAACCAGTATATCAGTTTCCTCTCATATTAACTGCACTGTTGCAGTATGACGTGATAAACGATGGCTACCTCACCGCATGTGCCTTATTCAGGTTATGATGACGTTGCACTTTTTGAATGAGTCGCCAGTGACGCTGAATCGACACAAAAATCAATAATAATGTCATTATCGCGAGTTTGAAGAGTGAACCAATGGGTAAGCTGATAAAAAGAATACCAGGTTTGTGTCTTTTGATATCAAGTTTAACAGGCTCAGCTTTGAGAACGCATGTTGAATCGCTCGGCAAGCCTCACAGTTGATCAAGCGTACTCAAAGCCTTGCCTGGTAAATTTGATATCAAAAGACTTTCACCATTACAGATCACAAAACAACGTACATTTAGACGAAGAAATACACTAGATTACATACACATAGGTCCAGTTAAGCGATTTTTTAGTGTAAAATGTGATTATATTCTTAGCCATTAGTGTCTTAGCCCAATTTCAACATCCCAAAACAATTATGAAAAAAAATGCTAAAATAGACACCGTTAACCCATCCCTGGCCCTTTCATCTGTTTTTTTTCAAAGTAAATATGTCCCGTGTATGTTTTTTATAGGCGTGGATAACTTGTTAAATGGAGTCACCAAATTTTACACTATGCCATATATACAAACATTTTTATTTGACCTAGCTAAAAAGGAGTCTCCAAATCATCATGCACTATGTTGTCATTTATTTTACACAGATCAAATGGAGTTTCAACCTTGAACACTAGGTCATATTAGCAAAAATGCAATTTATTCACTTTAGATTAAATGGAGTGTTCACATCTTGTACTTTGACATAATTACATACACTGATTTCTATTGGATAAATGCACATCATCACTGGTACAGGCCTTTTTTATAAAGGTCAGATGTAGACTCCATAAAGGTGCCCCAGGTCATATATACAACTGTCCATTTCTATTTCATATTGAAATCACTACATTACATAGAGAATACTAGGTGAGTGTCTTTCCAGGCAAGGCTTTGAGAAGGCCTATTGATTCGGGAGGCCTGCAGAGCGATTCAACATGCATTCAAGAACCCAAGCTTGGTAAACTTGATGTCAAAAGACACAAACCTGATATTATTTTATTCAGTTTACCCTCTGGTCCACTCTTCAAAATGATGATTATGACGTAGTTAATTTTTGCACCGATTCAAAGTCATTTACGTAATTGAAAAAGTGCAATGCCATTTTGATTGGACAAAGATACATGCAGTATGATAGATAATGTTTATCTTGTCAGCAGGTAACAATGCAGTTAATATGAGAGGTAACTGATCAACTGTTTTATTTACAAACATTCATTTCATTTTATACAAAGGTCAAAAACTGTATCCACGATGTACATTAGGTCATATAAACAAACTTTCATATACATGTATATTTGATAACTTCACATCATGCAGATGCAAACATTAATTTATATTTGATAAGGGTCAAATGGAGTCTCCACATTTTGATCAAGTTTATATATACAAACATGTACATTTGTATTTCTATGTCAAGTGGCATCTCTTCATCTTTCACTTGACCAAACAAAGTCTACTCATCTAATATTTATCATTTTTGGGTCATAACGCCTTATTCTAGGCCATAAATTCAATTCATAAACACCTCACCTTTAGAGTCAATGCTAAAGAAGTGTGATATATCAAACAATAATTCACAGTTTAGAAAGTGCGTGCTAGCTGACGTCATTTGTTGCGGGAAAGTGACGTCATTCAAGGCGTTAGATGGTGTAACGTCGTTTAAACGCTTGAAAAATGTTAAAATACACGTAAACAAATGCAACATAGTCAAAGTATTGGCAGGAGCTCTTCAGTGCAATGGCGGCAAGTTGGAAGAAGCTGAATACTTCAAATGTGTTTCCTTCGTTTATTGTGTGTTAGAAACAAAATAGATCAGCCCCAGTGCGTGAATTGTTGAGTAATAATTCACTGTTTGTCGGTCAGTTGTACAAAGATAAATCACGAGCGTGTACTCACTCGGCTACGCGCTCGTGATTTGATCTTCTTTACAACTGACCTTCACAGTGAATTATTACTCAACAATTCACTGCTACAGCTGATCTATTTCTTAAATATTCAACTGTTTGTATTTTACAAATATCAAACGTCTTGCACAAAGTCATATATATGTTGAAATATTTGAGTTCCTTTTCACAAATGTCAAACAGTGGCTCTGCATCATGCACTTGTACATATACAATCATGCACTTGTACTTCGAAATAAACATTTATTACATACCTAGCACTCAGTAATATTTCCTACTTGACTGAATCCACATTGGCACAGTCACATGACGATGCCAAGATCCATATTGAATCCTTAACATGGATACATGTCACTGCCTTATGGTGATGACGTATAGTTAACGTGCACTATTTCAAATCGACTCATTTCAACATGGCTAAGTAGCTTTTAGTATTGTTATCAAACCCTGTTTTCCGGTGTATTTTATGATCGATTGGGGTCATAAAAGAGCAAAATGCCAGAATAAGCGAGTAAAAAATGGGATAGTAGAATGAGGAACAGTAATGCGTATTGCTAGTTTCGGTAAAACCAACAAAATAACATAGCAAAAGGCAGTAACCCTTTCAGCTGCCAATACGGCTACCTAAGTGCCAATATGACCTAGAGGCACACCTCGGCCAAATAACAACGTGTATTTACACACTATATGTTTATAAGAGTGGGTGCAGGTTATCAACCCAATGGGATCAAAACCTCCACTGTATACGAGGGTCATTTTTAAGTTCGTAGAATCGGGCTGTATCTCTACAAATACAGAAGTTACGATACCATAAGTATATATATTTTGAAAGGTCTAGCTTTTGTCTATCAACTGATGTAATTTTTACATCATTAGCGCTTTGTTCGGTCAAGATATATAGCTTTGAATAAGCATTGAAAATGACACTGGTCGAAATCTAAGCCATTTTTACCACGCAGCAAACAGGAAATTAGACGCTGTTAAGTTCCATTCGCTATGGTGATATAAGCATTTTTCAAGCCGATTTTTCTTTTGCACCATCAAAATAATTTATTTAAACGCTAATCGTTGACAAGTGCAGCAAAACTATAAGCTTGTTGTTTGCTCTTCTATAACAATTTTAAAACACCCATCAATATACCAAAATAATCACAGTCAAGTGCTAGTTATTATATCTGTCAAAATTACGATTATGAACAAATTTTAAAATTTCTTCTGGTTTTGCATAGCACATGATATTTTCAATCATACGTCAGCAGTTATATTGATGTATCGATTTAAGTGTGTAACTGGCAGCTTCCGGTACTGGCATACCTTCCCCCATGTTAAAAAAAGTGGGTGGGATAAATCAACCCCGCGTAGAAAACACAATAACAATCGGATCTGCATATTTTTCTGATTGCAGCGATTTCAACACCTGTTTAGAGGCACAAAAACAGTTTTAATGTATTTTCTTATTGTTGACGTTATTTATGTACAAAATAAGGGATTTTAGCACCCCGTAGGCTATTTATTTTGCAGTTAATTTCTAAGAAAACAAAAGCATTAACTTTGTTTTGGGATGAAAGTTACCATAACACTTCCATCTACCATATAAACAAGAACAATTATAATACTACTTTACAGCTAACATATTAAGCCACATTCAAAAGCCCGTATCCAACTTCCACTTGTGTCACCTTTTTACAATAAAAGTTTATATGCCTACTGTTCAATTTGCTGAGGTTCCAAACAAATCTTCCATATCCAATAATTGCTTCGTATTTGCTATAATGTTTATATAATATTGTAGCACTAGGTGTCTTTCATCTGCAGCCAAATTTTCAGAAGCTGTGTATGGCTATGGACTCATTTTTTATGCAATTATTACTAACGTTCTGTCAGAGACTAAGTCCATAAATGTCATATTTATACCATATTTCCAGTGTGCGATATATAGGTATGTCTTTGTCTCTTCGAAGACATTAAAGTAATGCATTTTGAAATGATTTTAGGTTGCATGTATAGATAAAAGCTCAATCTTTCCAAATATATGCATGATGTATGTATTTACTTTCGCCGTGTTCATTAAATCTAACTCTCTACGAACATAAAAAACGTCCCTCGTATGTCATGGTTTAAATACTCTGGCTCAATCATAATGACCCATATGTCAAGTTAAGCAATTTTTTTAGCACAAACATGTAATAATGTTCTGTCTCATCAGTTTAAAACATTTGTTTTGGGCGTTCAAAATAACTGGTCTCCTTTTGAGTACCCACAACATATGTTTTAGCTGAGAAATAAGAAAAATTATTTTCAAATACACACTCTTATATAGAGGCTTGCTAAATGTTCTAAATAAATAAATACCCCCAGAAATAAGGAAAGACACTATCTCAGATAATTTACTGCGGTAGTTAGCGTCACCTGCACTGACGTTGTCGGTGGTGGAAGTAGATCCAACAAAGAGGTGAGGAGTTGTTGTTCTCTCAAAGTTGCCCACATGAACCTTCAGAGATATCAGATGTTTCTTAATAGAAAAATATTTAGCCAGTGCATGAGATTTTCAACAAGGACCTCTGACACTTTGATAGGGTATCTTCCTATTTTTTGGATGCTTCCCAAAACTTCCCTATGCATAAGATATCACTGGTATCCTTTTGAATAGGACGCTTGATGTATAAGGAACGAATTAAGGTTATAATTAGACAAGCAGATCCCTACGACAAAACAGGAGACGCTACCAAAGGGGGTAGGGGTTGCAAAATTTGACTTCACCAAATCATTTAGAAACCAATTATTTTCACGTGTATGCGTATTATATCATCAACACTCGATTACAAATCACAGTGAAAGTATTTTAAAGTCCAAAATCATGAGCCTTTTTAATGATTATTTTGTTGTTATTTTTTCTATCTAATTTGTTAAGAAATATTTTGAAGTGCAAGTGTAGTCCATATTCAACCTTGATGACAATGTATTTACCTGGTGCAATATTATGCAGCAATGTATTATAACCATTCATCCATGCGTAAAGTACACCTAGTTTATGTGTATTGGATAGATACAGTATATGTGCTTAATAATCTACCAACTGAATTTAGTAAAATGACACTTTTCATAATCTAAAGAAAAATATGCTAAAACGTTGTAATATTTCATGACAAATGGGTTATGAAAAGGAAGCTTACTTGTACTAATTATTTTATTATACTGGAAAAAAAGATTTTCAAGAGAGCACACCAAAAAACTAAATGCTAATGTTTGGGCTCGCCCAGACGTCACATTTTGGGCTGTGGGATATCATTCCCCCCCCCCCCCCCCCAAGTCCCAACTAGCTTTTCACATGTATTATGTAAAATATAAGAACACACTTACGTGCAAAAGGATTAGTTGGGACTCAGGGGGGAATGATGTTTTAAAACTATTTTCCTATTTCCTATATGTATAATGCAAAAACTGACCATTTTAGCCTCAAAATAAAGCCGTACATTTATGGAAATAAGACATAAAATGCAAAATCATAAAATAGAGACCAACAGCGAGCTTATATATGAAGATAGAAGCATTTGATTGATTTTAATTTTTATAATAATTATAGGCAGTGTGTGAATCCCATTACCACCGTCAGAGGTCCTTTGACGTTTAGACAAGTGTAGACTTGGACGAGCCTCTGGAGCATCCTTTTAAACTTAGAAACTTAGACTTGTGTTATTTAGAATCTGCTGTATAATTTATATATGATTTGTTATATTGCAGGATATGTTCAGCGGTTTAGGATCTCTTCCAATTGCAAGAATAAGAAAAATGAGACAAGATGCTGCTGTCAGTATTGATTGATATATCTCGGCTGTGCGTTGATTGACACACATTAGGCGGATTTTACAGTTGTTTTTCATTTCCCAAAAAAAATATGAAGTAAATTTTTATTTTCATAGATATAATCTTTTGTATTTTGATTTAAAAAAAATCAGATTTTAGTGGAAAACCATGTTCAAAATTTTCATTTTGGGAGGTATGTCATGGGATATATGGCCAGAAAATAAGTTTTTCATCAACAAATAAGCGAAGTCATTTGACATGATTTGAGACCGTATGTCTGACATTCTAATGCACTTGCAAATGCAACGCGATGTCTGATTGGATCACTTCATAAAGGGGTACGTGCATTTAGAGGCTATTTTGGCCCCCCTATGAGGTCAAAATATAAAAGTTGCTCTTCACAAGTTTTTTCTTATTAGTTTATTAGAGCAATAGCCAAAGTATAAAAGTCTGGTATTGATTCGACTTTTACGGTTGCTATGGTAACAAAAATGGCCGCCAAAATAGGCTGAAAATGGGAAAATGACCACTTTGGAGCAAATTTGAGACATGTAACAGAGGAATTAATATAGAGCACAAGCAAATACCAAAAAAAATATTTTAACAGATCACGGCACACAATATATTAAAAGGTTTTTTTGGTAAAAGGTTTTTTTGGTATTTGCTTGTGCTGATATCTAATTCTTAAAAAATCGGTCTCCAAAAGCATCAAATTTGCCCTAAAATGGCAATTTCTCTATTTTAAGCCTTTTTTGTCAGCCATTTTGGTTACCATAGCAACCGGTAAAAGTAAAATAAATGCCAAAATTTTACACTTGGGCTACTCTTCTATTAAACCAATAAGATGAAATTGGTTAAAAGCAACTTTCAGTTTTTGGCTCTATAGGGGGCCAAAATAGCCCCTTAATGCACGTAGCCCTTTGCGACAGTATATCCTGCGATATACTGTCGGAAATCCGACGTCATTAAGTAATGTCACTTTTCCACTGTTGTCTAACGCCACCGTTGGTGCTCTGATTCGAAACGTAGGCCTCAGTGAGAGCATGATTAGACTGAGTTTCAATATGGCGGCAGCGTCGCACACATGGTTCAGAAACGAGGAGTTTTAACATAATTACGTAAGTTTACATTTTTATGTCATAATTGCATTTCTTTGAACAACTTATCAAGTTGAGTCTTTTGTTGATTCCAGCATATCAATGCCCTAAAACGAGATATTGACCCCTAAAGTTGTGCTCACGGAAAACAATGAATTTGAACCCAACAACATCCTTCAAAATGTAACTGATATTTACTCGTATTTTGTACCTGTACTCTGTTTTTATGTGAAATTCACCAATAAGTGATAGTCCTTGCTATTTATGCCATTAACTTTGTTTGCTTTTGGTATTTTGTGGTCAAACAAATGAGTTCAAAAGTTGTGAACCTGGCTGTATTAGGCCCGGATTAGCAACTGGTGGACTAAGGATTGGTTTTCTATAGAAATCGGATTGGAATGAGTTTCCCCTGTAAAGAGTGCGGATTAGTCGTCCTTAATTGTTTTCAAAACCATTTTTATGAAGAGAATAAACATGCAATTTTCAAGGCCAATATATTTCCTCTGTTCCAGTGATACTGTTAGTGAAGTTTGCTAACTCATTTGAACATTTAATAAAGACCATGCAGCATATGCATTATGGCAAAGCAAATATCAGAACCAACGTTGCTCTTCAAGAGATGTCCTTTGATTAAATTTCTCTTTGAAAAGACAAGTGAGCATAATCAGGAAATACCACAATCACACACTGCAGCCAAATCCAGAGCACTGTGAGGAACAACCAAACCATAAACCGTCCATATGTTGACTTTCTAGCACAGTTTAAGAAATCAATGCAGCGAAGATTCGTGTGTGTGTGTGAGGGGGGGGGGGCAATATTTGCTCCACTGTTCCAGACTTGGGTACTTATCGCACATAGACTAAAATCTGTGTACATGACTGTATATGTCTGTTGGAGTGGATGTGGGTAGGGACATGGAATTCCCATGTTTTGTATCTGACGTGTTTTGTGGAAGTTGGACTGCTCCTCTAGCTAACATAAGGAGTTTGTATGTATAAGGGTAGGAGGAAATTTCAGACTGTTTACGTTGACAATAAAAATGATATAGAGTTGTTCTACATCTGTGTCTAAGCCACTACTGTACGTAATAAGAACGTGCAGCTGATTGGGCCTCATCGCAAATCTCCATGCCCAAGTTTTTGAGCCCCAGCATCCCAAAGTCACACCACTTGTGCATGGCGCAGGCCACAGAATGAATAGTCCGGTCGATGTGTTTTTATATCTTTTTTTTGTGAGAACACACACACAATTTGGTATAAAAAATCTTTGTGATTAAAATTTAATAATATTTGACCTTTTGACCTCACCCCATGGACACCAGTTTGACCATAGTGTGAAAATTTTACTTGTATTCTGTTCTACTAATTATCCCCGTCAATTTGATATGCCACATGACCATGTTGGAAAAAATATTTTTTTTTACTCCCTGGGTACCCCGGAGCCCCAAGCCCCACCCCTAGCGTCAGAAAGGGAGCGCAGTTGTAGAGTGCTTAACTCAAGACCGATGGGCCGCGGGTTCGAGCCTCACTGGCGTCACTGCGTTGTGGTCCTTGAGCAAGACACATTTATCCTAGCTTAGTACTGGTTGAACCCAGGAAGACCCGTCCCTGTTTAACTGAAAGATTTTTGACGGGACGTAAAGAATCAAATCAAACAATCAAACAAACCTAGCGTCAGAACAAAAATCACGTTCGATATGTTCATGTGCGGATCCAGAGGGGGAACAGGGGGTTCTGACCCCCTGAAAATCACAAAAATATAATGTTTCCTAGTACTACTGGTCTGGATCTCCTAAAAATCATAAAGCTACAAAGCCAGCATTCAATGTAGGCCATTATCGGCACGCCAGCGAAACGCCATTTCAATGGCGTTTCGCTGGTAGGCTGATAATTGCCCGCTTATGGTGGTTTTTGGAGCATCGCTCCCCTCGAAAAAACAAAACAAACAAAAAAACTTATCAGAGTTGGGCCCCCTCTGACAAAACTTTCTGGATCCGCGCATGATGTTTCATCTCTTGTATTTGGAAGAATTCATACAAAAATTCATATAAAAATCTTTGAAATTGACTTTGTTATTGAAATTTATTCATACCCGACCTAGGGTGATGCGGCAAATTTTTTTTGCTGTTGTAAACCCTATTTATGTGAGTAACTCACACACCCTTTTTTGGTTGGATTTCATTCAATGTTAAAGGAGAAGATAGCAAAACGGACTGTGATGATGCGAGAAAACACTTGGAGATTTTTCTTTTTTCGAAAAGTCTTACTTGCTTACCGTTGCTGGTTTAATTAAGATGCCTTTTTTATATTCAAAGGAGAACTAGAACTGCATAATTTGGCACTTACTTGCAAGTATTTCGGCTTTCATCAAGCATGTGCGGATCCAGAGGGGGGAACAAGGGGTCCGGAACCCCCCCCCCCTGAAAAATCATAAAAATATAGGGTATTTTAGCAATCCTGGTCGAGATCCCCTGAAAAATCGCAAAGCTACCAAGCCAGCATTCAAAGTTTGGACATCATCGGCACGCCAGCGAAACGCCATTTATATGGCGTTTCGCTCAATTTAAATGGCGTTTCGCTGGCGGGCCGATGATGGCCCGCTTTTAGTGGTATTTGGATCCTCCCTCCCATCATCAACTAAAAAAAACGTTGTCAAAGTTGGACCCACGCTGACAAAACTTCCTGGATCCGCGCATGTCAAGTGTGCCGGCAGTACTGGAATCCCGGCGGTTTTTCAAACAAGTACACGCACCGACTTACCGAGATAGCATCATGAGCATTGAATTTATAGTTTTTATAATATTGAAATGGTCCAATTTTGCAGGTATAGCAGTTCTAGCCACAATATAACTTTACAAATTAATAATCGTGCGTTGATTTGATTATAGTTATCAATAATTTTAGCTCAGTAATGTTAGACAATTATTTGCGGCAGATGGCTTCAGCAGACGACATTTTCAGATGCATTTTTTTTTCTTGGCGCTTTAGGGGTTAAGGCTCTTATTTACCCTAAGTATCCAGACACATAGAATTAGCTGACCCTTAACAGGGAGAAAGAAATGCAGAAGCATAATAAAATGCAGTGCAGACCTTATGCATGGTACTTCATATTGAAATCTGGTGTGGGTCTGTACTGTTTGACTTGACCAGCAAGTTTGGATACAAAGGGTAGATACACCAATATTTCGATTGTATGCTCATTTATATAGTTTATTTGTCTTAGCCAAGATAATGTGGACAATTTAAGCTTTCACATATCATGTGATGGGCTACACTATAGGAACTGCTTTGGAATAATATGCACAAAGGTCATAGCTACCATATTTCAACAAGTTTGAAGATTGATGCAATCCTGAAAATTAACCATTGTGAAACACAAGACTTAGAGTCCACTTCAACTTGGCTAAGCCGTTTTAACCTTTATTGCCCTTCAACACACACCAGATATTCATAAAGGTACGAGTAGCGCATGAAAGGTGTGAGCAAGATAACAAATTATATCAATAAACATCTTGTAGTTTGTAAGGTATGCAGAGGGATGGCCCTCCCCGACCCTTTGTATACCAGTTGACGGGGAGAATAAAGTGCTAAAGGTTAAAAAATAATAATTTTAGCAGGAGATTTAGTACATGTCAAACTTATTACCCCTTTTTAAGTGAAATTTGAGATCTGCCACGAGTAAAAAATAGTTGCCACCGTATGAGCGACTAGACGTCATTAACAGAGGATTGATCTGGCAGATCGTTGACTGTGATAAATTGATTTGGAAGCAGGTAACCTTTTAGTATTGCACTAAGGGTAGCCTGCTTCTTGAGTCGTCTGTTTTGAGTGTTTGTTTGTTTGATTTGCTTCTTTACGTCACGTAATCAATCTTTCAGTTATGTAGGGACGGGTCTTCCTGCGTTGAAGAAGTAGTCTAACATTGCGCTAACGAACTACTTGTGGAAACACATAGGTCTTTGTTCTGACCAGTTTTTTTTTGTTTTTTTTTTTTAAGCATGGGGATAAAAACGAGTTTGAACATTAAAATTATTCCTTTGAAGAATATATTTTGTCAAATCTACGTCACTAAGATCAATGACTACTTGAACGAGTCAAGAACAAAGATATGACGTCACGAATACCGAAATCGTGACGTCATGATAATCAGTCATTGATCATGTGACTACTTCTAATAGGCATAATGACCCATAAGTTGAGATTGGTAGCACCTGGTGTGAATTCAGTGATCTCTCAAATATTAACGACCCAAATTTTTGATGCAAAGTTAATTTAATGCTGGACAATTGCTCCTTTTAACTTACACCACTCCGTTTCCTCCACCTTCGAATCCGTACTCCTTGCTCAGCTAATCCGTAGTTTAACCTAAATAACACAAAACCAATCCGAGTTATGACGATTTCGCCTATGCTTTGAATTCATTGGAAAAATCCACATGTGTGGTCCCATACTTTGATGATTGTTAAGATAATCCTATCAAAGTGATTTAAAGCGCTTTATCACACTGTATAAGTTCACATAGATGCAAAAATGCATTTTTCAATCATCGTGACTCGATTCAACAAATTTATGTCCAAATGAGCACGCAAATTATGAAGGGCTGTGAATCATACGATGAGCAGATCTAACTGGGAAATCCTATATTTACGCAAGAAACATTTAAGCTTAATGTGGCTAACTGCAATTACTGCTGAGGGTAAAAATAAGTGGTTAAAAAGCTTAATATTACCTGCTGACATCAAGCGTTGGTGTTGCATCCGCCATTTTGAAACTCAGTCTAATCATACTTCCTTTTGGGGCGTACATTACCACTCAGAGCACATTCGGAGGCGTTAGACAACAGTGTTTTCATTGGTTGACAAGTGGTTATATGCAGCTGGCAAGGGGTTTTATGCAGCAGGCAGACACTGGACGAATAGCGCAATAAATTACATTTTCACTGTCTTTTTGAAGGGAAAATGTTAACAGTGCATTAGAATGGGGACAACCATATTCAATACTTTCATTTGGGGAGGTATATCATCGGATATACGTTCGGAAATCACATTCTACGGCTCCGCTTAAGTTTTGCTTTAAAACTAAATTTCTGACTGTATATCCGACGATGTACCTCCCCAAATGAAAATTTTTAAAAAAACTGTTATTCCCTACATATACCACCCCAAATGAACAATTTGAATATGTTTGTTCTCATTTAATGCGCTTGTGCACTTGTTTACCGTTAAAATCTTTGTTTCTGCTCAAACAGGAGCATTGCAAACAGCATCAATTTACTGTCAAAAATTTCTAATGTTATCCAATCAGACGCCCTGTTAGACTAAATGCATTAAAATTGCTTTATGTAGAATAATTGGCAACATTTTAACAAGGAAAAAGCAAATGTCCCCATCAGGGCACTTAACCTACTTATGATTTGTTTTACTTTCAATATTGCAAAAAATATGTTCATACGGTAAATATAACTTAAGTTTTCTGGTGTATAAGTCTGTCATGTAATGATTTCTCTACAGACAATGCTAAATGATTTTTATATAACATATCAGTAAAAACCCTCAAAAGTAGCAGCTAGAGAAATAGACCATAATGTACAGTAAAAAGGCTTATTTGTAAAATTAAAATTACATAAAAATGTCCTCATATACAGCCATTTAGTCAAACTTTAAAAGTACAAAAGAAGGCAAAGATCAGAAATTGATACAAGCAAGCACCACACCTGACCCAGAACACCACATTGGAAAGTACAAAATCACAATGAAACATCACACACAAGAGCCAAGAGGTCAGCCCTTTCCCAGCAGGTGACCACAAGGCTACAACAAACAGATAAGAAAACATGACAAACACGCAACACAAATAACAAAATGGTCCACAAAACAGTCAGTAAAAACTGATAAAACATCCGTTTTTTTATTAAACAGTCATCTACTATACTTAGAGTGTGCAAGCTGTAGATGCCCTGATGGTCATTTTTCTCTATAATTCCTTTAAAAAAGTGTCCCTTAATAAAACGGTTCAATTTAAATATGGTCCATTCCTACGAACCCCAAACATAGTGTTATAAAGGTACTGCACTGTATGCAGTCTTATTTTGAAAACAGTGTAGATCCAGATAAGCTGGCTAATGACGAAGCTTTCTGATCAGGATCTGCACTATTATCAAAGCAGCTTCAGAAACCCTTGTATTAACTGAAGTCACTTAACTGAAAACTGGAAAACAGAAGTGAATGTGTCCATGATCCATGGGTGAAAGTTTGAGGATTATTCCGGAATTCAGGATTTTGAGGATGACTTTCCACAGATAGTCATCCTCAAAATGCTGAATTAGGGAGATTATATTAGGTTCTCTTATTTATTTTCAGTCTGTCTAAGGACAATTTGACAATTTAATCTTGAAATTGTGGACATTTGGTGAGCGTACTGCAAGTTTTAAGATTGAAATTTTGAAAGTTCATGATTTGGGAAATTTTGAACTTTCACCCATGTTGCTCTCATATTAGTTTATTCAGCAGGACATAGGTTCAACAATGCAATATAATCCATGACATAATGCAGCTCCTCCGTTTTTTCGACAATATATTTTTTTTTCCAAATATTAAAGCTTGTTAAGTTGTCCAACTATCTTTATTAATAACATTTTCTATATGTTTAAGAATCTGGTCGATTAGTTTTGAACATTCCAGTGTGTTTGGAAAAAAGAATAATTATTTAAACTGAATTTGAACCCACATTGACAACATTTTAATGAAAATAAATCAAAGAATCAAGACATAATAATTTTTGATATATGAGCCACATAGTACTTAATTCTTTAATATGTGAACCCATTAATTGGGTACATTGGTAGACCCTGATTGCTAAGATAAATCAATCTTCATGAACAGACAGAAACATCTCAGGATGTAAATGTATAATGGGGGTACCATCCTTATTGCATCAGCTTGTATGGGAAATACATTAAGTAAAAATAGTAAGAGTGAAAAATGTGCTTAAATATGGCACCAGAGACATCACTCTGTTGATTTTCATTGAGTTTCCACTTACCTAAAATGAACCTTAGCTTAGGCCCAGTTAAGCAAACATTTTGAGTGTAAAATCTCTATCATTTTCTTACCCTTCAGTTTACACATACATTTTGAATGCTCAAAAGAACCGTCTTAATAAGACTAGGTTATTTTGAGTACCCACAACATATGATTTGATTGAGAAATAAAAAAAATTAATTTCCAATTACACATAAAATCATCTGAAGGCTTGACTTAATATGTTGCTCTATTGCTCATGGGATGTGCAATAAATATAGGATCTTACATGAGTGCTCATGCTTTATTGAATTTATTAATCGAGTTGAGGAAAAAGAGATAAAATGCGAGGCTTGCCAATCATTTGATCTCTTTTTCACAACGAGTTTAATAAAGACAATAATACAAAACCACGAATGTTAGATTCTATTTATCATATGACATTAAGATAACATTGAAATCTCATTTCTGCCTAAAAAAATTATTATTTTGTCATTATGTTCTCAACGTTGTTATGGACGTCATAAAGTTTCAAAAAAAATCTGTAAACCACCAGTGGTTTATAGATTTTATTGCTATATGTGTTATATCACTCCAGGACACGACGTCATATGATAAATGTCATTAAATCTCATGTAAGTTCATTCTCGGGCTGACGAGCTTGGGGTATTTGTTGTATTTTGATAGTTCTGTCTTTGTGTTTAATTTGTCTACAAATTATTTATATTGAAACAAAATAAAAATGGCATTTTTGTATCACCATGTGTTATTGTTTATGTACATCCTGCCTCTGTGTTGTGTTTTTTTTCTATTTTTCATTTTGCTTAACTGTATCACTGCAAGTATTGGCTGGGCCATTCAATATCTGTAGCCAGTCTGATTGTTAACCTGAATTATATGGCTTGCTAGTAACTAAACTATCACCATTACATGTACATTAAACCCTGTGTAAAAGGGCCATTCAAAGATAGACAAAACAGACATCTTAATGCAGGTCAAAAGTATTGCATTATGCTCCCATTGGAGCATGCTGCACTACTTTTGACCTGCATTAAGCCATAATTAGTATTGAAAAACAATTTGTGGTCTTTTTGAATGTGGCCGTTTTACACAGGTTTTCCAATGGGTCCTAATTGTGCTCCTCTTGTTGCAGATTTTTTTTTGTTTTGTTATGAGAGAGACTTTATGTTGTCTCTGTCAGACAATAATCAAGCTGATATTATTGAAGCTTTTAACTCTACCTCCAGATATTTAGATGACTTACTTGATATTGATAATCCTAATTTTGAACAAATGGTAGGTCAGATATATCCCACTAAACTTCAATTGAATAAGGTGAATTCTTCTGATACTGAAGCTCCGTTTTTTGACTTGAACTTGTCAATAACAAATGGCATAGTATCTTCTAAAATTTATGATAAACGGGATGATTTTAATTTTGAAATAGTAAATTTCCCATTTCTTGATGGAGATGTTCCTCGCTCTCCTTCCTATGGTGTATGTATTTCTCAGCTTATTCGTTTTGCTAGAGTGTGCTCTAATGTTGATGACTTCAACAACAGAAACTTATTTTTAACTGCTAAATTATTAAAACAAGGTTATAGATATCATAAATTCGACAAGCATTTTCTAAAATTTACTACAGACACTCAGAGTTAATTGTTAAATACAACATTGGGTTAAAAACTCTTCTGCAACAAGGCATATCAGAACCTATATTTTATGGTGATTTAGTCTATAAATTCAAACGAATTGTTGGAAAACCTAATTTTAGTGATTAATTCAAAATGATAGAAAAACGTAATATAAGGGTTGGATATAATTTGGATATCATGCGACAGTCTGCATGCCTAGTTTTAAACCCAATCACGGTTTATAGCTATGGTTTCCTGTTTAATTGCACGACGGGGGGGGGGGGGGGGGGGGGGGGCAGGCCTCAGACTCTATGACAGCTCTGACGTAAAGCTTTAATCGGTTGGTAGGTGCCTGATGCTTATCTGTAGCTGGACCCACCGTGCCTCAACTTGAGGTTTTCTTTAGCTCTGACTATCTGTGAGTCATGAGCCCTTTTCTTTGTTTCATCATGGAGTGTTAATTTGATTAGAGTGTTTTCCATGATGATACATTGCATTAGTTAGATGCTGAACATTTCTTGTACTTCAACAACAGCAGAATCTAGGGCGAAGATTTGGTACCAGTAAAATGCATTTAAGCCCCCCCCCCTCCGGTGGCTTAGGCTGCTGTCCGTTCTAAGGCGGTGGTTCTGTTGTTGTTGACTTTTTGTTTAGTGTTACTCCCATTGTGGGAGTCTGTAATTGTTCTATGATTTGTTGTATGTTACTTTATGTCCATTCTAGTATTGCAATTATCTTGATGGGGAAGAGAGAGCTGATTGCTTTGCTTAATTTGTCTTCCTGGTGTCTCGTGATGGTTGAGCGGCTCTTCCTCGCGGTGCCACGGGGTTGTATGCAGTTTGTGATTGTAGTATTTCCTGATCATGCTCACTATTTTTACTTGATGTAATAGTTATACCCTGGGATGTCAAACTGTATGTAGTGATAATGCACCAGCTTTAGCGAGTGGATTATCTTTCATACATGTGGGCAACCATGGTATTTGTATTTTACACCACGTACGCCAGTATAGACCTTTTACATTTTAAAATATGTTTGCTAAAGTTGGTAAGGGCGGTATAAATTTTCTTTTTCAATTGAAAGCATTTATGAAAAAAGTATGTTTTTGCACACTTTTCTAGAACAAGTATACTGCTCAACTAAAGTTTAGCACGGATTTTACTATGATGCCCCACTTTGAATGAACATGAAACATTTTATTTGATGTTATAAAAATGTATGGGAATCTTGAAATTTTCCTTTTTTCGTGTCCACCAGACAAAAGGTAATCTGGTTAGGCGTCAGTGGATTGACGTTGAATTTGATGTCATGGGCATGTAAAGGATACACGTCTACATCATGAGTTAAAACTTTTGATGCTAATGTAAAGCAACAGGTTCTTAATCATGAAAAACGTTAAAAACATCAAAGTTTGATACCCGTTTATGCCAGATTTAACCGCTCCATTATGTCGTTAAAATGGTATTTTTCCACTTCTTGACTTTTCAGCGCACTGCATCAAGCGGTCAAGTAATCATTTTGATGATGCAAGATTGGCACAAGCACCTTGATCATTTAAGTTAGTTGATTTTTATGAAAACTTCTCCTTTAGATAGCGTTGCCGCCTACATTTAGCCTCAACTTCAGATTGACGTCACTTTTTTATGAATTAAATACCCAGGGACAAAATTTTATTGATTCAATATGCATTCTCGAAGCCAAGCCTGGTAAACTTGATATCAAAAGACACAAACCTGGTATTCTTTTTATCAGTTTATCCTCTGGTTCACTCTTCAAAATGATGATTACGATATAGTTATTGATTTTTTGCGCAAAATCACCGTCATGTCATCAATGTCATTCAAAAAGTGCTACGTCATGTTGATCGGATAAAGAAACATGCAGTAAGATAGATATTGTTTATCGGGCCAACATGCTACAATGCAGTTAATATGAGAGGTAACTGATTAACTATGTTATATTGACAAACATTCACTTCGTTATATACAAAGGTCAAATGCTGTATCCACAATGTACATTAGGTCACATAAACAAACATTCATATATATATATATTTAATAACTTCACATCATGTATATGCAAACATTCATTTATATTTGATAAGGGTTAAAGTGAGTCTCCACATTTTGATCAAGTTCATATATACCAACATTTATATCAATGTCAAGTGGCATCTCTTCATCTTTCACTTGACCAAATGGAGTCTTCTTATCTTGTTCTAGTATATATCATTTTTTGGTCATAACGCCTTACACAAGGCCATAAATTCAAATATTCGACTGTTTGTATTTTACAAATATCAAATATCAAACGGCTTGCACAAAGTCATATATATGTTGAAACATTTGAGTTCCTTTTCACAAATGTCAAACAGAGGCTCTGTATCATGCACTTGTACATATACAATCATGCACTTGTATTTAGAAACAAACATTTATTACATACCTAGCACACGGTAATATTTCCTACTTGACTGAATCTATATTGGCACAGTCACATGATGATGTCAAAAATCCATATTGACTCCTCATTATGGATTGTTGGCACTGCCTCATGGTGATAACGTATAGATAGCGTGCACTTTTTCGAATGTACTCATTTCAACATGGCTGTGTAGCTTTTAGAATCGTTATCAGAGACTGTTGACAAATGGTGTGCCTCTAGGTCATACTGGCACTGGATAGCCATATTGGCCTTGGTTGAGAAATAAGAAAAATCGTTTTCAAATACACACTCTAATATAGAGGCTTGTTTAATGTTCTATATTAATTGATAGCAAATAAATAGCCCAGAAACAAGGATAGACATTAGCTCAGATAATTGACCGTGGTAGTTAGCGTCACCTGCATTGACTTTGGCGGTGGTAGAAGTTGATCCAACAAAGAGGTGCGGAGTTGTTGCTCTCTCAAAGTTGCCCTCATGAACCCATTAGAGATATCAGCTGTTTCTTAATAGAAAATAATTGAGCCAGTGCATGAGATTTCCAACAATTTGACATTTTGGCAAGTGTTGACTTGGACGAGCCTCTGGAGCCTCTTTTTAAGCTTAGAAACTCCAAATGGTGTGTAGTCAGTAGCTGACCAATCATAGAATACTCATGCGACTAGAAAAGGCTCTGATCAGATTGCACGTATGCGCAGGCTGATCTGAGGCTTTGCTGGTCGCACATACCACCATGCACTGGCTCATTAATAGCATCTTTGATCAGTCGCCAATGACTATCTTGTTCTAAACAGTACTATTTTCCAATTGTTGCAATACTAATTTCCACAATACAGAATGTGGCATGACCAAATTATTGCAAGAGACCTCAATAGCAAAGCTTTATATGAATATTAAACTAATAAATTGAGCTGTTAATACACCAGAGATTGGAATCAGGACACATACAAGAAAAATCAACTGTCCAATCTTCTACATTAATTTATAGCAAATAAATACCCCATAAATAACGATATACACTAGCTCGGATAATTTTCTGTGGTAGGTAGCATCACATGCATTGACTTTGTCTGTTGTAGTGGTAGATCTAGCCAAGAGCTGGGGAGTTGTTCCTCTGTACAAATCGAGCTCATGTACCTTCAGAATTATCAGCTGTTTCTTAATAGAAAGAGTAGTTTTCTTTACTGATAGTTCATGTCGACCTTGAGTTATATAAGTTGTGCTATTTTCCAGCTTGACTTCAACTGTTGCGGCATAAGGTATTCTTTTGAAGTATACTGTTAGATAAGAACCATGTACCTCCACATCAAATGAAACATCTCTATATTTCACGCCTCTCATGGCCCATGAAGTAGTGTTAGGTAAATGTGTTGGATTTAGATCCATCTGGTCTTTTCTGTAACGTATGCCACCATATCCAAATAAGACTGACTGAAGGAGTCCGCCTGCACCTGTGATAAAATTGACACAGCCACCAGTGCTGTTTGCAGAAACAGGTATCTCACTGAACACCTAAATATAGACGAAATGGTACAATTCATATAGTCTATGCCTTGAAATATTTTGCAGAAGCGACAATATAAATCATTTGCTAGCACCTATTACGCTGGTTACGCATGTGGGTAATGAAAATAGTAACAATCAAGGGAGGTCACTTAATTTGATGAAGTGATTTTCCATACTGTAAGGAACTGCTCACAAAGGAAAGAACTCACTCCCTCCTTTAAGAGAAGAGTTTTGAAAACGGACATAATCGAAAAGAATCATTGCTTGGACCAGTACTGTCATTCGATGTGCGTAACTTTTTAGCGTTTTTTTGGCTATCGTTAGTACTTTCAACAATCCTATTTCAAGATTAAATTTGATTCTGCAGATATCAGGCCACCAGATAGAGTGAGTACTGTATATTCCAATATTTCAGTGAGGGTTTTATTTTCGTGAAACTTCGCAGATGCGAAGTTTTGTGGAAATAAAACGTCGCGAAATGGCAAAATCACTGTCGTTTATTGATATATAGGTAAATATTGCCCTTGTCACGAAATTTGAAAGTGGCAAATATGTCGTTTAAAGCTATTCAGGAAAATAAAATCTCCATGAAAATTTTCGAATTTACAGAATTCTTCCTCGAAAGATGCACATATCATTATATTGGGTTTGTAATTGTGGTGTTTCCTATTGATATTCATAGATTGTTTTAGCTTTATCCAGCAATAATCTCATGTTGTTTCGACACCACTGATCATCTAATATTATGTGTTACATTAAACATAAACATTGAGGATGTACACTGAAAAAAGTAAGTGAGAATGACCAGGAAATACCACAATCACAACCGGCAGACAAACCCCTAGCATAGCGAGGAAGAGCCACACAACAATCAGGGGACGCTAAAAGACAAACTTAGCAAAGCAACCAACTCTCTCTTCCCCATCAAGATGATTGCAAAGCTAGAATGGATATAAAGTAACGAACATCAGAACATAGAACAATAACAGACCCCCACAATTGGAGTTACAATAAACAACAAATCAACAACAAAAGAATCACTGCCTTAAAGTGGACAGCAGCCTTAGCGACGTCATTGTAATGTAAGAATTATGTAACTATGTCCCATATCAGCAAATTTACGATTTTCTGAAAGTCTTTTTCATGTTTTCCAATATAAAAAGTGATACTTAGTGGTGAGCAGGAAAAATAATCCATTATTCGTGTGGGGATAGGAAAGAAAAATCTGTCCCTAATGATCACCGTTTGTCATCAATTGGCAAGCCTTATAATGCCAATCTGTGATCCTCAGGACGTTTTTTTTCTATCTCACACTCATGACAGATTCCTATCTGATACAGTGTGCAGAGTGATGTATAAATAGATGATCTTACATGAGTGCTCATGTTTTATTGAATTTATTAAACGAGTTGGGAAAAAGAGATAAAATGCGAGGCTTGCCGAGCATTTTATCTCTTTTTTGCAACGAGTTTGATAAATTCAATAATACAAGAGAACGAATGTTAAATTTTATTTATCATATGACATTAAGATTACTTTGAAATCTCATTTCTATCGTAAAACGTCATAATTTTGTCATTATGTACGCAACGTTGTTATGGACGTCATAACGTTTCCCGAAAATCGATAAACCACTAGTGGTTTACAGATTTTATTGAATGACGTCATATCACTCCCAGACGCTACGTCATATGATAAACTGTGAAAACAATGGTGTGTATCTAAAGTTGATGTTCTTGCTTTATACTGCTTGATTCCCATTTGACTCAATTACGTAGCCAGAACGCTGTAAAAAGTTACATCAAAATGAGACTACTGTATCAAGCATTGGTATTTACAATTATGCCCTTTTTTCAAATTGATTCCCATTTGACTCAATTGCGTAGCCAGAACGCTGTAAAAAGTTACATTAAAATGAGACTACTGACTTCTCTTAAAGGAAATAATTTGATTCCAGAGTGAGCGAACTCTTTCCTTTAAGAGCTGTTCTTTGTAGTGTGAAAAATTCCTTTTCCCACATACTTTTTTATTACGCATGTGCGTATACTGCGTAATGGGAGCTACGCCAATGTTTGTGTCCACAAACCTTTATTTTAGAGTGGGTGATCAAAAATGAAGTTTATTTCTCAACCAAAACATATGTGAGTACTCAAAAGAAACGTCTTCAAAGACGTAAGCATATGTTTAACCTAGTGCCTTAGAGAATAATCACAAATAGATGTTTTGCATATATCTGAGCCTTAGTCTGAATAGGGTTAATTTGAGTAGTTGGAGTAAACATGGTATCATACCTTGAAAGGTTCATTAATGTTTGAATGTTTTGCATATCTGGGCCTTAGTCTGAGTACGGTTAATTTGAGTATTTGGAGTAAATATGTTATCATACCTTGAAAGGTTCATTGATGTTTCTGATCATTATTCTGAATGTTTTGCATATCTGGGCCTTAGTCTGAGTATGGTTAATTTGAGTATTTGGAGTAAATATGTTATCATACCTTGAAAGGTTCATTGATATTTCTGAACATCATTTTGAATGTTTTGGCAGCTCGTTCTTCCTCGTTTAGTTCCAACCACCCAACTGTGTGCATTGACCAAGTACCCGTATCTGGACCTTGTGGATCTGTTATCTAAATCAATAAAGAAAAGGCATAGCAACTAGTGAAAATGAGCAAGGAATGTAAATGAAACCGTGTGAATGTTTTGTCTTATCACTCTCACTTTACACCTTATCCACTGTTCAGTAATGGTTCAACCCAGGAATACAGGTAAAAGTCTTGACACGACTGAAATATTGTTGACTGGCACACAAAGCAATAATACAAACTCATTTTATTTGTAACACGTAGTGTATACAATTTCTGGCAACTGCGTCAGAGATTTTACTCATTGCCAGAGGAAAGAGCATTTGGCTTGTATTTGTTTGTTTGATTTGATTCTTTACGTCCCATCAACAGTCTTTCCGTTATAAAGGGACGGGTCTTCCTGGGTTGAACCAGTACTAAGCTAGGATTAATGTTCTTGCCCAAGGACACAACGCAGTGACGCCGGTGAGGCTCGAACCCGCGGCCCCTCGGTCTCGAGTCAAGCACTCTACCACTGAGCCACTGCGCTCCCATTTTGGCTTGTATGATCCCATTTTGATTTCAGTGTGCGGAGACCTTCATACCTGTTGCAAGTTGTAAGACAGTGACTCACGTCTTATTTTGGACTTCATTCACTACTCCTCAAGTTCTTTCAGAGATCATGAATGATGTGTAGGTAGTAAGGCTTTGGCAGAATAAAACCAAAAAACATCAATTCAAGATGAAATAAAATGTTGCCAAACTTTCTTGCTTTAAAAAAGTAGCTTATTAGTATCTAAGTTTGAAATACAACAAAAGAGTGATATTGTTTTGGCATTATAACATACTGATACAGTAAATTTGAAATTGTCAATTTTGATATTGAAGGGGCTAAAGGTTGACAAGAAATAGTACACACCCTAAATGCCCCCTTATGTGCCATTTTAACTGGTTCTTCACTCTTTATCCAAGTTATGCTGTTTTTGGTTTCCAGAATGAAAGGTTTAAAAGAGGCATTTTTTTCATAATCAACAACAAATTGTCTTCTGATAACTTTTGAAGACAGTTTGGAACCAGACCAAGGCCAAATAATATCAGGCCTGATCTTGATCCAATCTGTTTGACACTCAGGTGGCATTCCTGGAAGAATTTTTCAAAAAAGTTGATTGTGAAAAAATCAGCAGATAACATAAAAAGCATGAATACTTTCCCAGAGGACAAATAGCTAAGAACATCACAAACGATATTCAAGTAGGTGCAAAAATATTTGAAGTTAACACGCTGCTCTTGATAAGACATCCCAAATTTATTTTAACCCTGAAAGGGCCAATCACAACTGCAGCAGACAACAAATTTTGCGACATCTTTTCTTATTTTCAAAAAGAAAATAAGGTATGATATTTCATAAGAATTGTCTACCAGTTGACAATTCTCATGAAATATCATGCCTTTTTTGTTATTTTTGAAAAAGCGGCAAAATTTGAAATTGTCGGCTGCAGCAAGGTGACGCTTTATGGGTTAACAAAAGCATTTTAGATGCAAAGAGTTAATACTTACATCTTCATACTTTTCAAGGTCATTTCGACGAAGTTGTTTAGTCATTGGCATCATAAGAGGATATCCCAATAAGACAACATCAGACTGCTTAATCTTAACTGTAAAAACATATATTTTCGTGCCTATGAAATTATGACACATATTGCACATGCCTAAATTGAATCTTAAACCTGTTCAATATAATATCCTTTGGGACCATAGGCTAAATGTTTTGATCTTGTGTGCAGAGAAGGGGAAAATTACTTTAGTTTTAATATTGATATTGTTCATTTTGCAATGCGATTTTAATACAGTTGAAGCAAACTTGATTTACGCAAGTTTTGTTGGTTCATGGGTTTCATTGTTGAACTTTGAAACTATTAGAGGGTCACTTATGAGGCATCAATGGCGGAAACTAGCTAGTCTTGCCCCAAAAATTTGCAAACTTTAGTTTCAGTTCTTTGGTGCATTCTTAGCTTCCAAAGGATAACCTTTTTAAGAACATATTTGTTAGGTACAGCAATTTAAAAAACGTACATGTGCGGCCATTGTTTACAGGCATATAATAAAAAATAAAATTCTGCACTATCAAATATTCTTTGATAATAATCAGGGTAGCCATACGGTGCTTTAAATGGAATCAAGAAAATTGAATGAAGCATATTTATACAGTAGGGCCTTTAAACCCTCTTACACTTAAAACTCTGGCGATTCAACTCATTGCAATTATGCATGTATAAATAATACTGAGGTAAAAAAAGTTTAGCAATATACTTTGGGGAATCTCAGTGAAGAAATAGGAATTTCAATTTCACAATATTAAAAATATATGTTAACAAACGTTTATGAGTATGGTTATTTTAACTGGTCTATATTTTGCATAATTTAAAGTCTGATTATAAGTCCCTTTGCTAAACAGCTTTTCCATCAATAAGGCGAATAGTAATTTGCTAAAAGTTTGATTTTTCCATCTAATGTTTAGATTTAAAAGCAAAAAGTGGAAACAAGTTAAAAACTGAATGATCTTTTCACCTTATTCTTACAGTTTTAGTTGAAATCATATGTTTTTAAAAACTACCCCCTTTATTATGGATTAGCGTTTGAAATTAAAATGCTCAGCAGATCAAATCCATACTATAAAATTGGAATTGGTTTCTTTTGACCACTTGCAGGTAGCCATTACAACCATGCAGCTACCAGCTTGGATGGGGAGGAGAGAGCTGTTTTCTTTACTTAAATTGTATTCTTGGTGTGTTTTGACTGTTGGTGCTCTCTGGCTCTTCCTCATGACATTGCGGGTTTGTCTGCAGTGTGTGATTGTGTGTTTTTTCTGATCATAACCACTTACTTTATTTACTACATGTTTTAAATTGTATATGGGGTTTTATGTGGGGGAGGGGGGATTCTAAAAATGAAACAAAAATGAAACTACCATTAAAATCTCCAATCTTGTGTTAATAAATGATTTAAAGTAAAAAAAGGAGGCAAAGATCAGGAAACGATACAATCAAGTACCACATAATCACAATCACAACTGTGAAATCATTTATGTTTTAGTTCAGATAAGCACAGCAAAAGTGGAAGTGAGATTGTGGTTTGACTTTTATCACTCTTAATAATCCATCAAAATGTCAATTCTATGAACTAAATGTTAGATTCTATAGAAAATTCAAACTTTGTCATAAAGTGTTTTGTAATACAGAATAATATTGAGAGATAGGGAAAATCAACTCTTTTGACCATTTAAGCGCCAATCACATCTGCAGCATATGACAAATTTTGTGAGATCTTTCCTAATTTTCAAAAGAAATAAGGAATGATATTTAATAAGAATCATCTGCCTGCAGACGATTCTCATGAAATATTATGCCTGATTTGTTATTTTTTTTAAAAAGTGGCAACAGTTGAAATTGTCGTCTGCTATTAATTATAGGTGGCCCTTTATGGGTTATCTTGTCCATTATCTCAAAGTACTGGCGGACAAACCCTAGTATAACTATTAGCTATACATCAGTCTAAAATATATCTGTGGTGATCAAAATAAGTTATTTGAATATCATAAGCAAACAAATAAACTAATGTAGCAATGGATAAACAAAAAAAGAATCGAAAGTATGTCAAGGACTTATCATCTTGGGCCTATATATATTGATATACAAATATATCTTATGAAATAGGGCACAGTGCCTCAGTTGGTAGATCATTAGACTAGGGATCGAAGGGGTGCCAGTTAGAGACTTAACTCTGCTTGAGTCACTGTGCTATGTGCTTAAACAAGTGTCTGTTTTTCGCCGTTTCGTACCAGTTCAACCAAGGAAGACAAGAAATCGTTCTGACGTGACTGAAAAAGGTTGATAATGTTGACTGGGAGATAAAGCATTTAAACAAACTTTCTTAGGAAACTCACCATTGAAATTGAATCCTTCATACTGGGGATGGAAATTCCCTGCCTGGTTATAGAGAATTTTCATTCTGCTGGCAATGTCCATGAATTCAAAGACCTCTCGCTCTACTGACTCATTATATCCCCTACATAAATATATAAAACTATTTTGCATTTTAAATTTTACAATGTGAAGAAATTGTTAAGTAAGCTCTTGTCTTTATTATGCTTGCAACAAGTTTTAAGCAGTTCACATTATCCCATGCCTTAGCGTTTGATTCAACAGTAAAATATTTAAGCCCATATTTGAGAAAAATTTGACCTAGATTATTAGAGCTACTTTAATATTGGACATAGAAGAAAAAGCCTAATCTTTGGTCTACTACTGTAAATAAAGAAATTATCATTGGAATTTTATTTTCACAGATAGCGTTAAAAGACATATTTTTAATGTAAGGCATTCTCCACACGCGTATGCTTTACCTACATTAGTGAATGACAGTGATTTTACCATTTCATGAGTTTTTCAGTAAAGATTCGCGAAAATAAAACCCTCGCAAAATTTTCCAATACATTACTTACCTATTCAGGTAATCTTTGATATATTTTGGTAGTAGCAAGCTTAGTCTTGCATTGTAGTTTGTATAAACAGAATTATTCACATTGAAGTGATACTCATCCGGACCCATTACACCTGAAACATATTGTATATGTAAATCATGAAATGCAACCAAAGAATAAGTCATTATGATAGTGAACATGTGGGGTCTTTACAATCCACTCTGTCAACCTGCTTAACCTTTTGAAGTTGCCGTCTGCTTACCTTTTTCAAAATTGTTTTCAAGACTGTTTGCAAAATAATCAGCAGCAGACAAATGCAGCTGCTAGCTCCCTTTGCTGCAGATTAAGAAGATCTTAAATGAGTGCTTCCCTTATTGCTGATATAGAGGATCTTACATGAGCGCTTACGTTTTATTGATTTCATTAAACAGGTTGGAGAAAGAGATAAATAGAGAATACTAGGTGAGTGTCTTTTGATATCAAGTTTACCAGGCAAGGCTTTGAGAATGCTTGTTGACATCGCGAGGCTTGCCGAGATATGGAGAATACTAGGTGAGTGTCTTTTGATATCAAGTTTACCAGGCAAGGCTTTGAGAATGCTTGTTGACATCGCGAGGCTTGCCAAGATATAGAAAATACTAGGTGAGTGTCTTTTGATATCAAGTTTACCAGGCAAGGCTTTGAGAATGCTTGTTGACATCGCGAGGCTTGCCAAGATATAGAGAATACTAGGTGAGTGTCTTTTGATATCAAGTTTACCAGGCAAGGCTTTGAGAATGCTTGTTGACATCGCGAGGCTTGCCAAGATATAGAGAATACTAGGAGAGTGTCTTTTGATATCAAGTTTACCAGGCAAGGCTTTGAGAATGCTTGTTGACATCGCGAGGCTTGCCAAGATATAGAGAATACTAGGTGAGTGTCTTTTGATATCAAGTTTACCAGGCAAGGCTTTGAGAATGCTTGTTGACATTGCGAGGCTTGCCAAGATATAGAGAATACTAGGTGAGTGTCTTTTGATATCAAGTTTACCAGGCAAGGCTTTGAGAATGCTTGTTGACATCGCGAGGCTTGCCGAGCGATTCAACATGCGTTCTCAAAGCCGAGCCTGGTAAACTTGATATCAAAAGACGCGAACCTGGTATTCTATTTATCAGTTTACCCATTGTTGAACACTCTTCAAACTAGCGATTATGACGTACTTTTTCGTTTTTGTGTTGATTCAGCGTCATTAGGGACGTCATTCAAAAAGTGCAACGTCATCATGACCTGATAAAGGTAACATGCCGTGAGATAGGAAACGTTTATTAGTTTATGTTGAAGTAATTCAGTTAATATTAGGGGTGACTGATAAAATGCAAGGCTTGACGTGTGGTTGTTTACATGCTGACGTCTGTATTGAGTATGCACAGCCTAGTGTCACTGACTCAGTCTGTGTTTATGCACAGGAGCTTGGAGTTCGATCCTTAAATCACTTCCAAACCTTAAAACCGAAAATAACATAATGTCACTAAGTAATAACATTGTGTGAGCTTTTGGTTTTGAGGCTATATACAATGATAGAGGTGAGATAAAGACAGAACTTCAAGCTCCTGTGGTTCATGTAAATATTTAACCATGTGAAGAACGACTCAAAATCTCGTCAAAAACATCATTAGCAATGTAGCATCGAGCTATCAAGTCAATCTAGTGAAATAAAATCTTAATATTACATATAATTACATAACTTGTCAACATTGGGTATCTGCAATGCTTATTTAAATATACGTCATGTTGTTGGAATGTTTTTTGATTGACCAGATACTTTTCTATTCGGGAGGGCTCGGAGCTGGGAGGGCTTGGATCTAATTGGAATGTGTCGGGAAAACTCAGTATAAAATTAGCTATAAACATACAGAATCAGACTCATTTAATATTCCTGAATCCATATAATGTTGAATCAGACTCACCTAGTATTTCGTAAGTGCCATCTTTGGCTAAGGTACTTCGACTCTTCCAGTACCTGGCTATGTCTAATGCCAGTTCAATGCCTAAGTCTGTGTCTAAGAACTGAACGTCGTGTGTAGCGTAGAGATATTGTCGTAATGCATAGGAGACGTCAGCGGTTATATGTATCTGGTACCTTGATGTGTTCCCTGCCCACTTTGGTGTAACCTCAATACCTGGAAAATAACTAAATTGAAAGAGCTACAGACAAAACGACACTAACCCTTATAGTATTAATGACATGATCTTAACCCTTAAAGCGCCACCTATAATTTGCAGCAGACGACAATTTCAAATTTTGTCACGTTTTCAAAATAACAAATAAGGCATGATATTTCTCGTGTAATATCATACCTTATTTTTGTCGAAAATTGGGAAAGATGTCGCAAAATTTGCCTTCTGCTGCAGTCTTGATTGGCGCTTTGAGGGTTAAAAAACAAGTTCTTTTGAAAAATAAAAAACCTACAAAATTTTAAAACAGCAGACTTTTCCATTAAATCAGGCTGGCCTACAATTTGTTTATTTGTGGCAAAAATGGTTGTACATTATTTCTATAGTTTCATGGTAATGAATCTTACAGCTTGGACATTGCCTGATAATAGTACGTGAATATCGAAGACTATAGTTCCTTCCAAAACCATGTAACTATCTTCATCCCCTTATAAGGTGGGTTGGGATTATATGCGATTGTTACAAAATAGTATTTGTTCGTAGAACTTGAGTATACAGCAATTATTTACATATCTGTTGTACCCTTAGAATAGTAATACATGACTTTTCAAATAACTATGGAACCCACAAATTATAAATATAATATTTATTTTACAATACATGAAAAAGTGCAGAAGGGTTCAGCTGCTTAAAATAGTGAAAAAAGCTTAGTACCTGATACTCCTTGTTCCCATGGATACTTCACTCCATCGTGACCACTATCGATAGCATTCTGCCTTACTCTACCAAGTACACGAGTTCGGGAACCAATCATCATTCGCGCCATTTCAGGATGGAAGATCATGATTGGTGGCATCATCCACGTGTCCATATCCCAGAACACGTGACCTGCATAGTCATTGGCCGGTCCTCCTGGTTTGTTTTTGATTGACAGTCCACCACGTGACAACCCACCTTGAATGTAGAAAACATACAAAATAATTTGAAGCAATACACGAATACAACATTATCCCAATCACAACTGCAGCAGATGACAAATTTTGCGACATTATTCCTAATTTTCAAAATAAATAAAGTAGGATATTTGATGATAATCGTCTGCCAGCAGACGATTCTCATGAAATATCATGCCTTATTAGTTATTTTTGAAAAAGCAGCAAAATTTGAAATTGTCGTCTGCTGCAAATTATGGGTTAAAACGCTAAGACATTGGCATGTGTATGCAAAATTTACTAAATATATTTATATTGGCCGGCGTACTGAGTATAAGGTTTTAAATAAAGTAAAAAAGAAGGTAAAGATCAGGAGTCGATAGAATCAAGTACTACAACTGACAATATGAAAATTGACAAAACACAAGAAACATCAGCCCTTTCCCAGGAAGTGATCACAGGGCTGCAAAGAACAGACAAGACAGCATAACAAAGACAAACATGTTAGATAAATAACAAAAAAGAATCCACAAAAGAAAGTAAGCTTGGAATGGTCAATACAAAAAAAACTGGTACATGTTTAACGGTACCAACTTTACCGTTGGTCCTGGTGTGCAAAGGTACAGTTCATAATCCATGCCTTTTGGCAGAACGAATAGGACTTCAATAAATCCTTTGTCTTCTGCCTAACGACTCTTCTATTATTCAATTGAAAGTTTAACTCTTGTATCAGCCCAGTGCACACCAGAACCTTAACATTACCATGCGGGGGGGGGGGGGGGGGGGGGGGGGGGCAAAGGGGTTTGGGACAAGGGGTTGGGACCCCCCTGGAAAATCACAAATTTTATAGGGTTCCTTAGCAATACTGGTCCGGATCCCCTGAAAAAAGCCAGAATTCGATGTTGGGTTTGACGGATGATGCCCCGGTTTTAGTGTTATCTGGATCCTCTATCCTCCCCTAAAAATAGGGGAGGGGAACCTTCTAACAAAACTTTCTGGATCCGCACAACATGAAAATAGAAAATTAATACATCTTAGAATAAATGAAATACAATCAGAACCAGAAAGTAACTTAGCATTGTTGTTTTAAGAAGTAGCTAGGTATTGTTGTTTTAAGAATTTACTAAGGCATTGTTGTTTTCTCATGAGTAAAAATCACTGTCACAAACTGTAAATTCAGAAATTTTCGCGAAACTTCGCGCATGCGGAGTTTCGCGAAATAAAACCCTCGCGAAATAGCGAAAACTCTTTGTCCTTTACTGATGTTTGTAAATCATGCCGTAGTCGCGAATTTTTACCGCGGCAAATATGTTTTTTAACACTATTCGCGAAAATAAAATTCTCGCGAAAATTTCCGAATTTACAGTACCGAATACCAGCTGGGTGAATGAGTCACAAACCTGGACTAAACCATGAAAGGACAATAATGGGTAATACATCTAGAATAATCCCATGGACGCATCAACGGGTTTCATTCCTTGAAAAAAAGTCCATTGAAAGCCACAACGTAGCAGATTTTTTTTTAAAAAATGGTTACACGCGTAAAGAACGTTCACAGAAGTGAATTAATGGGTCACATATCAGGGATAGTCACTTTACTAGAAAAATGAATCGAAAGGAAACAACGGATGACATATGATAAACTCCGCAGAATTGTATCAAAGGATCACGTACCTGATTCATGTGAAGGTTCATAGAAGATATCAATAGATCACATACCTTAAAACAGTCAATAGAAGGGCTGTTATTGGCCACGTACTTTGATAAAGCCAATAGAAAGGTCTTAATTAGCCACATACATGTATCTGAAGAATGTCCATAGAAGGGCATTAAGGTCACATACCTAAAGAAAATCTATAGAATGTAATAATTGGGACACATACCTGCTAAAAGTCCTTAGAGGGGCAATAGTGTGTCATATAACTGGTGAAATTCACATACCTGAAGACAGGGTGACATACCTGGTGAAAGTCCATTGAAGTGTAATTATGGATCACATGCAAGAATAAAGTTTATAGAAGGACATTAATCAGTCATAACTGGAGAAAATCACATACCTGAAGACAGGGTAACATACCTGGTGAAAGTCCATTGAAGGGTAATTATGGATCACATACCTTATAAAAGTCCATAGAAGGACAATAATGGGTCATATGAACGAGAAAATCACATACCTGAAGACAGGGTGACATACCTGGTGAAAGTCCATAGAAGGGTATTAACGGATCCTCCTCAGAAGGCAAGGAACAAAGTATATTGTACATTGCTGCATTGATATCTCTGGCCAGATCTACGTTGTCTTCCACTTCCATTTTACCACCAAACTGCCATAAATTTGACATCGCCTGTAATGTAGAGAACGTAATGGATAGAATCACTAAATTCTAAATGGCTGCAAAAAGGAAGGAATGTAAACTGATAAAATATGAAAATCTCGTTCGTTGCCAAATATAGGTGGTATGTTACATAATAAGGTAACCTACAGTCTCAAACGATGATATATTAAAAGCGGCAGGATGGAGCTCAATTTTGTGTCTATTAAATGCCTGTTCGATTTTAATAAGTTCAATCAAGTAAAATTGGACACCAATGACCACGCATTAAGACTCAATGGTAGAGTGCTAGACTTAAGATCTTGGGATCACTGCTTCTAGCCACACCGATTGCCAACCTGAATAAAAATACCACTATAAATTAATACCAGCTGTAACAAATGCTTTCTACTTAATATACCAGTAGATTATGACAATATGACAAAGATTGATATGGTCACTTTGGTCACTTGTCCTGTTATCTTTAGAAAATACAATTAAGGGAGCTCGTACAAATGATTTCTACCTATTTTACCAATAGTTTTGCCCTCTTGGCAGTGACTGATGTGATCACTTTTGCTCAACCCTTTCAACCTTCGAAAATACCACTAACAGTGATGGGAGTGACCACTAAGGCTTCAACCTTGGGTGTGGTCTCTTTGCTCCGACCTGTCAACTTTCTAAAACATCACTATGCTGATGGTGATAGGCGTGGCCGCTTAGGCTCCACCCTTTGGTGTGGTCTCTTTGCTCCGCCCTGTCAACTTTCTAAAACATCACTATGCTGATGGAAATAGGCGTGGCCGCTTAGGCTCCACCCTTTGGTGTGGTCTCTTTGCTCCGCCCTGTCAACTTTCTAAAACATCACTATGCTGATAGTGATAGGCGTGGCCGCTTAGGCTCCACCCTTGGGAGTGGTCTCTTTGCTCCACCCTGTCAACTTTCTAAAACATCACTATGCTGATAGTGATAGGCGTGACCGCTTAGGCTCCGTCCTGGGGTGTGGTCTCTTTGTTCCACCCTGTCAATCTTCGAAAACACCACTATATTGACAGTAAAAGGCGTGGCCGCTTAGGCACCAACCCCTGGTGTGGTTTCTTTGCTCCGCCCTGTCAACCTTCGAAAACACCACTGTACTAACAGAGATAGGCGTGGTCGTTTAGTCTCCACCCTGGGGAGTGGTTTCTTTGCTCTGCCTTGTCAACCTTCGAAAATAACACTGTACTAACAGGAATAGGCGTTGCCTATTAGCCTGGGGTGCGGTCTCTTTGCTTTGCCTTGTCAACCTTCGAAAACACCACTATACTGGCAGTGATATGTGTGGTCGCTTAGGCTCCACCCTGGGGTGCGGTGTCTTTGATCTGTCTTGTCAACCTTCAAAAATATCACTATATTGAAAGTGATAGGCATGGCTGCTTTGGCTCTACCCTGGGGCATGGTGTCTTTGCACCGCCTTGTAAATTTTTAAAAATACCACTATAATTACCCTTAGCCTGCAAATATTTTGTTCTGAAAATGTTGTATAGTTGTATTTTCTGCATATATTCAAATGTATTCCAGAATAGTTTTATCATGGAAGCTTACACTATTCGGAACCCTAATCGGATTAGGAGCAGTCTGGGTTCCACTGATATAACGCGCGTTTCATACGCAACTGAGCATGAAACTTATCCTGCTCATAAATGTTAAAATGCCAATAATTATTGGCATTTTAACATTTAATAGCAGGATAAGTACAACATGTAAGTGTTTTAGGCACGGAATAAGCGTTTTTTTTTCAGTATTATTCTTTCTATGACCAGTTGAAATTACGTATTTAGTTGAGCATGAAAATTTGGTATATGCTCCAGGCTTGATCTGGTTCAATTATATTTAAGTAAAGACTACCAACGTACATAAGCATGCGAGATAGCAGAAGGCAAATAAATGTGAATGTCTAGAAAAGGGTTAACAAATACTACCGTATACTTACAGAAAAATGATCAATAGTAATGTCCATATGATACCGTGTCGATGCCATTGCGAGTTTAAAGTACTTGAATGCGTCTGTCTGATTAGTACTCAATGACGTCACAAACAGTTTATTTGTTACGTTCTGATCAAAGTTCAAAGTCATGGTATTTGGTACTTTCGTCCAGTAATGGTGAAGCTCTGTCTTAGGCATTCCTTCTAGCTCTGTAGCCTTAATATGTCCATGAGCATAACTGAAAGAAAAGCATTGTCTGCGCAGGCGCGATACTCAAAGAATCGACCTGTCGGCTAAGGCACATCACGACTGAAAAATCGGGTTTGTGTCAATACGCGATGTGCATTACCCAAAACACTACGTTAAAAAAAGTAGCTAGCACTGAATGGCTTTAAATAATCCGTTTATGGAGACATCAAGTAGCCTTTGCTAGCCAAACTATTACAATGATTGGTATTACAGTATTTAGCGATATAATAATACTATTTTCTACACTTAAACATATTTTGAAACATGCCCCACATGGCCAGGTCAAAAAAATGGTTTCAGTGACGCGTGATGACGCAGCTTAATAACAAGTTTGAATCAAACAATCGGGTTGATGACGCTATCGGTAAACAAATATGTCGCACGCATCCATAATGCTCAAATCAGATATGCCAGTATGCGATAGTCATGCCACCTAACAGTTAGATATTAGAAAGAAAAGTGAATACTGGAATGGGATCAATCTATGGATTGGTCCATTGCAAATATCCGCGCTGAAATAATATATTTTACCTTGACCTTTGTCACCCTCGACCTTTGTCTCCCAGGTCATACCAGCAATTCAAAACCTTTGTTGTTTTCTGCACACCAAATATTGGCGTAGCTCCCATAACGCAGTTACGCACGTGCGTAATAAACATAGTAGCATTCAAGGAAGGTCACCTTATGTGGTAAAAGTGATTTTCCATATCATAAGGAACTGCTTTTAAAGGAAAGATTTTGCTCCCTTCGGGAGCCAATTCTTCCCTTTAAGAGAGGTTCCCATTTTGAAAAGAGGCACAATTGAAGAGAACCACTGCTTGATCAAGTAGTCTGCCTTTAATGTGCGTAACTTTTTCAGAGTTCTTGCAATGCTCTTGCCAAATGCATGTCAACTTGTCCAAAATATGACTCACTTTTATCTAAAGGTTGGCGTTACAAGCAATATAGAAAATTAGGTATTTGTGACCTTTACCTTTAAAACTCAGGTCATATCAACAGTTCATTCGGGAAATTCCGGCACAATTCGAAAATCGAATCAAGCCTGGGGTGTTCGTAAGGCGCATTACGGGTAGTTCTATGTACGAAAAAAGCTCCATTTTGTTAGCCTGAAAAGGCGTAAGGAAAATTAGATTTTTAGCATGTGAGATCAGTCCTATTAAAATCCATTTTTCTGATCAACCGAAAAGTTTAATTTATTTTTTAGCAGAATAAATGAAATTTATGACTTTTTCAATAAAATATCGCTATAGACTGTAGACTTATAGCACGGCTGACAATCTGTCGAATGCGAAACCGGCGGTTCAGCAAAGACATCTGGGCGATTAATTTCCGGTTTCACAAAGGTAAACAAACAACGAGTGCTCGCGTTTGAAAGCCGTTAATTTGAACTAAAATGAATATTTTTGAAATTAAGAGTGCTATTTTGTCAGTTGTATATCGTTTTCTTCGTGCACCAAAGGATATGGATAGGTGTTTCCTCGTTGTTATGATATTTATTCCGTCCCGTGAAACACCTGTTAAGATGAGGAAAATATGGGATAAACACGACGATATTTTGCTAGTTCTGACAATTATTGCCTTGTGGGCTACAAAAAAGACGTCATGCTGAGTGTGTATATAATGCGGGGGGTCTGTAATAACTCCACATTGGCGTAGGGTATTACATTTTGCAGATTTATAGGCTAATTCGATCTCAAGTTTTTGGTTTCGCATGTAAATGTTCCATAAGGGTTGAAATAATTCCGTCATATTTCAATGATTACATGCCGAACCAGGAACAATCTTTCCTTTCAATAAATATTCTTAAATATGCTAAACGCTGGGTTAGTTGGGGCGCAATCGCCGACTTACGAAAATATAATTCAAACAATAAGACAGTGAGTTTGTTTTCATCGAGACTCACTGATAATGGCAAAATGCTTTATTTTCCTTTGTATTTTTGGCGACCTTGACCGTGTTGAAACAGGAGTTTCGGAGGAGGGAATAAAATCCTTGAAAGCCTTGTCGAAATCAAGTAAATTACTTTGGCGTGTCAAAACACTAATTATTAACTGACAAAATAGTATTCTAAGATTTTTGATTTACTTTCTGTATAAGTAAATATCCATCATTAAAATTGGAACAGGTACACTTTGTCTACCTTTTGCGGATCCTCTTTGCGAAACCGGAAATTAATCGCCCGGATGTCTTTGCTGAACCGCCGGTTTCGCATTCGACAGATTGTCAGCCTTGTATAGGAAAGCAAGGGTTATAGAACATATATAATCCATACAATAAACAATTTTATCTTACTGTGCTACTGCCCACTTCATAATTTTATCTCACTGTGCTACTGCCCTAAGTACTGCTAACTTCAACGACGCTAACTTCATTCGTCCATCCGCCGAAATCATTGTAAGGTCTCCGAATAATACAACATAAAAAGGATACCCAAAATAACAAGCTCATTTTTTCTAAAAACTTATGTGCAATGGTAGCAGGTATGCGCTGAGTCAAACCAAATGACAAAGTCTCAATTAAAAGTTCCGATAAGCAAGATGATTTTGATATTGGTGTAGTTAATTTCCCTCTTCTTGACAGAGATTATAAGAATCCATCATGAGTTTGAGGGTTGGATAGAAAAATCCATCCCGATGATCACTGATTGGCATCACGAGGCTTGCCGAGTGATGACAAACGGTGATCCCGGGGGATGGATCTTTCTATACCATCCTCACACAAATAATGGATATTTTTTCTTGCTCACAACTAAATACGACATTCTATATTTTTAAAAAAGGCCCCCAGAAGCCCAGGGGGTGGGGGGGGGGGTACACTGATATTTTCATACTCTTTATATTTTGAATTTCAATATTTTTGGGGTTTTCAGAAAAAGGAATGTTATTTGGGGATATGAAGATTTTATGGATATTTTTTTGGGGGGTCATCACAAAATTGGACTATATTTAGGGGTCATTTCTATGCATTTTATGGTATTTTCTTTAGGTAAACGGTAAATGCTGGGCACGAGCCTTAGTAACATATGAAGAAACAATGAGAGTACCCCCCCACCCCGGCCCAGAAGCTTCTGAATCATAGCATGATGACGCCAATTTAATAACAATGACGTCACTTGTCTTCCAACGTGCGGCTGTTCGATTTTTTTTTTATCTTTCCCACTGGTTGTTATGGGGTATATGAGATAGAATGTTCTCAAATGGTTAAAAACAGCAGAAATCTCTATCTTTCTTATGCTGTTATGGTGTATATAGGCCTATATATAACAGTTTGTTCATTGTATGAGGGTATGTTCACATGTTAGACTAGTTACTTAAGAAATAAATGTTCGACTGCTACGTTTATACTAAAACAAGAGTTTCGATATCATACACTTTGTAAAGCATTTTCTAGGTTCTTTTACAAACTCTGCGTGATTGTTAAATGCAATGTTGGTTTAAATTGAAGAAGATTGTTGTTTCTAATAATTTTAGCACAGTTCATTAAAATAATTTCCCATTATAAAAAAATTGGCTATAACATAAATGTATTGCAACAGACTGCATGCTTGGTAGTCAACCCAATCACGGTTGGCAACTGCTTTCTTCTTTAATTGCACGCCGGTGGGTCGGACTTCAGACTCTATGATGGTTCCGACTTAAAGACTTATCTATTGATGAGATGGTAGGGGCCTGATGCTTTGGCTGTTTGTCAGGCCCACCGGGGTTTACCTGTTGGATTTCTTTTGCTCCGGTATTCAGTTTTATTTAGTGTTGAGTCCTTATCTTTGCTTTATCTCCTTGTTATATCTTGATTTATATGTTTTAGGAGATGATGCATTGATAAGTTAGGGGTCTTTCATGCAAACCAAATATCTATGTGTCTTGATCCACATCTGAATTAAGGGTGAGGTTGGCGCCGTTAAACCGGTTTAAGCCCTCCAGTAAAATATTTTACTGACCGTTCCAAGGCAGTACTTCTTTTGTGGATCTTTTATGTTTTTGTTCTGTCTTGTGTTTGCTATGTCTTTGTGCGCGTCTGTTTATATGTGCTTTGTGGTCACCTGCTGGGAAAGGGCTGACCTCTGGCTCTCGTTTGTGGTGTCTACTGTGAGTTTGTCACTTTCCCATTGGTATCTTGGGTCAGGTGTGGTACTTGATTATATCGATTCCTGATCTTTGCACCCTTACTTACTTTAAATACTCTTCTGTAACTGTGTATAGCAGAGCCATTATTTTATGGTGATTTAGTCTATAAATAAAACAGTGTAGGGAAAAGTATGTTTAAAGGTTATATAAAAACGAGATATAACATTGTCCTTAAAGGCTGAATGAAATCCTTTCGAACGTCACAATACAGTGTTATGTACTAAAGTACTGTATAACTTTTGAGCGCGTCAACTCTGAATCTACAGAAAGGCAAAATTAGAACTTAATGAATTAAACATCCCGAGTAAACATAGCGGATCAAATCGACCCACCAGCGAAATGCAATCCAAATGGCGTTTCGCTGGCGGGTCAATCATGGCCCAACAACGTATCCTATAATGGCTAGATTACTAGTATTCGGCGTGCTCCTCGACTGGGGACATGTCGAAATCATCCGATGGCTCTCCCGCATTCAACATCAGTGGAACGGTCAGATTTCCTTCTGGTCCATTTTCTAATCGCTTAATAGCTACTACAGATAGTAACAGTCGGGTATATCTCCTGTGAGCGAACTGATACACCGAAGCATGGAACGAGGGAGTCCATACATCTATTGCAAACACACCTGGAAGAAAACAGTAAAAGCAACGTCATATTGACGTCGATGTGACGTAATGACGCATCTGCATATGATATTGTTTCGAGTAAATGCGTTTGCTGGGAAAGGATTTATTAGAATATTTGGCTGGCCTACCGGTCCAATATTATAACCAATCATACCCCAGAAAACACATTACCTCGGCGTCATATCGACGTCGATATGATGTAATGACGTATCGGCGTATGGCGTTGTTCCGAGGTTATGCGTTTGCTTGTAAAGGATTTGTTATAGAACCATTGGGCAGGCCTAACAGCCGAATCTTATGACAAAGCATTCCCATGCAAACACATTACCATGGCGTCATATCGGTCGTCGATGCGATGTAATGACGCATCGGCGTATGACGATGTTCAGCGGTATTGAGTTTGCGTTTCCCAGCCCAGCCCTATAGTATAACAAAGCATAACCCAGTAAACACATAACCTCGGAGTCATATCGACGTCGATGCAATGTAATAACGTATGGGCGTACGATGTGGTTCGTTTGCTTGGAAATGCTTTGTTATAATAATGGACAAGCACATGAGAAATCAGTACTAATCGCATATGCGCAAATGTCTCTTATAAACGAACGTGCTGACGCATCCAGGTAAGCTACAATGTAGACTGGCTCCAGTCCTTAAAACAATTTTTCATCAATGTGCAATATCTTATACTTGTAGCCAGTCTAACTCTGATGGCTCTGTTTTAAAACAGAGCCATCAGAGATAGCCTGGCTATAAGTAAAAGATATGACACATTGATGGAAAATTGTTTTAAGGACTGGAGCCAGTCTAGCTACAATGAAGAAGTCTAAATTTTGGCATGTGCCTTCAGCTACACCCATGCTTCGTGAATGCAAGCAGTCAAGGTTCTCTGGCATAGGTTTTACAGATTACTGACGCGATAAATACCGAAATCTCACACACTGTCCCAATTCCAGACTATTTCGGGTATATTTCTAAGGAGATAACTGGATTCAAAATTTTCATTTGGGGAGGTACATCGTCGAATATACGGTCGGAAATTTAGTTTTACGGCGACGCGCGACCCTATACCCGACGATATACCTCATCAAATGTAAATTATGAATATGGTTATCCCCGCTCTAATGCGTCTCCAATTGGAGCGTTGCAAGCCGAATAAAGCCGCACGTCGTGATGAAATTAATGACGTCAAACAACGTTAGACAGTATATCGCAGGATATACACTCAGTGGCCATTGGTGAGTTCCCAAATCAGCTTGCAAGAAATTGACAAAAATATAGTCTGAAACAATGGTGTTTTCTAGCCAATTAAGACAATATCCCCAAATGATAATTGCTCTGGATAAATAAACAGGGTATATATTTACGTCATCACCAAATTGAATGATGTCATCATCTGTTGCTATGATGATATTGTGTATCACAAACATTGGCTCCATTTCTTCAAAAAATATACCGGGTAGCCTGTGTTGAAAAATTGCTGTAAAATGTCAGATTGTAATACTTTCTATTGAAAATTAGCAGACATATTTGAAATGTTGTGGAACGCATTCTGTTTAACCTTTAAGGCGCCGATGGCAACAACAGAAGTCTTTTTTTCTCGTCTGCTGAAACGTTTAAGAAGCCTCTATGGCAAAAGTGTGGACCCAGATTATAGGAGCAGTCTGTTCTGAGTCCACGCTGTTTGTATTCTATACCTATTTCGTCAGGAATGTTAGGCAATTATTTGCAGCAGACGACTTCAACAGACGAAATTTTCAGATGCATTTTTTTCTTGGCGCTTTAAGGGTTAAGTTCAAATTAGTATAGGCACTGAAACTAAAATAATGCAGAACAGAGAACTGGACGGAAATAATGCCATGAAAATGATCCGACTGCAGTAAAACAAACTAAAGAAACAAATGCAGGAATATGGGGTATGTATGTTTTCTGAGGTATCATAACAGTGTTCTGTTTGAAAATAATATATATTTTAATAAATGTTGATGGATATAAGCTATAGTTGGACCCTAAGAAAATCTGCTGATTTTCACTTTCAGTCCTGATATTGGTGTCACAGGCAGCATAACCAGTTATAAAATTATTTTTAGTTGAAAGTACCACTTGGTGTTCCATTTTTTACCGAAGATTTATTTTCTAAGTAGAACTATCCAATAATTTTGTATGAAAGTTTGGGTACCCCCTAGTAAACAAAATTTGACCCAGGGTTTAGGTATCGCTGGGTGGTGTCGTTTCGATTTGAAAGAATGAAGCATTCAGAGACGTATTGCCTCAAACACTCATATATACAATGTAGACCGAGAAAGCCTGATACTTGTTGCTAAGTAACCATATGGATTCATTCAATAGTTTATATTTTTGTGTCAGAGGTACAAATACCCCATTCACCCATAATATGACGGTGAATAAATTAGGAAGATGTGAACCCAAATCAAATTTTCAAATTGTTTCAAAAATCAGGGGTGGTCGAAATGAATGCCACACACGACCTCTAGTTGATATTATTTCTATAATAATCTACCCCATTCACCCATTATATGACGGTAAATAAATTAGGTTGATGTGAACACATCTTGTTCACAGTCCACGATTATAACATAATAGCACCATTATCGCCAAAAATATATAGAAAATAAGCAATATCTGTAGTCATATAGAACCCAAATCAAATTTTCAAATTGTTTCAAACATCAGTGGTGGTCGTAATGAATGCCACACACGACCTCTAGTTGATATTATTTCTATAATAATCTAGCATTCTTAAGTTGAAAAATAGCAAATAGATCTAGTGATCTTTTTAAAATTTCAGATAATTTGCATTCCTCGTTTTCAAATTATCCAAATTTTAAATGTACTTATTTGTTGGCAAATGAAACAAAGTTCGCCATTTTGGGAACTCACTAATGGCCACTGAGTGAACTATCGCATTTTGACGTTATCCAATCAGATGTCGTCTTACAAAAGCAAGTGCATTAGAATCAAGGTTGACAGGGCGAAGCCTCAGCGACCTAAGCTATAGTTGGATCCTAAGAAAATCTGTTAACTTTCACTGTCAGCCCTGATACTGGTGCCAAAGGCAGCATAACCAATTATATAATATTTGTGTAATAATTATTTTTAGTTGAAAGTACCACTTGGTGTTACATTTTTTACAGAACTTTTACTTTATTATTTTTATTTTTGGTTCAGGGGTACAAATACCCCATTCACCCATAATATGGTGGTGAATAAATTAGGAAGATGTGAACCCAAATCAAATTTTCAAATTGTTTCAAAAATCAGGGGTGGTCGAAATGAATGCCACACACGACCTCTAGTTGATATTATTTCTATAATAATCTAGCATTCTTAAGTTGAAAAATAGGAAATAGTGATCTGTTTAAAATTTCAGATAATTTGCATTTCTCGTTTTCAAATTATCCAAATTTTAATTTTACTTATTTGTTGGAAAATGAAACAACATTTGCCATTTTGGGAACTCACTATAATTGCCACTGAGTGAACTGTCGCATTTTTGACGTTATCCAATCAGATATCGCGTTACAAAAGCAAGTGCATTAGAATATCCAATCAGATATCGCGTTACAAAAGCAAGTGCATTTCTAATGCACTTGCTTTTGTAACGCGATATCTGATTGGACAACGTCAAGGTTGACAGGGCGGAGCCTCAGCGACCTAAGCTGGTGCCTTGTTATCGTCTCAATCATCTCAATTCCTAGATAGGTTGATCTAAGGGGGTGAACCAGACAATCAGCGACCAGGCCCATTGCTGTCAGAATTAAAATGCATAAAAACAATGTAAAAATGTCTGTTTTTTGTTGTTGTTGTTGTTGTTTTTACAGTTCAACTATAGGACCTGACCTCGAGGTTATAAAACTTGAGCACAGTCTCAGACTCAAAATAAAGTGCAATAAATGGCTGCTTGTGGACACGTGTCCGCAAGCAGCCAATCATTGCGCTTTATTTTGAGTCTGAGAATGAACTCAAGTTCTATAACCTCGAGAGTCAGATTTACACACTATTTTTGGAATTTAGATGGCTTTCAGGCCCTATGACAATGTTGATAAAATAATACAGTCGCATTTTGGATTTATTGCGATAGAGATATGAGCCTTTTCCCAATATTGTTTCTAAATTTCTTAAAAAAGCATTTTGCAATTTTTGCGAAAGAGATAATCCTTTTCCAAATGTTGATTCTTATATTATCTTCAGGATAATACAGTAACGTTTATCGACTTTCTATTAACCCTTAAAGCGCCACCTATAATTTACAGCAGACGACAATTGAAAATTTTGCCGCTTTTCAAAAATAACAAATAAATAAGGCATGATATTTCATGAGAATCGTCTGCTGGCAGACGATTCTCATGTTATTTCATACCTTATTTTTGTCGAAAATTGGGAAAGATGTCGCAAAATTTGTCGTCTACTGCAGTTGTGATGTGACGCAGTTGTTTAAGGGTTAAATACCGAAATGGACAAAAGTACTGATGTTTCGCACCATCATACATATTTAACGAATACTCCCTAGACCAGTTGCCACTCAGTGCCGTTACGTTGATGTCAATGGCCATAGTCGACGATATTCTAGCTCTGCTGCTATTGTCCTCACGGCCATTGAATAAGCCATTCATGTAGATCGTGTCTGATAGGACGTTCGTAGCCACGTGACCATTTCCAATTGGTGGATGAAATCTGACGTCATTCGGAAGCCTATGGAGAAGAATGAAGCAGCATTTACTCATTGCATGCTGGATTGTATGCTGTTGTTGTTGTTTTTTCGTTTTTTTTTGTTTGTTTTTTTTGTCTTTTGTTTTGTCTTTTGTTTTCTTTCAAAAAAGGTTTTTATTTAATGCCATCAATGTGTCAAGCATACTAAGTATAATATACATTCTATAAAAACACTGCACGTGTTTACTTGTGTTTCACACTAAAATACCAACGTTTTACAAGTGTTCTCACAGTAAATAGTAATGTTTTGCTAACGTTTCGAGCTTCTTGGTTGAAAAATGCTAGTGATTTCACATGGTGGCAAATACTATCTGAGAGCATGTATTACATTATTGAATGACTTATAGTGGACAGGTCGTATATAAAAAGAATGAGCCAAAATTAACGTCATTTTTATCAAAAAACTTACATTCTTAACCTCCTATGAAAGACTGAAAACGCAGGTGTTTTCCATGTGTTTCCCATGTGTTGTGGACTAAAACAACCGTGTTTATGTGGCGCCATCCTTTGTCACACACAATTACGCCATTTTGACAGCACGGAAAAAATGCCCAATAACTGTTGGTAAAAATCGCTACAAATTGTCTGTTTGTGAGGTTGTTGGTAGCTCAAAAAGACAAGGCGAAGAAAAGAAATTACGACTCAGGGCGAAAGAATTGTCTGAGGAAAGGAGCTGTGGACAGGATAAAGCAATTGTTATGAGGAAAGATGGGAATGATACATTGGTCTACTCTAAACTTTTCTGTGGTGGTAAGTTAAATTTTATCAATATTCTAATGTTTATTCCCCATTTTACCCAAATGACGAACTGCCGCTTATGAAAAAACTTAACCCTTAAAGCGCCAAGAAAAAAATGCATCTGAAAATGTCGTCTGGTGAAGTCGTCTGCTGCAAATAATTCCCCAAAATTTCTGGCGAATTAAGTATAGAAGCAAAAAGCGTGGACCCGGAACAGACTGCTCCTATAGGAGAAGTCTGATCTGGGTCCACCCTGTTTGCCATGTATGCTTCTTAAACATTTCAGCAGACGAGAAAAGCAGACGACTTTTGTTGCGATTGGCGCATTAAGGGTTAAAAGTCCATTAGTCTACTGAGATTAGATCTATTTTATGTACGCCTTATGTTTTGTATTGTTTACGTGAACGTGTGAACTTAAATATTTTATCCCCCCCCCCCCTTTCCCACACCAACCTTAACCATTTTCCTGAAGATACTGGTTGTGACCGAAACTTAACATTATTCCGAGAGGAGATTCATAAGTATTGTTTGGAATTAGATCAATCAGTCTAATGAGACTATGTCTCTTCCCCCCCCCCCCCCTCAACACCCTCCCTTCAAAGTGCTCAGGGTTTCTATTAAATCATTCAGTCAATGAGTATTTGCCAGATGACATGAATAAATCTAATATTAATTTATCTGCGGATGCACAGGCCGTTGTTCGCATGCAACAAATCAGGTTTTCTCGTGACGGGCGCATATATCTTTTAATCAATCAATCAATCTATCAGCTTTTTCCTACGAGAAATCAGAATATACCTTTATCAATCAATCAATCAATCAATCAATCAATCAATCAATCAATCAATCAATCAATCAATCAATCAATCAACTAATCAATAGCTAACGCTTACGTATCAGATTTCAGGAGATATCTTGGATCAGCACTACTACATGAAGATAGGTGGAACGTCCCCCAAAACACTCCAACATAGTATATGATCTAAAAATATACAGAAAGAACTTTATTTTCAAGTCCAAAAGGCTATGAAGACCATGAGGATACTAACAACATATGCAGCGTCAATCAAAAGTTACCAGGCAGTTAATTAGGGTAAACTCCGGTATATTCGGACAGACAGCTTAATTCGGACAGCGACCTTGTTTGTTTCATATTTCAAATATTGAAATAAAAGTAAATTAACTATGCCAACAGTGAAAATCCTGATGAGACGGCTCCTTATCTCATCTGAATTTACACTGTTTGCAATTGTGTGTCCGAATTTTCCTGATGTCCGAATTTACCGGACTTTACCCTAACCTTTATTCTGCATTGAAAGTATCAAATTAATTCATGTTTGATAATTTCTGATAACTCCAAAAAGAAAAAAAACACATTTGTTAAAGTTAATGTGAAAAAATATCGATTGCTGGCCTTGAGGTTATAAAATTCTTTTCATACTCAACTCAACTGAGCATGAAATGTCAACTTCTTATTAAAGCTATACTGTCGGAAAATGAAGGGCTCTCTTTCTTTTAAAGTCCCAAAATTGTGCATAACAGGTATATCTTGCATGTTTGTTAAAGAGACTAAGTCTGCAACTATGAACATTTTATTAAATTTTTTATTTTATTTTTAAATCATTTGTAAACGTAGAATTAAGTTATGTTTTCACAATAAATCTGTTCACTATAGCTGAAAACTGCACGGAAAAGTGAATTATCTTATAGAACAGGTGTGTTTTTCTCGCGTTGGTTATTGTTTGCGTCCCTCCAATAATTATAAACAGGTTATTTTTTACATAAATGCTGTTGTTTTGATACTGATAATTTGTTAAGATTTACGAAATTGGTAAAATGTTTACCTGAATTTTAGCTATTTTACTGTGTTCTTGAAAAATAGAAACATTATTTCAAAAATTAAAAGATCAAAAGTTACAGACTATGCAGCTTTAAAACTTGCTCCAATACTCTCAGGCGCTGTATTTAGCATGCTTAAAATGTTAAAATCATTTTAACATTTATTGCGCAGGTTGAATTTCATGCTCAGCTGAGTTGAGCATGAAACAAATCATTACCAAAGGCCATATCAAAGCTGTGTTTTGGCTTTGCTTGTGATGGTGTTTTACTTCCCAATCAACAATTTTCAGCCATGTCGGGACGTTTTCCTGCCTTCCTAGGTTTAACCAGTACTAAGCAGAGGATAAAGTGTCTTGCTCAAGGACACAGCTCGGTGCCTCCAGTAAGCCTCGAACTAGGAACACTTCGATCCCAAGTCTAACGCTCTACCGCTGTGCCAATGCGCTAATCATTGGTGTACTTTTTGATTGTTTCTTCCCCGTTTCTTCATTACAGTAAAACCTGGGTAAAACGGCCACTCAAAAATAGACAAAACAAATATCTTAATGACAAATGGTAGCTTAATGAGGGTCAAAAGTATTGCAGATTGCTCCCCTTGGAGAATTCTGCAATACTTCTGACCTTGAATTAAACGATAATAGGTCTTGGAAACCAATTTTTGGTCATTTGAGAGTGGCCGTTTTACACAGGTTTTACTGTACATCATCGTAAACCTTCGAAAGATATGACGTTTGCACTTAAGCCTTAATGCGCCTATCGCAACAAAATTCGTCTGCTTTTCTCGTCTGCTGAAATGTTTAAGAAGCCTCTATGTCAGACAAACAGTGTGGACCCAGAGTCAGACTGCTCCTATATATAGGCCCAGTCTGTTCTGGGTCCATCCTGTTTGCTTCTATACTTAATTTGTCAGTAATGTTAGACAATTATTTGCAGCAGACGACTTCAGCAGACAACTTTTTCAGATGCATTTTTCTTGGCGCTTTAAGGATTAGCCCTATATAACAGTGGAATCTTCATTCAGTATGGAGACATGTCGTGCCTTTATTGTCGTGTGCTGACTTTTTTTATACTTTACTTTTTCATAAAATTAGTTCAGTAACACTATCTGAGTGTCAGTTAACGGTGATCTGGGTCCAAACTGTTTGCAAAGGTTAGCAGCAGACGACACTTGTAGGTAAGAGTAATATGGAGCCAAGTTATTTTTACTGTAAAGCTAGAACAAAAATATTCAAACCTGGAGCCTCTTTTGCCGCCAAAAATGCATTTTTTACAATAAAAACAATGCCACATACAAACGTACAGAAGGAATGGTTGGCGGGGAAATCAATCTGTTTGAGTAAGATAGATTAGGGTAGGGTTAATATACAAAAATATAACTTACGTTCATCCTTTATGTCTAATCAGTCACATTATGGAGATAAAACACATGCGTGCTTTACAACGTTGCTATCCATGTATAGGCCTGTTTCAAAATACTTATTACAGAAACCTTAATTGGTCCGTTGAGTTCTACTGAAGTTTGATGTATCATCAACCACAAACCAAATTGATTCTTATAATCCGCCATATGAACTAAGAATTTCGCAGACTGATCTGAATCTAAGCGAAAATTGCTAATCGGGCTAGCTTTGGTTATTATTAGCCCACTAATAAAAGACAAACACATTTGGTCAACAATGAAAGATAAGATAAATAAGTTTATTTCACAAGTCCAAAAGGCTATGCGGCCCATGAGGAAATATACATAACATAATAAATGGCATGTTGGACAGTGCAGTGACAAAGATACACATATGAGGCATGTATCCATACATAAATGCATTCACGACATGAATATTTGATACTTATCAAACTGCGCTCTCCATGCGCGGATCAAGAGGGGGATGGGGTTCGGGCTTCCCCATAGAATATTACAAATGGCTATAGGTTTCCTTAGAATTACTGGTACGGACCACCCTCGAAAAGCAATTTGACCCTGCGGGTCCAACTGTTTCTCGAGGGAGGTCGTAAACAGCCCGTGACAATTCGTTAATGACTAAAAAAAACTTTTCAGATCCCCCCCCCCCCGACGTAATTTTCTGGACCATTGAAACTGTACAACATAACAAGAAGGGCACAGTGGCTCAGAGGTAGAGCGTGCGATTTGACATCGATAGGCCCCTGGCAGGCCGTGACTGCGTCGCGAACTTTAAAATCACGACACTCTATCCCTGCTTAATATTGGTTCAACTCAGGGTACTTCCCGACATATCTGAAAAATGTTGACTGTGACGCAAAAGCATCCAAGCAAACAAAGCTACATACATGGTATTGCGAAAGACTTGAGTTGCCAACTATTCTTATCTGAATCTATTGCTCTATGGATTTATCAGCTTCTTGAAAAAGACGCGCGCGTGTGGGCGCGGACAAGTGGACAATCTACTAGAAACACACTGAATAAATCGATTCACTAACCCTTTTAATCTTAATATGCCATTTAAGATGAAAGCTGGGTACCAACAACTACTGTCCTGTCAGCCAAGCGTGACAGTGACTTGATGTTTTGCTTACAAAGTTATCAGGGACTTATAATCGATAGATCACATGTGTATTGATCCTATCCTTAGGATAGGATTAATACACAAGTGATCTATCGATTCGCGTAAGCTCAAGTGAAGTGTACATGTTAGTGATTTACTTAGCAATGGTAAACAAAGTATTACGTCACTGTCACTCTTGGGTGGCACGACAGTATAAATGATGAAAATAGGTCAGTAATATACGAATGCAACCTTTTATCAGAACTTCAATGAACAGTGATAACAAAACATTTGTCAACTTTGAGATAAATATACTTTCATGAAAAAGAAACTACGAGAGGCATTTGGAAAGTTCGCAGCATGGTCTTTTTTTCTCAGTAACCGATTTACAAAGCCTACCATATTTGGTATCATTTTAAAGAACTATCTTCCTCAATGTTATGGCACAAATTTCATGCAGATACGAAAATATTATTTTGAATAAATGTACTGAATGTATACTGGATTACGCAAAATTTCAGTGGAAAATATAACGCTACGGTTACCTGTTGAAAAGTGTGCAGAGTATTAACAATAGTTCATAAAAATAGATAGTTTTGTACCATTTGGTAGGCCACAATCTGGTTCAGTGATTATACAATTGATGACCGAGTAGGATTATACCGGAACAGCAATACCAAAACCGTTTAGAAAGCAAAGCAATGCGCTTATTTTTACGACACAATGCACATATACCTTGTAGTCCGCCATTTTATCTCAAACTCCTTATTTACAAAATACTAATATTTCATGAGATGAAGCAAAATATGATAAACGTAAATGATTTCAATGTAAATAAAGCTATTACTATTCAGTAAGTATATACTTTACATATATATTGCAGGTATGTATTCATTCTTCATTACATTGAAATCATTTACGTTTATCCCCAGTGAACCATTCGACGTCATCTGATCGTGACGATTACGTTCCCAGGTAAAACGTGTTTAAGACGTGATCGTCACCCCAAAAGCGTTACACTTTGAAAACGTCCAGAACCTTTAAATTCAATTTTCAAAACGTGCAGAAGACTAAATAAAAACCCTACATGAACACGTTTTTGTAACGTTTTGTTTAGTGTTCAAAACGTTTTTGTAACCCCATACCTGCCGTGGAACATTGCAAATCTTTAAGGAAAACGGTTTAAAAGTTGTAACTGTCTTTCTATATACGTACCCTGAACGCGATGGAGACGTTTCCACTAACACTATTTAAGACGTTTCCCTATAACACGTGTTCGTCACTCACAAAACGAATTGAAGACGTCAAATACGTTCGCATTTAGTTTTTAAAACGTGTTGAAGACCTAGCGAAACCCTTGTACGAGGCCGCTTTTATACCGCTTTGATTCGTGTTTAAGACATGATGGTTATCCCAAAACAATGACGTCTTCGTTTGGTGTTCAAACTGGGTTTACAACTGCATCAAAACATTATAAATTTGCAGTGAACTCGTTTGAAAAACGTGTGCTAGTGATTCCTAACGTGTCTGAGACGTTTTATTATCCAAGACGTGTGCGTCCATCCAAAAGCGGACGTCAAACACGTTTGCACATAGTTTTCAAATTGTGATGCAGTCCTAACGAAACCCTTGCATGGGGTGTTTTTATACCGTTTTGATTCGTGTTAAAGGCGTGATGGTAATCCCAAAACAATGTCGTCTTTGTTTGGTGTTCAAACTGTGTGTAAAACTATATCAAAACATATAAATCTGCAGTGAACTCGTTTAAAAAACGTGTGCTAGTAAAATTCCTGAACGTGACCGAGACGTTCTTTACACAAGACGTGTGCGTCACTCCAAAAACGTTACAAATTGAAGACGTCAAACACGTTGCATTTAGTTTTCAAAACGTTTTTTAGATGTCCTGCAGACGTCAGTTTTGCTGATAAACGTCTGAAACACGTGTCTCAGACGTCTTCGTCAACAAAACTTACAAAAGACGTCTTCGTCACCAAAACGTATGGTTCACTGGGTCATATTTTGCTTCACCTCATGAAATATTAGCATTTTGTAAATAATGAATTTGAGATAAAATGGCGGACTACAAGGTATATGCAGTGTGTTGACACTATATCTACCGTGTCTCTTCATAATTTTATATGACTGACTGACATACCTACATATATTCTAAAAGACTTTGAAAACGCATCACCCAGATTAAATCCTTTATTTCACAAACCCTGAAAATGTCAGCAAGATCATTGTTATTGCAAATCATAGTCTGACCACCTTGTAGTGTGTCCTAGAAAATTCATGGTTGTAAATTTACTTTAAGGTATTGAAAAAGTATCCGATTTAAGACAGAGTGGTCGATTTTGAAGGACACAAATACAGATGCAAGTTAACGCGCGTTAGTTTTGATTCCTTACTCAACAGATTTGCGTCCTTTGCTTCTTTCGCGATTGTAAATTCATCATTGAAAGATTATAAATGAACTGACAGTTCGGTATGCTCAGAATTACACCCCTTTAAAAATACCGACATACCCACCCACCCTGATAACTATAGTCTAGTAATAAAATTCACCGTCTTGGGCCTTTCAAAATTTCGATTTTTTACGTCCGGTTTTATTGAAAGAGACTTAGGACAAATACAAATGACAAATTATGCATAAGTTACGCTTGTATCACGTGTCTTTTGTATTGTGCAAGTGACGTTATCGTAATTTCTTAAGACGTTCGCGATCGAATGACAGCATATGTCCTGCCATGATTTACATCAATGCGTATTCTCCACATGACTACCAGTGTATTTAGTCAATATCAGTAATGAAAGCGTGCACAAAAGTAACTTATGGAGATGTTTCTGAAAAAGAGCTATAAATTGATAATCAAATTTGACGTTTATTTTCTAAATATTGAAGTTATCAATTACTTTTCATTAGAAAAAGTCCATAAACTCTTTTGGTGATATGTTATTATACACGCCACAATTTAAACATAAAAAAATCAAAACGCTTCATTTAACTGTGCAGAAAGGTGCTGGATGCTGTGTGTATCCATGTGACGTCATCAGCAGCGTCGCGCGATAGTGCAGCCAAATGAACGACTGATTCATACCAATTCCGTGTTGCACATTAAAACCTGCGAGTAACTTCTCAATCGCATATAAGGTTTGCAAGAAAAGTGAAAATATATGGTGATGCGTTTTCAAAGTCCTCTACAGTTAATGGCCCAGTTTCGAATCTTTCCCAGTTCCGAATCTCGTCATAGTTTCGTTGCAAACTACACATCAGCGGTAAAATTTAAAATACATATTTTGGTTTTGTTTTGTTGTATAATTATCCCTCTGTATGTGAGTGAAAGCAAATATCTATTAGTTATCTGCTTGGTGACATATATTGGATACTACTACCGAGATTGTTCACAACGATACTGAGCCCTATGTGTACATAACCATATGACAATGCTAGATTTATGGAAATCTGTTTTTTTGTTCTTAGAAATGCTTTATATTTTGATTATTTATTCTTATATGTTTATATTTTCATTTGACTGCTATATACCCCTTCATAAGAATCCCATACTATGCATAATTTGGTCATGCGCAATGTATGAAATAAACTTCTGTGGAAAAGGCCTGATGCTTGCATGCATGTTTGCTATTGAGATTGTCTTATATCAGCATGGGTAATGGTCTAGAGCAGTGGCGTGCAAGCATTGGTCTTTTCAACAGTAAATGTATTATCAAACAAAGAGTCAGGGTAAATGTTTCTATGGCTTTCATTTTACTTACATGATGTTTTTCCTAAAATGGGTTGTCAGTAGTACTTTGAAATTGTTATCTTTTGTTTTTAACGAAATGGTGTGCAACTTATATTTTAAGATAGTGCTTATTTTTCTACTTCTGAAATCTGGAGACATAGAGATGAACCCAGGACCTAATAACATTAATAACTCTCTTTCCATTTTACACAGTAACATTAGAAGTATACGTAATAAATTTGACTATTTAACTGAAAGCTGTTTAGATTTTGACATTTTGTGTTTCAGTGAATCTCATCTTGATGCTAACATAACTACAGAATCTCTGATTATGTCTAGCAAATATGATATTCCCTACAGAAAAGATAGAACAAATCATGGTGGCGGTTTATTAATGTATTTGTCCTGTGAGCTTGCACATACACGAATTATAGGTTTGGAGACATTCTGGAATGAGTCACTATGGGTAGAAATTAAGGTAAATAGAGATATATATCTTATCGGTTTGTTTTATAGTCCACGGACAGCAGATGCAATTTTCTTTGATTCTCTTAACAAAAATATAGAAAAGGCTTTAGATATTACTAATAATATAATAATTCTGGTAGATATGAATGAAGATTTACTTAATCCCAATATGCACAATTTGAAAGATGTTTTGCTTTTAAACTCTCTCCACAATATTATTTCGGAACCAACACGCCAACTTGCTTTGTTAGACCCTATAATAGTTCATGAAGACATGTCAACTCTGAGTCAAGGGATTATTCAAGTGCCAAATGAAATAAGTGACCACTGTGCTACTTATGTACATATACCATTTGAATACCCACTACATGATACTTTTACCAGAAATGTATGGATATATAAAGATGCAAATTATGAATTGTTCAATAAAAAATATCTGATTTTGATTGGTCATGTCTTCATCAAGGTTCTGTCAATGAAGCAAGTTCATTATTTACAAATATTTTTATTGAATTTGCTAAATTGTGCATACCTAGTAAAACTATTGTAGTTCGAGAAGACGACAAACCATGGTATGATTCTGAAATAAGGAGGAATTCAAGGAAAAGAGACAGACTAAAGAAAACTGCATTAAAAACTGGTAATCAAAATGATTGGAAAAAATACAAATATTACAGAAATAAGGTAAACAATAAAAAAAAAACATGCTAAGGAATATTTTTATAATAATTTAGATATAATTGTTTCAGATTTTCAGAATAATGATAAACGCAAATTTTGGAAAGTAATTCGTCACTTTGTCAAAAATAATAATTCTACTTCTTCAATTTCTCCTTTATGTTCAGCACTTCCATCTGGTGACAACCAATGGCATTTAATGATCAGGACAAAGCTAATTGTTTGAATGACTATTTTGCCTCTATCTCAACTGTCAATGACGAAAATACCCAGTTACCTCCTTTTACTAAACTTACTGATAACTCTCTATCTCAAATAATTTGCACTGAACAAGAAATAGTAAAAACAATTGAAGTTCTCAACCCTAACAAAGCAAGTGGTGATGATGGTATAAGCCATAAAATGCTCAGGGGTGTCTCCAAATCCGTTTCAAAACCCTTATGTATTTTAATGAATAGATCTTTTGAAGAGGGAATATTCCCTGATATTTGTAAAATTGCCAATGTTATTCCCATATTTAAAAAGGGAGATAAATCTCAGCCATCTAACTACCGTCCAGTTGCATTATTGAGTTGTATTGTTAAACTGCAAGAAAGGATTGGTTTTAAAAATATGTATAACTTTCTACTTGACAACAATCTTCTATACAAGTATCAATCTGGCTTCTTACCTCACCACTCAACAGTTTTTCAGTTAATTGATATCTTTCATAATATATGCCAGGCCTTTGATAATAATATGTTTTCTTGCATTGTGTTCTGTGATGTGTCAAAGGCATTTGATAGAGTCTGGCATAAGGGTCTTTTATTTAAGCTACGGCAAAATGGCATTGAAGGGACACTTTTAGAATGGTTAAACAGTTATTTAAGTCAAAGAAAGCAGAAAGTTGGTCTAAAGTCTTGCTTTTCATGTTTAAAGTCTATCTTTGCGGGGGTGGTATACAGAAATGATATAGCTGAACATCTTCTTAGTTTGACAAGGCTGTTTGCAGATGATAGCTCACTTTTCTATTCTGCAGCACACATTGATGACATAGCTGGTATAATTAACCATGATATGCAGTTGTTGTCAAACTGGGCTAGACAGTGGCTAGTAACATTTAATCCCCTGAAAACTGAAGCTGTTTTATTTACTCTTAAAAAGATTAATATCTTACCACAACTTGTTATTGATAATATTCCAATTAATTTCGTAGATAGCCACAAACATCTTGGTGTTACCTTCAGTAGTACAGGGCAGTGGCATTCTCATATAGAAAATATTGTCCTATCGGCGACTAAAATTTTGGGAATAATGCGTAAGCTAAAATTCTCCATTAGTAGAAATGCTCTCAACCAAATGTATATGTCCTTTCTTTTACCAGTTGTAGAATATGCCTCAGTTGTATGGGATGGATGCTCTGAACAGGACTCACAAACTTAACAAAAAATCCAAAATGAAGCCGCCCGCCTTGCTACAGGTTTAACTAGATCTGTGTCATTAGAAAACTTGTTCAAAGAATGTGGATGGACAACTTTGTCAAAAAGAAGGCAACAACATAAACTATCTTTCATGTATAAGGTAAATAATGGCATTGTACCTTCATATATACAAGATTTAATTCCTCCTTTAGTTAGTGAAATTTCAAATTACCCTCTGAGAAATAATAGAAATATATTGGTGCCCTTTAATAAAACTAGTATCTCACAAAAATCATGTATTCCTTCTTCCATTAGACTTTGGAACTCCCTTGAAGATGACTTAAAAAATCTATCAACATTACAAACCTTTAAAAAACATATTACTTCAAGTTTGAATAACTCATGTGTTCCTTCTCACTTTACTATAGGAAATAGATATATTTCTATATTGCATGCACGACTTCGAAATAATTGCAGTAACCTTAATAATGACCTTTTTAGAAATCATCTCCGTGATAATCCTTTATGTGATTTGTGTGGCATGATAGAGGACGCCATCCACTACTTCTTTCATTGTAGAAAGTTTACACTGGAACGGCAGGTTTTTAATGACACAGTTAGAGTTTTCCAACCATTAAGTATTGATATGATTCTATGTGGTAATTTTAATTTGAATATGGAAAACAATATAGTCCTGTTCAGAGCTGTCCACAGATATATACATGCTACTAAGCGTTTTAAAACCAGTTGACTCTTTGCTTGAAGTTTTCTTTGAAATATATTTTGTATATCAATAAGTATACTTATGATCAATTTGTTCTATTCCCAAGTTGAAGGGGTTCCTGGCAGTCGTACTATTATTTGTTTTTTTTGTTTGTTTTGTTTTTTGTATGTTTTTCTTTCAATTATCCAATATTAATTACTTACTTATTTATTAATCTACTATTCTGATGTTCGATTTTTTCTTCTTTCATATATATTAATCTTCATTTATTTATTTCCTTATTTATTTATTTATTTTATTTATTTATTTTTTATTTATTTACTTATTTATTTATTTATTTATTATTTATTGATTATTTCTTTTATATTTATTTGCTTATTTATTTATTTATTTATTTATTTATTTATTATCCTGATATAGTCTTGTTTATGTTACTATCTGTTTTGCTTTGATTGCAACTTGCTAAGTTAATATATGCGTTTGTATATATAGCCATGTTTATAAGCTATTGGGTATATATAGAATGTAGGGGAAGGGTCGAAACTTATGTTGTGAGAACTTGTGACCCGACCCCATTACTGTAAATATTTTGGCAATAAAATATGTTTAAACTATGAAAATAATTACAATTTTCCCCCACGACCAATTTTATGTAGGTATATTTTCACACGTGTCAGTATCTGTTCACTGCATAATTCCGAAAAATGTTTTCGTTTGAAATGCATTTTTATCAAACTTTCGGTTTCAGCATGTTTTCCAACAATTATTAAAACACATCAAAGAAAAAAACGGACCTTTTATTCTGTTTTTGGTTCCGTGATAGCCGTGTAATCATTGTCACTTTTTTGCCCAGTTTCGAATCAGCTGACTCAGAGGTTTATTTCATGTCACACAACAATAACGTACACGCTCTCAGCTGTTTGTACAACATTGAAGTCAAAATTCTCTCTCTCTCTCTCTCTCTCTCTCTCTCTCTCTCTCTTAGCAGACGCCAATCCAGAAAGTTTTGACTCTGACAACGTTTTTTTTATATTTCATGCCGTTTTAGTTGATGAGGGGAGAGAAGATCCAAATAACACAAAAGCAACTCCATTTGATGGCCTTGGTAGCTCTAGAGAGCATTAGTGTGAAAATAGTCTGAATTTAAGGGGTATAGCTATGGGACTTTACAGGGGTTGGCGGAGGTGAGGGGGCTCTGTGCCCCCAGTTTTCCCTGGATCAGCGTATGTATGAGGATTATGCCTTTGTGTGTGTCTGTTGAATTTCTCTGTCTGTCCGTCTGTCTGTCTATCAGTCTGTTTGTCTATCTAAGTCTCGCTATTTGTATATGCCTGTCTGTCTGCATGTCTCTCTTTCTCCCCCTCTCTCTCTCCATCTCTCTGGCCCAGCATATGTGGTGTAGACCTAGCAGACCAGGGATCCCGAGCTTGATACCAGGCAATTCAAGTCTTTAGTTGGGACTCTAAATCAGTCCTTTTCCCGATTAACCTTAGGGGGAGGAATTATCCAAATACCACTATAAGTGGGCCGTCTTCGGCCCGCCAGCAAAACACCATTTAAAAGGCATTTTGCTGGCGTGCCGATTATGGCCCAAAATTGAAAGCTGGCTTAGTAGCTTAACGATTTTAAGGGGATCGGGACCAGTATTGCTAAAAACACCTATATTTTTGTGAATTTCGCGGGGGGGGGGGGATCGGGACCCCCTGTCCCCCCTCTGGATCCGCACATGCACTACATTCTCCTATGAGTAAAAGTAGGGCTAACGTCTTGTTGATTTTCCAGTGTCTGGTATATGCCCCACTCCTGTACAAGTGGACATACTTGTGTCGGATGGTTCCCTTGCTTTTTGCCCAACTATGTGTAACAGAGATTTTACTTGGGTAGAGAACAGAGCCAAATTAAACATGTTGAAGCTCTTACTGGTGCTGACCCCGCTATCGGCTACAGTATCACGTGTGTCGACCGCCCGCGATGTTGGCGGGTGGGCCAGTGGTTACAACTGCATTTTACTCTCATAACGCGTGTTGGTATATGCGTGCGCTAAATAACAATTGAAATAAGCACATGCGTTAAATAAAAAGTCACAATTTGACAAAAATAGAAAAAATACTCTGAAATCGTGAATGTAAGTGTCTATATCACAAAGCGATTCGTCAAATGACATGATTAGAACGCGCCTCTTGCAGCTATCTAATCTAGTTCAACTCTACACTGTCTCTTAGACCAAGTTTATCTGTAAACCTTTCGATCATTAGCCAGGGTGTATAATCGGGAGTATTACTTGGTAAAAATGTTCATAGTCTTAGGACGTTTATTCATACGCGGATCCACAGGAGTGAGTACTGGGGGTCCGGACCACCCCCTCCCGCATGGAAAAGCACAAAGTTGTAGATTATATTAGGAAGTACAAAGCTACCGATGTCGGGCCATCATCGAACGGCTAGCTAGGCGCCAATTATATGGCGTTTCGCTGGCGGGCCGATGGTTGCCCGTTTTGGTTACTGTCTGTGTCCGTGCAAGTTTACTGCAATGAATACGGTAAAATAATGCGTCAAACTCGACATTGGAAGTAGTGATTAAGCCAACAATGTCAAAACCTTCAATGCGACTGTACTACTGAAGTTAATTTCTTAAAATTTCTAAAGTGATTCGATACTGGGCAAATGACCCGCAACTAGGCAAATTTGCGGCCAACTTCAAAGCCGCGGTATGACACACAGCAGAGTCCGAATGATACAAATTGAGGTTCATTATTTAGGGGAATGATGGTGCTTTGTAATAGTAAACCCGAAATCTAGATTACTCGGGGCAACTACTTAGGATAGGCCTTGAAGTAAAAGTGATTCGGAATTGGGCCATTAACTGTAGTATATGTGGACCCGTGTGTACTGTATTGCATAGTATAGCACATGATTACATTTTGTAAATAAAGCTATTACAATTCAATAAATATATATACTGAGGGAAAATAGTTTAGCAATTATTTATAATGGGGTTTCCCATGGGTGATCTTCGAAGCATTAGATTTTTTTAATTGGCAGGTTCGCAAACATGTCAGTTGTTTGAAAATGACATAATGGCTACCCTCAAGTAGTCAAAAGAAACAAAATCCGACTTCATAGTGAGGATTTGATCTGCTGAGCATTTTAATTTCAAACGTAATTCAATTGAAAGGGAGGTAATTTGGAAAAATACGATTTTCAACTAAAAGCTGTACGAAAAGGGTATAATTGTATTTTGACCCTCACCTTAGAACCGATAGTATCAACATACATGAAAGGGATTTGGTGGGTTGAATATATTTTACTGGCTGATACTGCTGTTGTTTAGGGTAAATTCGCAGCTATTTGCTTGTTTGTATTATAGAGCTTACAGTATAGCAGGAATAATCCCTCATTAAATGTTTGCGAATACTCTTCAATCAGCCTGTTATTTATTACTTTTACTTGTCCATGGGGTCTGGCCATTCCAGGTCAATGAGCTGCACAGAAGAAAACTGGAAGCACTACCACCTGCTTACACACAACCTGAGAAAAGTTATTAAACCTTGATAATGGCAAAAATAGCAATGCTTCATCATAGTAATATTTCAGCAGTGTGTGCATTGATGAGTATATTTTGATACCTATCCAATATTTTATAACTATTTCTAAAATTTAACCCTTAAGCACACTTATTACTATTACAGACGACATATTTTGTAACTATTTCCCATTTTGATTTTAGGTACAAAATATAGATTAAAACCAAATGAAACTTATTGAAAGACAAAAAACTTCTCTTTGATAGTTGTATAATTCAAAACTTGCATTGATCTGGCTGTTGATTGTAATGAAAACAGAATATCCAGTATCCAATATTGAAATGAAGAAACAATTGAAAGGCTGCTTCAATCATTTAGCTGATCTGCTTATAAATGTATCCGTTTAATGCCACTAGCTGTAAAAAGCTGCCCCTTATTTAAATGGCATTAAGCTGACGGACCGATATTGACCTGTTTATACTACTATGATTATCTTCCTCTATATTCCCTCATCAAACAAAAAATGCACAATAAAACCTGTGTTGAACGGCCACTCTAAAAAGACCGAGAATTAGTTTTCAAGACTAATCATCGCTTTATGAAGGTCAAAAGTATTGCAGAATGCTCCAAGGGGAGCATTCTGCAATACTTTCGACCTTCATTAATCTACCATTTGTCAATGATCTTTGTTTTGTCTATTTTTGAGTGGCCGTTTTACACAGGTTTTACTGTAGTCAGAGTTGGACCCCCCTGACAAAACTTTCTGGATCAGCGCATGTCTAGTCAGAGCTAAAGAAAGTAAGAAAGGAGGCAACGAACAGGAATCGATACAACCAAGCACACCTGACCAAACACCACATGGGAGAGTGAGAAAACACAATAAAACATCACATACAAGAGAGCCAAGAGGGCAGCCTTTTCCAAGCAGGTGGCCTCAGGGCTGCAGTAAACAGGCAAGACAACATGACAATCACAAAACATAAATAGCATAAATGATCCACCAAAGAAACACCGCCTTAGAACGGTCAGTAGGCATAAACTAGAAACCCACTAGTCAGCGACAAGAGCCCAACCAAAGAAATAAGTCAGGCACCAACCAACCAATGAAAGTTATATGTCTACGTAAAACATGTGAACCCTGAGGTTGGACCATTTTTGTGTTATAAATTGTAGTCGTGTCAGAAAATGTGTGATGCTCTCTATTATCTTTTGGACAACACTTTTATAAGATTTGGATCGAAATTATATAGACAAAAATGAAGGCACTCAAATGGGTACTTACTAATTGTGATCCTCTTGATGCAGATTTGTGTTCGTTTTATTATGAGAGAGTCTTCACGTTGACCCTGTCAGACAATTATCAAACTGATATTATTGAAACTCCTAACCCCACCTCCTGATATTTAGAATACTTACATAATATTGAGGCTCCTTATTTTGAACAACTGGTAGGTCAGATATATCCCTCTGAACTTCAGTTAAATAAGGCAATTTCTTCTGATACTGCATCCCCATTTTTGGATTTTGGACTTGTCCATAACGAATGGCATAGTTTCATCATCGAAGAATTATAATAAAGGAGATAATCTTAATTTTGAAATAGGCAATGCCCCATTACTTGATGGAGATGCCTTCATACATACCTTCATACCGCTTTGTTGAAGTGGTGTAAGCCCTAAAAAGCTTGTCTACTTCTTCCTTAGTTTCCTGATTAATGTTTTTAGCTTCTGGTCAGGTTGATAAGTTTGATCCAAATCGAATCGCCCTCCGCTCAAAAATTTATCCAACTGAGTTTTAAAACTCAGTACTGTATCATTTTCTACTACACAATCTGGTAACCTATTCCAATCATCGATACAACGCACTGGAAATGACTGTTGTCTGAACGACTTGTTACACGCTAGAATGTGTGGCCCCTAGTATTATTATCATTAAACTCCAAGCCAAATTTTGCCGCGTCAGTGTCCTCTCTATGTGCTATAATCTTGAATAATTGAATCAGATCATATCTATTTCTTCTATAATATAATGTTCGTAAATTTAACTTCCTTAGCCTTTCTTGATAACTTAACATCTTTAATTCAGGGACCAATTTCGTTGCTCGTCTTTGGACATTTTGTAGTAATTGTCTGTATTTCTTAGTACTATGGTGCCACACTGGAGAGCCATAGTCTAATACTGATCTAATCAAATATTTGTAAACCATTAGAAATAATTCTTTATCCATAAAATAAAATGTTCTTCTAATCCAACCCACTAACTTATTGGCTCTTTTAACTGTCACTTTAATGTTTATTAAATTTCATTTTTTTCTCAAAGAGAATGCCTAGATCTTTTTCTTCACTGTCTTCTTCTATTGATATGATTTTACCATCTTTATCGGTCTTTTTATAATTGTATTCATGTTTGACATTTCCATATTGAATGTATTTACATTTTTGTATATTATGCCCCAGTAACCAGTCTTTACCCCTATCACAGTAATCAAATAAATCATCTTGAAGTTCCTCTTGGTCATCAGTTGTCTCAATAGCTGAATAAAGCTTTGCGCCATCAGCAAACATTTTACAATATTTCCTCAACATGTCTGGCATAGCCTTGATAAAAAATAATAAACAATATGGGGCCTAACATAGACCCATGAGGCACTCCTGTTGATACTTTCATCCAATCTGAACTTTTTTCATTTAGCACTACCCTTTGACGTCTCCCCTTAAAAAGTCTCTTACCCATTCTAACACTTCACCTTCAATACCATAAGCTTCTAATTTCTGCAAAAATCTTCTGTGTGAAATAGAGTCAAAAGCCTTTCTTATATCTAAATATATAGTGTCCACTTGTTTACCTTCATCTACAGATTTATTCCAGTAATCTAGAACTTCCAGTAACTGTAATACCCAGCTTTTTTATTCCTAAAACCATATTGTGAGTCACTAAACAGGTTATTGTCAATCATATGCTCCATTATAACACCCCGAACAGTTTTTTTTCGCATAATTTACACGGAACTGATGTCAGCGAAGCTGGGCGATTGTTGTTAGTGTCATATTTTTCACCTTAATTCTTATATAAAGCTTAACATGAGCATCTTTCCATACTTCAGGCAATGTCAGATCTTTAAGAGTCTTATTAAATATCATCTGTAGAGGTTCCTTTATTGACTCAGCAGTTTTTTTTTTTTTTTTTTTTTTTTTTTCATTAAACGCGGGTGACAATTGTCTGGTCCCATTGATTTTGATACTTTCAATGACATCAGTCTTTTATACACATCATCAGTAGACACTATCAACTTTGTAACTGATTGCCCTTGATATCTTACATCAAAGATAGGTAACTGTCCTGGAGGTTCTTGAAGAAACACCGAAGCAAAGAAGAAATTTAATTAATTAGCTTTTTCTTCATTATCTTGAATTAGTACTCCTTGTGAGTCTTTCAGATCTGAAACTCCTGATTTCGCCTTAGTTTTCTGTCCCATATATGCCCAGAAGTCTTTTGGATTTTCTTTCATATTCATAACAATATTTTTCTCATATTTCTTTTTGGCTGATCTTGTAGTTTTAGTACATGCATTCCTCACTTTGCAATATTCAAAACTTCCTATGATGTATATATTTTGCAGCTTATTTGTTTTGCGAGAGTGTGTTCTAATATTGATGACTCATATAACAGAAACCTATTATTAACCGTTAAGTTGTTAAAACAAGGTTATAGAAATCATATAATTTGAAAGGCAATTCTTAATTCTACCACAAACATTCATAGTTGAATGTTAAATACAATTTGGTTTGAAAACTCTTCCCCAACAGGGCATTCAGAGCTTATATTTTATGGTGATTTAGTTTATAAGTTCAAAAGAATTGTATTGTTGAAAAACCTAGTTTTAGTGATCAATTAAAAATAATCAAACGTTATTAAAAAGTTGGAGATAACTTAGATATCATGCGACAGTCTGCATGCCAGGCTGTAAACTCAATCATGATTTATAGCTATGCTTTCCTCTTTAGTTGTATGACGGTGGGTCAGGCATCATACTTAATGAAGGCTCTTTAATGGGTGGGTTGATGCAAGATGCTTGTTGTTGGCTGGGTCCACCGTGGCTCAACTTGTGTGTTTTTTAGCTCTGACTTTCTGTGAGTCATGAGGCTTTTTCTTTGTTTCATCATAGTGTTTTTATTTGATAAGTTTGTTTCTTTACGTTGCAATAGGTAGGAAGTCCCCAAGCAAGCTTAACGTTTTTGTGCTTTAACCTTTAATCATGCCTTGTTGTCACTTGCTGGGAAGGTCTGACCTCTTGGCTCTCGCTTGTTATGTTTAACTGTGATTTTGTCACTTTCCCATGTGGTATCCTGGGTCAGGTGTGGTACTTGATTGTAACGATTCCTGATCTTTGCCACCTTTCTTACTTTAACAGCAGCAGAATCTAGGGCTGGGATTTGGTACCATTAAATGCATTACCCCCCCCCCCCCCCCCCAATGGCTTAGGCTGCTGTCCGTCCTAAGGCGGTGGTTCTGTTGTTGTTATTTCGTTGTTAATTGTTGCTTCAATTGTGGGACTCTGTAATTGTTCTATTTGTGTCCACTCGAATTTTGCAATCATTTCGATGGGGAAGAGAGAAGGCTGAGCGCTTTGCTTTGTTTGTCTTCCTGGTGTCTAGCGATTGATGTGTGGCTCTTCATCGCGGTGCCACGGTATTGTCTGCAGTTTGTGATTGTGGTATTTCCTGATCTTACTCACTGTTTTTTGATTCCATAATTATAATTTGAACACACTTTTTACCTGCGTCGCTTTAGCGAAAGCAGGTCTAGTAGTGGGTCCACTCCGTCTGTCCGGCCGTCCGTCCATCCGTCCGTCTGTCTGTCCGTCCGTCTGTCCGCAACACTTTACGGGTACCAAGTTTGTGTAATCTGTAACTCCAAAAGTTTTCATTCCTTTTGATTCAAACTTTGCCTAATGATTGTACACATATTGAAGATGTGCACCTACTATTTTGTGCATGTTTCATAATTTTTTTTTCATTTTTGAGGGGTGTTGGACTTAGACAATTTTTTCATCCAAAATGCTTAGGGGGTGCGTAGTTTGTGTAATCTGTAACTCCAACAGTATCCATTCCTTTATATTCATACTTTACATAATGATTGTTCACACATTGAAGATGTGCACCTTCTATTTTGTGCACGTTTCATAATTTTTTTCACTTTTTTGACGGGTGTTGAACTTAGACATTTTTTCCATCAGAAATGCTAAGGGGGTGCCTAGTTTGTGTAATCTGAAACTCCAACAGTATTCAATCCTTTATATTCAAACTTTGCATAATGATTGTTCACACATTGAAGATGTGCACCTCCTATTTTGTGCATGTTTCATAATTTTTTTCACTTTTTGACGGGTGATGAACTTAGACATTTTTTCCATCCGTAATGCTTAGGAGGTGCCTAGTTTGTGTAATCTGTAACTCCAACAGTATTCATTACTTTATATTCAAACTTTGCATAATGATTGTTCACACATTGAAGATGTGCACCTTCCATTTTGTGCTCATTTAATAAATATTTTCTTATTTTTAGGGCTGTTGAACTTAGACATTTTTTCCATCGGAAATGCTTAGTGGGTGTCTTGTTTGTGTAATCTGTAACTCAAGCAATTTTCATTCCTTTATATTCAAGCTTTGTATTATGATTGTTCACACATTGAACATGTACACCCTATATTTATGCACATTTGATAATATATTTTTGAGTGTTTAACTTAGAAATTGTTAAGTCACCTACTTTAGATTACATTGTGTAATTTGTTGTAATCCGATTTCATTCCTGTATATTTGAACTTTGCATATCGACTGTTCACACACAGATATGCACCCGCGACGCAGGTCCAGAGCAGAGTTTGGTCTTGTTTATCAAGGCTTGGGCTTTAAGGATTTAAACGAGGAGATTGCTGTATGTGTTTTATTTCCATTATAGCCTTATCTAAATGATGTGACTTTAGGGTCAGGGTCATCTGTGGTTCCAGGGCAACAGTTTGGACAAAGCAGGAAGATGCTACATACCAAATTTCAGCGTCTATGTCTCACTTACATTTGCCACGGGCGTCGTACGATTTATTTGTCAACGATTTTCAGCACGATTTTCAGGCATTGTAGGTGGCTCTAAGCTATGACGTATGTTTACACTCTTAACAATTAGCGAAAACTTGAGATTTCTTTAGATCACAGACTGGGTCTGTCCTTACAGACACCTGGCTGATATAGTACGGAAACTGCACAGTCATCGTGTAATTTTCACGACCTCTGCACAAAAATCGCATGATGTCTGTGCAATGTCCTTGTGGGTTCCCTTCGATTTTCTAAAGAGCCTACAATCTTTTTGACCCAATTGACTATCTTAAAACGTACGTTGTCCTTATGATTAGCGTGCAGTGTCTGTACAGGGAACGTTCAATCTACCTGCGAGATGGCTATGGGCTTAAAATTTTTCAAAATTTGTTATAGTGCAGAGTTAAACAAAAATATTAGAGGCTAAAATGCCCATGAATCTGTACGATGATCGCAGGGTCTCCCTGCGGTGATCACACCAAAAGCGTGATTTGGACATTGTACGGACATCGTAAACTCATCGAAAGGCAAATGCACCTGAGGCATTAAGGCCATGTGGTATTACAACAAATATACTTTCTGCTCAGAGATTCAGGATTTTCTGGAAGTCTTATTCATGTTGTTGTTGTTTTTCAATATAAAATGAGGTATTTAGTTGTCGGCAAGCCATGGCTATAGCAGTTGACGTAAAGCAACAAATAAAAAAACATGCTTTATTGAAGTAAACTTGTCAGACGTACATTAATATAACAACATCTTCATAAATGGTCAAAATAAATAAATGTATACATGAATTTGACATCAAAATCATAAACAGCAACAATAAAAATAAGAAAAATTACTATGCTCCAATATCAATTTCATGGAAGTAAATGGTTTGTTTTTATTTGCAAAGTAAATTATAACCTTTATCCACTTTCTATCAGACTATCAACTATACTGGATTATTAGGGGGAAACGTTAACGCTGATAAATATATAGATAAGAGTGTTACGCTGAAATCCAAATGCAAGAAAAATAATATCGATATTTTATGAGGAAAATATAAATTCCTAGATCCGACGTGATCTTTTCGAAAAGAATAAAATAATTGGTCTTCGACGCCAGAAACTAAGCTTTGGGGTTAGCGCTGTCTGATCAGTGCTTTTGTTATTCAGTTAATGGAAAGTACCCTATCTTAACTTGCTACAAACGGAATTTCAATTTTCTAGCTAGTCTCTGTAGCTGAGAAGACTTGTTTGAGTCTCCTTTTGTTGGAAACCCCAAAAAAAGGTTTTGCTACAACAACAAGGCTTTTATACTACAGTAGATACTATTAAACATTCCAAGCTTAATCTTGTAAATTTAAGAAAGGATCTTCGGATATCACCAGTAATTTCAGTATTAGGAATTTCAATCTCAATTTCAAATACAAGATTTTCTGAAAATGAATTATACAATTCTATTTAACTAATTACACACGGTCACTGTCTTCAAAAAGTAGAGGGAGAGCAAGTTTAAGCTGATTGATTGACAAGATGTTCTAAATTACAACTCATGCAAACTTATAAACGACCATCTGATCAGCTTAAAGCATGCAAAGTTCAATTATAGCAAGTAAAATAAAACTCATTATTTGCAACAATTTATCATGACAGATATAATTTCCCGAGTTGAATCCTCTCGCTGATGTAGGGACTTCTGTTGCTGACGCAATAGTAGGATGCATGCTTCTTCCACTGCCTCTAACATTAATGGTCATAAGCTGTTTATTGAAAGTTACAGTCTTGTTTTGTTGTATGTCAACTGTGCGTCCATTCAATTTTACATCAACCGTCTTGTTAACTGACAGCATCTTAAAGTGAACTGATATTTGAGAACCTTTAACATCCACATCAAATGTAACACCTCTGTATTTCACACCTCTTATGGCCCATGAAGTAGTGTTAGGAAGTTTTGTTGGATTTATATCCATCTGGTCCTCTCTGTAGCGTATCCCACCATATCCAAATAAGACTGACTGAAGGAGTCCGCCGGCACCGGTGATGAAATTGACACAGCCGCCAGTGTTGTTAACAGATACTGGTTTTTCACTGAACACCTGTTTATAAATAAAAAAAAAAGACAGTAAAAGAGACAAACACAGAATGTAGGTCGAACAAAAACGTTTATTTGTGCTGTTTTAACAGTTTGTTATTTTGTTAAAGTAATCTTAGAATTGCTGGTGACTGGGACTGTGTGGTGGTGGTAGAACGTCTCCCTGCCCTTCACTATAGTGTAGATTTTATTTTCTTGTCTTTTGGGATCATGGGTTTCATTGTGGAACTTTGAAACTATTAGAAGGTCACTGATGAAGTCTATATGGCAGAAACTAGCTAGTCTGGCCCAGGAAATATGCACTCTCTAGTTTCAGTTCTTTGGTGCAGTTTTTGCTTCTAAAGGATACCCTTTGACAGAGTATAGCATTTATAAGTTACATCGTGTCAATGAAAAGATACCACTTTTGAAATTTCTGTGTTTTGTAATAATCATCTTACGGAGGATAAAAGAGCTGATTGCTTTACTACAATCATATTTTCCTTTTATCTTTGTGTCTTTGCTTGCCTAAGTTAAAAATATATCTTCCTAATGGCGCCATGAGTTAGTCTATGATATGCAAAAGTGGCATTTGTTGATCACAATGTAATTTTGAAATTTTCACTAGGGTTTCATTTTTGCAAAACTTTGCACATGCGAAGTTTAATGTAAATAAAACCCTCACAAAATTGGCGAAATCACTCTGTTGTTTACTGATGTAGGTACACCGTGCCATAGTCACGAATTTCAAAAGTAGTAAATATTTCTTTTAACATGATTCGCCAAAAATTTAAGAATTCACAGTACTTACTGTTTGTACTTTGCAAGGCCATATAAACATGTTTGTGAACAAGGCTTTTTTGCAGATTAAACACTTTGGAAACTAAACTTTAATCAATGATATGTTTGTTTCCATGGTTTAATAAGTGGTTTAATAAGTTTATATCATGGTTTAATAAGTTTATATCATGACGTCACGTGCGCTATTCAAAATTCATAGACCGTTTTATGGCTACATTATGTAATGAAGTTTATATTAAAGTTGCGTACATAATGATAAAAAACTGACGTTTTCACGCCAAAAGTTCTACCTCAAAGAAATTGCCAGATATAATTCATTAGAAATAGAATATAAATTAATAGTGATTTGGCATTGTCTAATTCATTAACTCGTTGAAAATAAGTGATAAATTGTTCTTAAGGCCTCGCATTTTACCTCGTTAAATAGATGCAACAAAACATAAGTGCCCATATGATATCCGCTATAGAATTGTGCTTAACCCGGCACCTACCTTAAAAGGTTCGTTAATATTTCTGAACATCATTTTGAATGTTTTTGCAGCTCGTTCCTCCTCATTCAACTCCAACCATCCTACTGTGTGCATTGACCAAGTACCAGTATCTGGCCCTTGTGGATTTGTTATCTAAATAAGATGTTAACATAAATCTAAAGAGAAGTTCGTTTTATTTTTTACTGAAATAAGGATACGTGTGCTTTTCCAAACAACATAGAAACGACACTATTTCGATTTGCTAACTTTTTGTTCCAAATGAGAAACTAATTATTTCAATACTTATTTCAAAGGGAATGTCTTATGTTATAGGTTTATAGAGTGGGAAAAAAGTATTTTAAAACCGGTTCTCTTTTAATTTCAAAACAACACATAATAATAGCCAATGACCTATATTATTAGATGAGCGCTCGCTAAACCTTAAAATATAAAGGCTGCATTGTAATGTACAACTATTTGTATTTGCTAGAATTTGCATGCTCTGGAGAGTTTCTTTCTGTTACAAATAAGCGGAAATTAAATGCTTTAAGAGGGTATCTGATAATTTTTCATTGTCCAATAAGATCTCGTTGGCAAAGGCCAAGACATATTGCTTAACTTTTGACGTCGCCTTAACAGCTATGCATATTCGTAGATATAAGCATGCTTTAGTCGCATACACCCATTTTAGCATATAGTTTTATGCTTTCTAACTAATTAAATGATTCATCACAAAGAATCACATCAAATTATATTTGCTTTTCTTTTAATATGGTATAAGAGTATGAGTCTAGGACAACGACATACTTACATTTTCATATTTTTCAAGGTCATTACGACGAACTTGTTTTGACATTGGCATCATAAGGGGGTAGCCCAATAGAACAACATCTGACTGTTTAATTGTAACTGTAAGGAAAATGCATTAGCATTTAATACATGGCTGGACCATTTAAGCTTTAGTAGAGTTAAAAGTTCATGCTTACCATTTATGCCAAATGAAAAAATCAAAACCATGCTCACCCCTTAAATTTTATGAAGCAATAAATTAGAGCATGCAAACCCATTTGTACCCAATATAAACAACAATGCTATGATGTCCTTTTTATGCTAAATGAAATACTAATTCTATGCTGAGCATTTTATGCCAAATGAAAACAACAATGCTAAGCAAACCCATATATGCCTAAGGCATAATGGGTTAGCATAGTATTACTGTCCTCAATGCTTAGCGCCCTTAAAGAGGAGATCTGACAACAATGAAGATTCATATGACATGCCATACAACGGGTTATTTCACCAGAATCAGCTGGCCATATCAAAATTAAAACTGATTTTCAGCACACAATTTTTCCATTGATACTTTAAGTTTTAAACAAGTTTATTTTATGCATCAAAGTAAGCCGTTTATGCCATGTGGAATCTTTTTTTTTAAAAAAAAAAAAATAAAGTTCCTGCTATTTTACAGAGCGTTTATTATTTTTTGCTGACATTTTTTGTCATTTGGGGATTTAGTGAAGATTCGTATGAGATAAAAAAAAGTTTCAACTTTACATCTATGGTGTGAACTGCTTGCAAATGTAGTATTTAATGTACGTTGAGTTTAATGGATTTATTTAATTATTGAAGATCAATAATTTGGTTGGGTTTTATATATATATAGAAAGAATCGTTCCAAAATAGAGTTTACGTATAAAATCGATCAAATCATCAAGTTTAAATAAATTAATTAAAGTTGTGTAATACTTGTGCGAGCCACAGCCTTGGGTCGCTATCCAATGAGCCTAAAGCATTTGGGTGAAAGATCCTTGGGTCTTACTCGATACTCGCCAGGTTTTTTTCTTTTTCATTCTGTCATACACTTAATCGTTTTTTCATTGAACTTCTTTTTGTCAAGGTGAGCCTCAAGTTACGCGGTTGGAGCACAGTGAAGTGAGAGTAAAAACTTGAAATGTACAAGCAAGCAAAGCCCCTATTACCTCGTCAAACCAAGAAAGGTTTCTTAACCCTTAAAGCGCCAAGGAAAAAACGCATCTGAGAATATCGTCTGCTGCAAATAAGTGCCTAGCATTACTGACGAATTAAGTATAGAAGCAAACAGGGTGAACCAAGGTCAGACTGCTCCTATAGGAGCAGTCTGACCTGGGTTCACACTGTTTGTCATAGAGGTTTCTTAAACATTTCAGCAGACGCGAAAAGCAGACGACTTTTGTTGAGATTGGCGCATTAAATAATATATGATATAAACGATTATCAAAAACGAAGTACTTGGTTTAGGAAGTTACTTACCGTTAAAAGAGAACCCCTCATACTGTGGGTGAAAATTCCCTGCTGTGTTGTATAGAATTTTTAGTTTGGCAGCAATGTCACTGAATTCTTGAATCTCGTTCTCCACTGACTTGTTAAACTTTCTATCAAAATAAATAGATAAAAGAAATAAAAAAAATATTAAAATTGATAGCTAATAAATGAGCAAATGATGGCTAATGACTTACACTCCGATGTAATCTTTGATGTATTGTGGCAGCTTGAGGCTAAGCTTGGCATTATAGTTTGTATAGACGGAAACACATGGGCAGCCCGGGTGGACAGGGCGTAATATACACAGTACCCTTATCAGATAATATATGGTAAATGACTTACATTCCCATGTAATATTGGAGGCTAAGCTTGGCGTTATAGTTAGTATAGACGGAAACACATGGGTGGCCTGGGTAGACAGGGGGTAACATATACAGTACCCTTATTAGATAATATGAGGTAAAACTTACATTCCCATATAATCTTTAATGTATTGTGGCAACATGAGGCTAAGCTTAGCGTTATAGTTAGTATAGACGGAATTGTCGATGTTGAAATGGTACTCATCTGGACCCATCACACCTAGAAAAGAAACGGAAACACATGGGCGGAATTACGTAATGACATTGGAAGGCAAAAGAGCTGATAGGACCGAACTTCAAGCTCCTGGGCGCTGACTTTACGTAGTCTCGGTGGTGATTGTGTGCTTGTAATTGTACTTTAAATACCCTACCTGATAAGGTTTCAGTATCAGTTTCTATTTAAAATATATGTTTATATTATAGATCAAAAATTAATCTGGAAAAAATATAAACTGATGGCCTGTCATTTTGGGTATAATAACGGAACCACGACCTGAGAAAACCGACAGTGTATTCGAATGTTACTAGAAGACAGCAGGGACAGACCCAGGATTTCTGGAAAGGGGGTTCATATGTATAAAAATGTGGGGGTTCGCTTTGCTGATTTTGTCTAATTTTTCTTAAATATCCCAAGAAAAATTGAAATAATTTGGTCTGGAAAAAATATAAACTGATGCCCTGTTAATTTTGGTATAATAACGGAGCCACGACCTGAGAAAACCGACAATGTATTTCAATGTTACTAGATGACAGCAGGGGCGGATCCTGGATTTCTGGAAAGGGGGTTCATATGTATAAAATGTGGGGGTTCGCTTTGCTGATTTTGTCTAATTTTTCTTAAATATCCCATGAAAATGAAATAATTTTGTCTCACTGAGACCAAATTATTTCATTTTCATAGGATATTTTAAAAAAAAAAACGGGGGTCAGAGAGGGGGGGTCGAGCGACTGTTCGAGCGAACCCCCTCTGGATCCGCCACTGGACAGATGAGCCCAGGTAGCAGCTCAGTCTGGTCAGAGTCATCTGACTGTTTACCAGGCAAGGCTTTGAGAACGCTTGTTGACATCTCTGGTCAGACTGGGCGGGTACATTTATTTTGTCAGTCTTCTGCTATGAAATACCTTTTGGTGTGTTAATTGACTTTTTCGTTACTGTAAAGGCGGCACCTCATGAATGCGTTAGGACTGGTCAACCTTAGACATAGGTTAAAGCTGAATTATTCAAAAGTAACTGTATCATCTTGCGCCATTACCTCAGTATAGACGCAAAACACGTTATTTAGTCCTTAAAACGCCAGCAAAATAACTGCATCTGAAATGACTATTTAACATAAGCATAGAGGCAAACATTGTGGACTCAGATCACACTGCTCCTGTAGGAGCAGTCTGATCTTGGTCCACACTGTTTGTCTGTGAGGTTTCAAATATTTTAGTCGACGACAAAAAAAAACCTCATACATTTGTGATTGTGCGCTTTAAGGGTTAATAAATGTGAGTTCGGTGTATATACGGTTAGGATTTTCATGAAATGCACGCACGTTTGAGCGGCCCCAAAAGCTATAAATTATAAATAAAACCTGATTTCCCTTCCTTAGCAGATGCAATAGCCGAACCACGTCCAGATATGAATGTTAAAGTTGCCGCCTTTACTATAAACGAAAAGTCTATTAATACAACTCTTTGCATACTGGATAATTTTCAGGTTATTGTCGTCTGCTGATTTTATTTTCAAAATCAACCTTTTTCGAAAAAAAATATGAATAACATCAGTGTGTCAAACAAGTGTTATCTGTGGACAACCCTTGCAAACAGTTTGGGCCCAGATCATGCCTAATAAAAAGTTGGGCCTGTTCTGGATCACAACTGTTCGACATTTATAATTCTGATGGTATTCCTGAAAGAACTTCTGAAGAAAAAAATGAATTTGAAAAATAAATCGGCAGACAACAAAATAGCATGCAAAATTACCAAGCATGAAATGCGTTATAGATATGTTACTCCATTCTGTTTTTTATTATTATTATTATTATTATTATTATTATTATTATTATTATTATTATTATTCGAGCAGCAATTGGTTTGTCAGTAGTAAGCTCTTTAATAAGTCTGCTAATGTTTTAGATGACGTTCTTACAAGCGTTATTTGTACAACTACGTTGGTCAAGTCTGGTTAGAATCTTCATCTGCATCTTGGCGTCGCTCCCATTTCATTACGCAATTACACACGTGCGTAGTAAAAATAGTAACATTCAAGGGAGGTCACCTAATGTGGTAAAAGTGATTATCCATAACATAAGGAACTACTCTTTAAACTGTGAGCAAATTCTTTCCTTTAAGTGAAGTTCCCATTTTTAAAAGGGGCGCAATTGAAGAGAATCACTACTTGACCAGGTAGTCTCCCTTTGATGTGCCTAACTTTTTCAGCGACCAGGCTACGCTCTTGTCTTCTGAGTACCCTTTTCATATGGGCTGTGTTAGTCGTAGACAAACGGTCCTCACCTCGAGAAAACCTGTCTTAGGTGTTTGCTAAGCTACAAAGACTGGCTAAACTCTTGAAAATTAGGGTATAACAAGTGTTCTTGTTGTAATATCCATGTAGCAAAAAATGGCGCTCTACAGTCTCCCCGGTTACACAGGCTGATCAGCACTGTGGTTCATCGCATGCCAAAACAGTTTTTCTCATGGTGCGGCGATTTTATCTCTAGAAACAATATTGACCGATCGTTTTGTTCGATTAGAAATTATCTGCTTAAATTCACCGTTCGTTTAGCAAAGTGAAGTACTAGATTTAGTAGAATTTGTGATGTCTGACATGGTATGTTGCATGAAAAGATGGGAATTTCAAAATCAGGTCTTAATGGATTAAGTTATCCGGATGAATGTTGCTACAATCGAACAGGAAAACAGACACTGGCGATTTCTGACAACACTTGCTGCAGGCGATCCTGAAGATGGCAAATGAAATGCCAACAAAAGCCAACAAACCGATGTGCTTCACCCTGGTCCTTCTAGCGGCTATAACTATACTGAGTGAGTGATATGTGGCACATTCGACATAAGGGCATATGCTACTATAGTTGGTATTATGCATGGGCTGTTCATTTATCGTTCGTAATCTCATAATATTATGGAAGCTCTTAGCATTGGATAAACTTTCTTATTGCACATTTGAGTGATATTCCAACGTTTTACATCAAATATCTCACAATGCACAAAGTGCACATGCATGCTAATGCAATAAGGCAGTTATTGTATGGTTGTGCGTATGTACGGGAGAAAATCCACTCGCTAAAGCTCGTGGATTATCCCATACATACGCACAAACCATACAATAACTTACACTTTACATATGAAAGTTTAACACAAAGTCCTAAATAATAAGCTTAAATAGTTTTATCATATGACGTCGCGTCTGGGAGTGAAATAAATAAATAAAATCTGTAAACCACTAGTGGTTTATCGATTTACGGGAAACGTTATGACGTCCATAACAACGTTGCGTACATAATGACAATATTATAACGCTTTACCGTCAGCAATGAAACTTCAAAGATATCTTAATGTCATATGATAAATAGAATCTAACATTCGTGCTCTTGTATTATTGAATTTATTAAACTCGTTGCGAAAAAGAGATAAAATGCTCGGCAAGCCTCGCATTTTATCTCTTTTCCCCAACTCGTTTAATAAATTCAATAAAACATGAGCACTCATGTAAGATCCTCTATGTAATCTTCAGCCAGATTATTCCTTTTAACCGTTAAATTATAGCTCATGACCCTTCAAGAAAATGTGCAAGTTCATTTGTTATCCCAAATAGTGACAAGATATGTTTGGTATCTGTTTTGACAGCTTTTTAAAAATAGAAGCTTATTTCAGAAATATATATATATACCAACAAATTTGATGTTGGAAATCTCAAGATTTTTTTTTCATTTGGGGACGTATACAGAAGGATAAACGATAAAAAAAATAGTTTTATGTCGACACATGAATAAAATTATTATGCCTTTCTAATGCATACAATAGTTGCATTTTTCGTTTAAAATGTAACATGTTGCGCCTAAATCCAACAGCTGCTAGCTGCACAAAATCGTTTGTCAGCTGCCTAAATCTACCTAGCTGTTTGCCAGTGATAACAGCGTATCGTTATGACGTCGTTTTGCCACTGTATATAGCAGGATATTCTGTCGCCAAGTTTTTATGTTATGCAATCAGACGTCGATTTACAAAATTAGGTGCATTAGAAAAAAATATCTATTGAATTGAACAAAATAGGTGGAAACCAGATACACTTTGTCATGACAAAATTTTAAAAAAAGGGAGTGTGTTCAGGAAATGGCACAATCACAGGATGCTCAGAGACAGGATGCAGACCAACCCATGTCACCGTGAGGAAGTGACAGTAGAACATAGCTAAAGACATGTACATCTAGACAAGAACTTTATAAAAGTAAAGCAACTAGCTCTCGATCTCGATCTTGATCTTGATCTCTCTCTCTCTCTCTCTCTGAACTAGAAGATACACAAAGAAATATACCACAAAATTGGACCCAAAACAACCCCACATACACAAAGCTTAAGTGTAATTCACAGTGGTATTTCAAGTTTGTTAATAGTAAAAAAAAATCAGGTCTCTTGCAATGTAAGTGAAGCCCAAGGTCTCCACTTTAACTTTGCAAGAGACCCAAAGTATTCATGATTCCATGAAGAGATCAAAAATTGAATTTATTGCTTATGCTTACATTTTATTATAAATATCAAAAATATAAAAATTATATATATTTTATTGAACAAAACATTTTATATTAAATATGTTATCGTTTAAACCGTTTTGTCGGAGTGTAAAATCGTGAAGCAAGATAGCAGCAACGAGGGGAAATTTACTAATAGACAAACGAGTAGGACTTATTTTGCATTTTTATCTGTTGCACGTCAGTTAGCCTGGTGTGACTGAGACTTAAACAGTCAGATAAAAAAAATTTAATTCCAGTCGGTACTGAACGAATACCCGTTTGTCATTATGATTGTTTATTTTTCTTAGTGCAATTAAACAATATGATAAATGTCATTTATAGAAAAGTTAAGAAAGCTTGTTCCCCAATTCATCATAGAATGTCAAATCATTGAAAAGAAAATGGTGCTGGAAAATGCTTTTTCTATAGTAACTTATTCTTGCCTGTGATATATCATAGCGTTTGTCAACATGTCTGACATACAATTACTTCACAAAATGATTTTTTCCAGGGATACCCTCTTTAAATTGTTGTGACATTAATGATTTTAGATGGTTGTTTTCAGCCTTGCTGTTTAGGAAATTTCCCAAAGGTTTATATAAAATGAATACAAACCCATGCAGAGTTTCTTAAACAATTAGGCAATGTTCTGAATACTATTGCAAGTTCCTGGTCGGTGCCCCGAACAGGTAAATATATAATGCCTGTGGAGGAGAGAGGATTCCTTTACATTCTGACATTCTGACCACACCATAATGGAGCTAGAAATTCTGAAAAGATTCCGTGAGGATGAAAATCCTGCTTTAGGAGAGATTGAAGGAAACGTATTGAAACATTGAGCAGGGAAGAGTTAATAAAACTGTGTAAGAAACAAGGGATCGATCCTGTGAAGTTATGCCATTTGGGGGCAATTGACCTCAGGCAAGAAATTTTGTGCGTAATTCTATCGTATGCTATGGAGTGTAAAGACAAGGCAGTCGCTTCCGGGTCGGCTGGCCCGGACGAGGGGGCATCTGAGATGCCACCCAAGAAGAAGGCAAGGACGTCGGCAGAAGTAAGTTAGGCTTTCGCATTCGTATGTTTCGTGCTATTGTTATTGTGTTTTTTTGGGGGAGGGGAGGGGGGTGTCTTTGTTTAGTAATTTTAAAATTTGAACTGTAGACTTGAATATATGATTTTAGTGTAAAGGGTGAAAAGAGAGAGTCAAAAAAGTAATAGACATAAAAAGTGAAATTAGGAAGAAGTGAATGAGAAAAAAGATCGTTTTTTAAGATATAGATAAGTAGGAGATATTGTAGACACGTGCTCAAGGATAATTCTAGATGGGCATTAATTTGTCGATTAGAGAGAAAGAAAAAAAGAAAAGAAAAAGAAAGAAAAAAAAAGAAAAAAAGATTTAAAAAGAGAATAGAGCTGATTGCACATGGTCGCATTTAGAGCGGGAAGTACTAACATGATTTATTGCTTTGTTTTTCATAAAGAGAAAGAAGAAAAGGAGAAAAAAAACAATAATAATAATGATATAAAAATGTAAAGTAAGCCGAGAATGGCTAATTTGTAATTTTTGAATAAGCATGCTTATAAAGGTTGTATTGTATGCATTGAGTAATTCTGCATATGACGAGTTTGCGTTTAATTATATCAGTTGTGGCGCTTATAAGAGTACAAAGTAATAGGCAAAATGATAACATAATATGGAAAGATAGAGAGATAGATAGTATGAGTAACTCTTGGAATGATCATAAAGAAAATTTTGTTTAGAAATTACTTTCGTAACTATCAGCAAATAAGGCTAAGGTAGACTAGCCATTAGTCTGATAAAGGATAATCAAAAATTTTAGGTAAATTAAATATTGCGGTATAAGAGTAGTCTGGCCGTATGATGTGATACATGTTAGATCTTTTCACGTTTAGTGTTTTTGTTTTGTTTTTGTTTTTTCCTAAATGTAATTTTTTTTATTTTTAATGCTTGGATAGTCAAAATTAAAAAAAAAAAAAAAAAAAAAAAGAAAGAAAAAAAATGTTTAGTGCTAGCTTCACTAAGTAAGGGCATTTTGTCATTTTCTCAGCGCATAAAAAGGTCTTCTGAGCCTTATTCGCGCCTGTCTCTTAATAATAATAATAATAATAATAATAATAATAATAATAATAATAATAATAATAATAATAATGATAATAATAATAATAATAATAATAATAATTAATAATAATAATCCTCAACCGAGACAGCATGACATGAAAGCAATCATAATGCTGACAATGAAGATCGGCTCTGTGGTGTTTTGCCAGCTCTGCGGCGTTTCGCCTAGAAGAAAATTTCAAGTGGCCTTTTGTTTTCTTAGCCAAGACATGAATGAAGAGGGACTACTGTCGTGCCAGCCAAAAGTGACAGTGACGTATATTTTGTTTTCAATTGCTAGGTACAACACTATCGTGTACGCTTCACTTGAGCTAACGCGAATCGAAATATCGCATGTGTATTAATCCTATCCTGCGGATAGGATTAATAAACAAGTGATATATCGATTCTAAATCCCTAATAACTTTGTAAACAAACCATGACGTCATTGTCACTCTTGGCTGGCACGACAGTAGAAGCGTGGTAATCAGTCAAATACACACATGGTTTATAATATTTCCTTCATGTTGAAGATTTAATTTTTAAAAGGCGCTTTCAGGGTCTTCTGAGCCTTGACTCGCCCGCCCGTGTATCAAGTTTCGTTAAAACTTAGAAATTATGTATTTACTGTTTAGATCGATAAATAGTAAATACTAGCCTGGGTCCAGTCGTCAATATTGGTTTTTGTTTTGTCAATTTATTTTTTGTCAATATTTCATGTGCTAAATATTCCAATAATTAAGATAATAAAAAGATAAGACATCAAAAGTATCGGTTGTCTGTTATTGATATCAAAAGTATCGGTTGTCTGTTATTGAGTTCGATCGATATTACCTGTTAAACTAACGGTACCGGGAGCCAATTCACGACAGTAAATAAGAAACGAATTATACATGTTTAATAGGTAACGCAAATGAGGTGCTGTATTCATTAGTTGGTACGAATTTACTTGAATGAGGGAAGCTTGCACTTGGTCATAAAACTGAGGGTGGTTTGTGTCTTTGTCCTTTTTTCGGTTGAAGTTTTGGGTTAGTTAGGGGAATTAATTGTACCGATTTTCTGATCTTCGCCTCCTGATTCGTATTGTATAGTTAATTTTTGGTTATGAACGTACATTAAGGATACACTAAACGATTTGTTTAAATGTTATGTATAAGTATGTTAATAAGTTTTGGTGAGTTATGGGTAAGTTGAGTATTGAACTAATAGTTATTGGGTTATTTTTAGTTTTTTATATTTTGGTTATAGGTGCAAAAATTGGAGGCAAAATAAGAGATACTGTCGAAGAAGCTTGAGGAAAAAAAGAGCGCGGACGAGTTAGCTGAGTTTGAACGAGTGAGGCGGGAGGCTAAAGAGGAAGCCGCCAAGGGAGAACTGGCAAATATCGATATTTTGAACCAGAAACTGGTTCTCCTTGAAAGCATGGCGGTTAAGTTAAACCACACATCAAAAACGGAGACGACGATGATCCTGGCCTCGAGGTTATAAAACTGGAGTACAGTCTCAGACTCAAAATAAAGCGCAATGATTGGCTGCTTGCGGACACGTGTCCGCAAGCAGCCAATCGTTGCGCTTTATTTTGAGTCTGAGAATGGACTCAAGTTTTATAACCTCGAGGCCTGTCACGATTTCACGCAAACAAGGCTAACCCAGGCTTCGCGGCGCAGCTCATTTTAAAGTTACTGTCCAGCAAGGAGGAAGAGAGCATCTTAGATACAGAGCAAAAGATGCTCAAGCAATGTACATACCCAGGGATGGCGATGAGACCGTGGGGCCATGGATATGATATGTTACATGCATTTCCTCCCCAGCAACATATCCCTAACTGGAGACCAAGCTTCTCGCCAAGGATGAGACCACCAATGATGCGCCCTACCGGCCTATGCTTTAAATGTAAGAGCCCAGGGCACCAGATTAGAAATTGCCCTAATTAGTGTTGGTATTAGTGTGTGGAATTGGAGTTGACTAAGTAGTGGATATCTGGTCATATCAAAACCGTGGCATCTGAGCTACAGCATGTACGAGCCTATACGAAGATGTGTGAGAAGGGAACACTCTGATCAGCCTGGGCATCGTGTCAGTCTGATTTGACTCTTCACTGTTCGCATATATATCATTCTATAAAACAAATGAATAAATAAATAAATAATATTATCAACCAAAATTCCCGCTCGTCCTAAGCTTTTGCATGTTTAGTTATAGGTTTTTTATTGCTGTGGCCCAATGGTTATATGTTTTGTTTTTCAACTGGTGTTTTCTGCAGTCACATATGGAATTTCAGTTAGTGGCTCTCACCAGCCGTAAAGGTTGCTGAGGTAAAATTCCGTAAGACGGTGTTTTCTTTGATCAGGCATTATTTGAGGTTAATAAGCCAATTTGCATTTTATTATTATTATCATTAATTGTAATAGTAAAATGATTGTATGAGACTGGAAAGTACATAAAAAAATATTGGATTTTAATAGTAGCCTCAAAATAAAAATAAATAAATAAATTAATAAAAGATTGAATAAATAAATAAATAAATAATGCTTGATTTGGCAATAGTGTTGGTGAGCAGCGTTTCTGATAACTCAATATTTTCAGACGAGAGTTTAACAATATTTATATTATAATTGCTTGCAGGTGGTCTTAAAATCATTGGGAAAAGACGTGACTGATTTCGACCCTGCAAGTACAGAGCTAAGGCAATTGAGATATAAAAATTACAGAGGTCATTATAAAGAGTTCGATGTATCAAATAATACATGTACTGCAGAATCCGCCATTGATCAGCATGCAAAAGGAGATTCGCCTTCTTTGAGTGATCTATACTTTCCTGACCCTGATCAGTTTGTTGCTGGACAAATACATGAGCATATTCAAGAGTGGGACAAAATAGTTACAGACGATGAAATGAAACACGAAATAATGGGTTGGATTAAGAACGGTGTGGACATCAAGAGATACATACAACCATTTAAGGGGAAATTTTGGGGTCAGTCCTACGACCATGATTTCCCTCCTGCACGTATTTTCCAGAATTCGAACAAATGTATGGATTTTATACAGTTCATTTCAGACACTATTCAGGAGCGACTTTGTAATGGATCTATAGGTTATGCCAGGAAAATTGGTGTTGATGAACCTCCATATATCATGTCCCCTTTGACTGTAGAGCCCACGAAACCGAGGCTGTGTGTGAATATGATGTATCTAATAACTGGATTCTTGATAGACCTTTTAGACTGGATGGCCTTAAAGATGTTTTAAAAACTGTAAAACTTGGAGCTTACTTCACCTCTCTGGATGATAAAAGTGGTTATGACAATGCCAAGACACACAAATCGTGTCAGTACTTAATGGGGTTCCAATGGGGCGGGTATTATTTTGTAGCAAAAACTTTACCTTTTGGTTTTAAACTCAGTGCGTTTATTTACCATCACTTGAACCTACAGCCTGTCTCGTATATTAGAAAGTCTTTTAATATTCCGATATTTCTGTATATCGATGATCGTTTGGCTGAGGAGGTCCGCGATTCTCGCGTGTCACAAGGTCTCAGCAGTGCTCTATTGGCAAACTATATCACATGTCAAATTTTACTGCGTCTTGGTTTCTGCATAAATTTGAAAAAGTCGTTATTTACTCCCACTCAGAGCCCCACATTTCTCGGTTTTATAGTTGATAGTGATCAAAGGTGTTTTCGGCTAACCGAATCAAAGAGATCAAAGTTCATTGAGCTGCGGGATTTTTGCTTGATGTGCGATTGTGTTTCAGTATCTTTGTTGAAGAAGTTTGCAGGTCGTTGCGTTTCATTCATGCTAGCCATTCCCGCGGCAAAATTGTATACAAGGGAGATTAACAGAGGAATATCTACCGCGATTAAGTCGGGCGGTTACGTTTTAATGTCCGGGGAATTAGGGAAGAGATTTTATACTGGAAGTTTTTAGATAACTGGCAGGGTATCCTTAAATGGAAAGACGAAAGGCACCTTGTTGTTTCAATGTCGTCCGACTCGTCATTGTATAAGTGGGGTGGTCGCGTCTCTTTACCACAAAAAGATGACGTTGAGGTATCTGATTTTTGGCCCGAAAATATGAGACATCTGCCGATTATGGTACTGGAAACGTATGCATTACTGAACGTGTTGAAAGCGTTTACCGAATATCTTCGGTCCTCACGGGTGGACGCAAATGTTGACAACTCTAATTTGATAGCAGCTTGGAATAACGAAGGGTGTCGTTCTCTAGATCTTAACAGGGTGATCAAAGATATTTTTTCCGTAACACTGGAAGCAGATACAATGCTGAATCTCAGTTATGTCCCTTCAGCTGATAACGTAGCGGACGCATGTTCTAGATCGATACGGAAAAGTGACGCCATGCTATCAGAGCCTGCTTGGTCACAAATACAAAATTATTTTAGGGGCATTTGTGGGCACACTTGCGACATGATGGCGTTAGACTCCAATTGCATGAAAGACCTCAGGGGGGGAGAAATTGCCCTTTTTCACTCCTTATCCAACGCCACACTCAGCTGGGGTTAATGTGTTCTCACAGACAATAAAACCGTCCGAGAATTATTACGTGTTTCCTCGTTTCAATCTGACGCACCCTGTGCTCAACCTCACTGTTAGCAATGGCGCGAAGTGTTCTTTGGTCATAAATGTGAGAAAGTTACGCCTGTTTGGCTGCCCGCATTACAAGAAAAGATATCAGATGCGTTTTTGATTGGGTTAAAAGGTCAGAGGGATTGCTTAAAATTCCCATCAAAACATGGTTTTATCAAGGATAGGAAAGGCTTGACAGATAACTTGTGGGTTATCAGATTAGAACTAGATGTTTCCACAATATCTTATGGGAAGTTGCTATTTTGCAAGCAACCAAATGTCGGTGAATGTCACGCACTTCTTTGTATAGGGTTATTCAATCGTCAGAGACCTAGATAAGGAACATCCACTTCACAATCCTCTCGTATATGTTTATTCCCAGAGAGGAGCTACTATTAACGATACTGAGCAAATGATAATGCGATCTGTAGAGCGTTGTAAGCCATATGCTGTTGTGGTGCACTGTGGAGTAAATAACCTTAGCAAAACTTACAAATACAGAGATGAGTTTCACCAGATGTCGTGTGCGTTTTCCGAACTCAGCTCTTTAGCCGGTACTCTTAGAATGGTTTGTCACTTGCATGATGCAAAAATTGTCTTGTTCCAGTGTCTTACAACAAAGGACACTTACATTAATGCAAGAGCCGATGTCTTTAATTCAGAACTGCTCGTGGTATGCATTAGACAAGGTTGGAACTGTGTTCATCATGATAACATTCAGGGGGAGCACCTGAGGAACACTGTCCACTTAAATGATTTGGGACGCTCTCTATTTGTCCAAAATATAATGGGTGTGTTAAGAGATACAATGTAACAATGCAAATCTGAGAATTAGTATAGCAATTATCGATGGTTATAGACAGTGGGAACGCGAAAGTCCTTAGATAGCGTAAACCCTGATGATCTAAGAATGTTTTTGGTTTCAAAAGAGTGCAAAGGGAGGACAAAATTACACTCTCAAGACTGTATGCATATGGGCGTACAAGGTCAAACTAAGTGCGATTGGATAGCTTAATTGGCAAGTTAAGGGCTATTTTAAATGAACATGGCAGATCAGGTAAATGGGACCCAATTTCAGGAACTGGTAACCCAGCCGCATCACCTGTGTTGAAAAAACATTTGCAGTGTGTTACAGTGGAACAAACCTCGGCAAGTGTAGTTCCAAAACAGGCTGTGCCGATGCTGTTTGATAAATTGGCCCGTCTATATAGGTATTTGAATTATAAAGCCTTCAGAGAGCGCGAGCCTGTGTCAAAATTCATCTACGCAAGGGACTGTGTATATTTTTCAGTTTTAAGCCATACAGGTGGGCGTGGTGGTGATATAAGTTTGATCACGGCAAACAGATTGTTTCAGTTGCCAGACGACAAAGGTCTGGTGATTTCACAAATAGAGGGTAAAACTGTAAAAATTGATAACCCAAATAATATGGTTCTTTTTTGCTCAAAAGATCCGGATAATTGCCCTGTCAGGTGCCTCAGGATTTACCTGGACACAGCTCAAAAAGTAGGCATGAATTTGAAAGAAGGTTTTCTCTTCCGGTCGCGAGCTATAAAAAGTAAAAAGAAATCTCGGAAAAAGCAGTAACATCCAGAGGCATGAATGAAAGGCTCAGGGGGCATCTTGAAGCTATTAATCTTTACGCTGGGGAAACGGCACATAGTAGTAGGCGGGGCCTAGCGATAACTTTGCGCATGCTTTGCTTTGATGATAACAGCATAAGTAAACACATTGGCTGGCGCTCTGAGAGCATGCTCGCCACATATGATAGAATTGGTTATTGGTTGGGCCACATGCTGCTGCGAGCAAGCTCGCTAATGCAGCAGAAATGATAGGCGAGGCTTCTCAGTTGACGCGAATTTCAGAGAAAACTATAGCACTATCATCTTTGAAACGTTTCCACTTTCAATGAAAGATTTTAAGTGGTCATACGGCATATATGCATATTAAGATCTCCACGATATTATGAAACTTATAGAAAGGATATTGGACCAATGTCGTGGGTCATTCTTAAGATACTGTAAATTCGGGAATTTTCGCAGGAATTTGTTTTCGCGAATGGCGTTAAAAGACATATATATTTGTGATAAAAAATATAGGTATAACTTACTTATATTCAGTAAACGGTAGAGTGATTTCACCTTGTCACGAGGATTTTGTTGTCGCGAGATTCGCATGTGCGAAGATTCGCTAAAATAAAACCCTTCTGAAGATTTCCGAATTTACAGTACACTTTGAAAACTTAAACAACAAGCTGTAGCTCTTTTACTTTAAAGTTATTTTTTTTATTTTTGAGGGATGCTGGTCTCGCAGCTTCATAAGCTTCAACTTTTAACTTTTTTTTTCAATTTTTTAACTTATGAATAATCATTCTTAAATGATGTCTTTTACTGGTTTTACAATTACACAAATAGTTTATGACAGTGACGTAAGGTAAATCCCAAAACCGTATAACATTCAATAACTGTATGAGATCTACTGATTACTTAATTGATAATTTTAGTACCGAAACATATCATGTCCTCACTGCGAGAATCTCCTTGTTTTACTTATAGCTTGTGGTATAAATTGTCAAGGTTAATATTGAAAGTTATACTGAAAGCATTATTTGGTAGGCATTGCGTATTATGTTTAGTGTGAGATTTGCACGCTGTAAAATAACAGTTGTCTATCTGATCCTCATATAAATTTAGCTAAAGTGTACAAACTTGCATAAAATAAAATGTTAGCTAGTCTACAAACTGCAGGTAACGGTAGATAAAAATTTATTGTTGTTTCCGTTTGATTTGGGTGCATAAGGTTGTTGGCTCGCATCTGCAAGTACACTTTAATTTAATGATGAGGATTGGATAGGGTTTTTTAATAGTTTAGATAGAGTTAATGGTTGCAGTTTGTTTTCCAGTGGACTCAATAAAAGTAGAGATTGCATTTATCCTTTGTTTAAAGTCTTCTTTGAATGGAGCGTCAAGTCGAACGCATCAGCGTGTTTGACATTCCATCTCTTACATGTGAGGGGTAGACGGGAACTTGCTACTATACACTATTGCAAGTTCCCCATCGGTGCCCCGAACAGGTAAATATAAAAAGCCTGTGGAGGAGAGAGGATTCCTTTACATTCTGACATTCTGACAAATGCTGTCATAAGGGACTAGAACGTGAGTAAATTTGGGGTCGCAACATTTAGTTAAAAAAAATGGTGAAATCCATGATTTGGAAATTAGTATGGTCACAGAGTATTTTTTGTTAAAGAGAGTGTCAGAATATAAAAGTATCCGTTTAAAAACTAACAATTTAGGGAATCAAGCCTTTAAGTGGGGGAAAGCAACAAGTCCAAGACCTTTATTCTGACTATTTTTTTTTTTTGATCGTTCTGACGAGAGTTTTATAGTGAGGATAGCAACTCTAAAACTGTCATTTTCTACTGCAGTGCCCCTTTTTCCACTTAAAAAATAAAATAATGCTTGATAATGATACAGGTTAGCCAGATTAAGGCCTGAGATTCCTTTAGCAGCACATACGTTCTGTATGCATGTGTCTGGCGAAGGCATTGACGAGCTTGTGCAAAGGTGCAGGCTAGTCTATGCAGTTTGCTCAAAATTCGTGTTATTGGTCGTTTTTCATGGTCCTGTAATCTTCATATCGCTGCAGCTGTACCCTATACGTATAATTGCCTTCTTACTTTTAATGGTAAGCTGATTAGTTTTCCTGTAGTGATAAGAAATAAAGGCTTTATTTCTTCGATCCAGCTGAGCTGTTATTTCTCCTTTCCATCTGACCTCACTCCCGCACGTCAAGCGCATCAGCGTGTTTGACATTCCATCTCTTACATGTGAGGGGTAGACGGGAACTTGCAACTATACACTTTTTAAGAAATGAATTCAGTTTTGGAATGTTCATGGATTCATGAATATTTCGGGTCTCTTGCAAAGTAGGTGAAGCCCATGGTCTTCACGTTAACTTTGCAAGAGACACGAAGTATTCATGATTCCATGAACAGATAAAAAATTGAATTTATTGCTTATGTTAACATTTTATTATAAATATCAAAAATATAAAAAAAAATATTTATATTTTAGGAAACAAAACAGTTTTATATCAAATATGTAATCGTGATAACTGTTTTGTCTGAGTGAAAAATCGCGAAGCGAGATAGCAGCCAGGTGGGGAAATTTACTAACAGACAAACAGGATAAGTCTGATTTTGCGTTTTTTATCTGTTGCACGTCAGTTAGCCTGGTGTGACTGAGACTTAAACAGTCAGATATTTTTTATTTCCAGTTGGTACTGAAAGAATACCCGTTTGTCATTTGGATGGACTCCAGCGTCCGTTTCACCACTGGGAACCTCAAACCTCTTTTCGACAAAACAATATCATCTGGGATTGTTCAGGTGAAAAGGTGGAGACCTGATAGGGAGTTGTGGATCGCTGAACAGACAGATGAACAAACATTTCAAGTTTTAAATGAGCCGCCATGCTTATATGATCGCTTAGTAATGGTTGCAGCCGGTTTCATTGCAATCTATGCTAAGGATGACGTCGTTGAAGGTGTTATGAATCCATGGACAAAGTGTGCTCTTGTGGAAGAGTGCATGTTTACTACCAAGTCTATGAGAGAGATATTGAAGTGTCATATTGATGACAATGTGGTTGTGCGCCATTCTTGTCATAGATATGATCAGTCTGTGTTAAATATTTTAGTGAAGCGTCTTTACCACCAAGAAATGGACAAACACTTAGTCAAAGAATGTGAATTTTCTTATTTTAGAAATCCACAGCGCTGTAAAAATTACACACATTACAATCAAACGGACATACTGCACTGGGGTTGACCAAATTTTACTTGAACTTAGGCCATCCTGGAAATATTCAGTTTTCAATCACAGCTGCAGCAAAAGTCATATTTTACAACATCTTTCCTTATTTCTGGCAGACGATTCGCATGAAATATCATGCTTTATTTGTTATTTTTTAAAAGCAGCAAAATTTACTGTCGTCTGCCTCAAATTATAGATGGCACTTTATGGGTTAAGAAAATGGATAATGGTCTTATTGGTGCATTTGTATCAAATCCTTACTTTCAATTGGTATAATGAAATCTGTAAGAGGATATTTTCTGAATCTGTGAAAAACCATATTAAAGTCCACAGGGATGCTTGTTATCAGATCCTGTCAGCTGGTCATGTGCTTGTATATTAATGTATTATTTACTCATGGTTTGTATTTTCGAATAAATATTGTTTAACCTAAAGTCTACAGGGCACAGTGTTTCATCATGGCCATTAGGGACGAACAGCCTTATCAAATTGCAAACGAATTCAATAACTGTTGTCTCGCCAGTTTGGCTATTTGGGTGTGTTACGTTAACCTCAACTCTTCCGTAGTCCCATCGCAGTTTATGAACATTTGCAATATACTGTCATACAATACAATTCTATTATGATGTATTGTCACGATTGTATGAATATGTAACTTTATTGTTTGAACATTTAACAATGACAATAATAGACAGCAAACAAATTTGAACTATAATGTCTTTTTTGAAGTCGAGAAAACCATGCCTGAAAAGAGGCTACTATCATAGGAAAGAGTATGCTCCCAATAAAGAGCACAGTATTTGCCTTATAAGAGTTTAAGCTATGAAAATAGAAAATAACTTTAAAATTCATTTAATTTAAAAACGCCAAAAGTAAACTTAGCACATTTTTGTCAGTCTTTTAAAATTGCCAAGTTTTGCTGCTGCAAGTATTATCAATGGCATGGCCACAGCCAGAACGCTGAAAAAGTTACGCACATCAAAGGGACACTACGGGATCAAGCAATGATTCTCACAATTGCATCCCTTTTCATGATGGGAACTTCTCTTAAAGGAAAGAATTTGCTCCCAGAGGGAGCGAATTCTTTCCTTTAAGAGCAGTTCCTTATGGTATGAAAAATCACTTTTACCACTGTGACCTCCCTTGAACGTTACTATTTTTATTACGCACGTGAGTTATTGCGTCATGGGAGCCAATTCAATGATAAAGTGTGTTACAGTATTTGAGCATTGCTGACTCACCTAGTATTTCGTATGTGCTGTCGCTGATTTTAGTAGTTCTGCTCTTCCAGTACCGAGCTATCTCTAAAGCAAGGTCAAGGCCAAGATCTGACTTTAAAATTCCAACGTCGTGTGTAGCGTAGAGATATTGGCGTAAAGAATATGATATGTCAGCAGTAATATGTATCTGATACCTTGACATGTTTCCTGCCCATTTCGGGGTGACCTCAACACCTTTAATTAAAAAAAAATAATAAGAAGTTTTTTCATTGAAATCCATTTTGTTTGCAAATCTGTGATGGTTTTGTCAAAAAGCAACTGAATATGCCCTGGAAATGAAATGTAAAACATGTTGGTTTGGTTTTATTTAAGGTTTATCATCCCAGACAACAATTATGGTCATGTCGAAATGGTTAGTTAGCATAATCACACCTTTTCCGGGGCAAGCTTAGACAAACGATTAACCAGAACTTCGTGCCCATACGTTTGCTTGTACCTGACAATAGCCCTCCGTTAATCAGCGGAGATTTACCGTAGAAAATATTTCATGGTCAATCTCCACGAAGGTAGGGGGCCCTTGATCAGCAATCAGGCTCCCTACCGATCACGCTACGGGGCCCGACAATAAATACATGTATCGCTACTTTTTGAAATAAAACTATCAAGAATTGAAAGCATAAGGCACAGATCATTATAATGTATAGAATAAATTGATTTTCACGCAATTCCTTAATCTTTTTAGTACAATTAAAATAAACTTTATCAAAGACGCCAGTTTATGTAAGAGGCATGTGGCATGATACTGCATGTACTATATGATGAAATAATAAAACGTGTTAAACAGACATGTTCATATTCATATTTTAACTATATCTTGATGATACAAATTTTAGAATACAAGAAAATATCAAAGCACGCTAAGGATAAGTGTCCATATGTTTAAAATACTTGATCTAGGATGACGCTGCATTATTAGAGAAACCTGAAGAAATATTGTGTGATTATGTGTATACTATTAAACTAAATTACTCGTTATGTTTTTGTAAAACAAGTGGCTCTGCTAAATGCTTGAAATTAATGGCACATAATGTTGAAAATTGGCTTGACTCAAGTGTTGGATGAGTAAGATGAAGAGATAATGTATCTGAATATTTAGAATAAATATGGTAGATCATGCTCGGATCCATGGGGAGGGGGGACAGGGGCTCCAAACAAAGCCATAGGGTTTCTAAGCAATACTGTTCCAGATACCCTGAAAAGTAAAAAAAAAAGCTACCAAACCAGCATTTAATGCTGGGCCATCATCATCCCGCCAGCAAAACGCCATTTAAATGGCGTTTTGCTGGCGGACTGATAATGGCCCGCTTATATTGGTGTTTGGATCCTCTCTCCCCTCATCAACTAAAAACAATAAAAAAAACGTCGTCATAGTTGAGTTAGATTCCCTCAGACAAAACTTACTGGATCTGTGCATCTTTATTATATAGCGGTTGGCATCATGTCTGACACTTCACAAAATGATATTTTCCATGGAAACCGTCTTTCAAATGTTCTGGAAAGTCTGCTATTTTCCACAATAAATGTAACATTTATGATTTCGGATAATGTTTTCAGCCTTGCAGTTTAGGAATGTTCCAAAGGTTCATAGAAAGTGAATACAAGTTCACGAAGATGTTCTTAACCAATTAGGAAATGTTCTGAATAGTAAGGTAATTGCATGGCAAAAAAGATGTTTACACCCAATTTGCTGCTAGAGCTAAACAAATTCAATGGGGTAATGGTTTTTACAGACCATTCTTTTCGTTACAATTGTTTTTCTTTCTTTCCAAATAAGTCCACTATAAAAGAACATCAGTGCCATTTATGTAATTTTACGATTTATTTCTTAACTTACAGGAAAACAGTTTTATTGCGGAACATACTTGCTTAGTACCGTTTATACCTACCTGAAATGCCTTGTTCCCAGGGAAACTTAAGTCCAACGTGGCCACTCTCAATGGCATTCTGCTTAACTCTATCCATCACTCGAGTACGGGAACCAATCATCATTGGCGCCATTTCAGGATGGAATATCATGATTGGTGGCATCATCCACGTGTCCATATCCCAGAACACGTGACCTGCATAGTCATTATGACCTCCACCTGGTCTATTTGGGACTAGAAGCCCACCACGAGACAAGCCACCTAGAAAATAAATTCCCAGTAAGCAAATAAAAAAGGGACACTATCCGCCAACCAGCGAAACGCCATTCAAATGACGTTTCGCTGGTGGGTCGATAGCGGCCTCTGATAGCATGCTAGATCTGTAAAGAGACTGCAAACAGGTACGGCTCAGTCCATCTCTCTCAGTTCAAGAAACCAACTAGAGTATTGAAATGTTTTGATATTCTACTATCCAAATAACATGTTGTAAGCATGCAACAAAATTTTCTCACAACTAGTAACATCGTATGTAGGAGTAACAACCTACGTCATAGCGTTGATGTTGCAAACACGCAGTATGACGCTATCCTTGATTTACAAGGTAAGTTTTTCCCTTTGAAAATTATACAGATTAGTGTCTGTCAAAACTAAGCAGTGCAGGCGGAGCCTAACATCATACTTGAACAGAATATATAATGGTCACGCCCAGAAATGCCTTTGCTTTCATAATCATTCACCCACAAATATCGAAGCGGGCGACTGCTAAAATTATCCCCGTGTCTCCCGCTTCAATACTTGTGGGTGAATGATTACAAAGGAAACCGCATTTCTGGGCGTGTTCATTATATGTTCTGTCCAAGTGGGATGTTAGGCACCGCCTGCACTGCTTACTTTTGACAGTCACGCATTTGTATAATTTTACGAAAGGAAAAACTTACTGTCTAAATCAAAGATGGCGCCATACTACGTGTTTGCAACATCCATGCTATGACGTAGGTTGTTACCTCTGGTATAGTGGACATCCTATCTAAAATTTTAAGGACTGGACCATTTTCAATCGATTTTATGGGACAGTATACTTATGTTATATGTATAAAATCATATTGTAAACATATGGTTTCTTTGTGTTGAGCTTTGAACATGTCCCTGTCAACACTTTCTCAGTCATGTTGGGACCAATCTGCTTGTAAAATATGCTTATAATTCGAATGCTGCAGGCTAATAACAGTATAAAATGGGGAGGAGAGTAGATCATAAAATATTTAGCATGACAAAGGTTAACATGTACCTGCAGACAGTCCATAGTTATATATTAACCCTTAATGCGTCTGCAAAAAAATGCATCTGAAAATATCAATTGCTGAAGCCGTTTGCTCCAAATAATTGCCTAACATTACTGACTAATTTAAGTATAGAAGCAAACAGCGTGGGCCTTGATCAGTCTGCTCTGATCTGAGTTCACACTGTTTGTCATAGAGACTTCTTAAACGTTACAGCAGACGACAAGAGCAGACGACTTATTTAAGTATAGAAGCTAACAGTGTGGTCCCAGTTCAGAGCAGTCTGATCTTGGTCCACACTGTTATTCATAGAGGCTTCAAAAACGTTACAGCAGGCGATAAAAGCATACGACTTTTGTTGTACCCAGAGACAGTCCGTAGAAGGATATTAAGGGATCCTGAACACAATATATTATACATTGCTGCAATTCAGCAGACGACTAAAGCAGACGATGTACCTGGTGACAGTCCGTAGAAGGGTATTAAGGGGTCCTGCTGAGATGGTAAAGAACATAATATATTGTGCATTGCTGTATTTCAGCAGACGACAAAAGCAGACGATGTACCTGGAGACAGTCCGTAGAAGGGTATTAAGGGATCCTGCTGAGATGGTAAAGAACACAATATATTGTGCATTGCTGTATTTCAGCAGACGACAAAAGCAGACGATAAACCTGGTGACAGTCCGTAGAAGGGTAATAAGGGGTCCTGCTGAGATGGTAAAGAACCAATATATTGTACATTACTGTATTTCAGCAGACGACAAAAGCAGACGATGTACCTCGAGACAGTCCGTAGAAGGGTATTAATGGGTCCTGCATAGATGGTAAAGAACACAATATATTGTACATGGCTGCATTTCAGCAGACGACAAAAGCAGACAACAAAAGCAGACGACAAAAGCAGACGATGTACCTGGTGATAGTCCATAGAAGGGTATTAATGGGTCCTGCTGAGATGGTAAAGAACACAATATATTGTACATTGCTGCGTTGATATCTCTGGCCAGATCCATGTTGTCTTCTACTTCTATTCTACCATTCTCCCATAATTTCGACATAGCCTGAAATGTAGAACGATATTTTAACCCTTTAAGAGCCACCCATAATTTGCAGCAGACGACAATTTCAAATTTTGCCGCTTTTTCACAAATAACAAATAAGGCATGATATTTCATGAGAATTGTCTGCTGGCAGACAATTCTCATAATATATCATACATTATTTTTTCTGACAATTAGGAAAGATGTTGCAAAATGTGTCGTCTGCTGCAGTCGTGACTGGCGTTTTAAGGGTTAAGAAATGAAAATCAGAATTTTAACCTTAAAACGCCAATCACAACTGCAGCAGACGTCAATTTTTTGTGACATCTTTCCAAATTTGCGAAAAAAAATAAGGTATGATATTTAATGAGAATCGTCTGCCAGCAGACGATTTTCATGAAATAACGTACGCGGCCCTAAAGTCGTCACCTTGACGCATTTAGGCGATTGTCCCGGATAAGAGACACTCACTGACTAAGAATAGACTTTAGCAGATGGTAGTTTAACCATCCAGCTAGTGGATAAACTAAAGAAAATGGCTTGAAACTACCCGAAATAACGTTAAAAGACCGATTTTGTCAAGAGGGGTTTGCCTGACGACTTTAGGACCACCAAGACCTAAAGTCGTCAGTAACTAGGCCCTAAGGTCGTCAACGATGGGTGGTGTTTTTGTGATCCTATTGGTGCAGTATAGGGCTGAGTGGTGGCACTTATTTATTTAAATGGGTGTGTGTTTGGCCTCAGAGACATACTGGCAGTCTGAGTACCGGTGCTGGTGGTCCTATGGGCGTTCTACGCATAAGGGACAGTGTTGGTAGTAGTCATAGGCGTGTACTATATGTCTAAGTGGTGGTGGAGGTCATCTTAGGGACGCACTGGTGGTCTGAGAGTCGGTGTTGATGGTCCCAGGAACATACTGGAGGTCTCGTTGGTGGTATTGGTGGTCATATGGGCGTACTGAAGGTATAAGTGGACTGACAATGTTCGCATTCCTAGACGTGTTGTCTAATTTAGTGACAGTGTAGGTGATTGAAGGGGCAAATTGAAGGTATAAGTACCTTATTGGAGGTCTAAGAAACGTATTGATTGAAGGTACGAATGGCGGTATTGATGGGCTTACAGACGTATTAAAGGTCTGAGTGGTGATGCTACTAGTCGTTGGGGTATTTTGTGTCCCTGAGTAGGGAGTTGGTAGTCCTCGATGTGTATTGAAGCTCCAAATGGCGGTGGTGGTATGGATGTATACTAGGTTGCCATGATCCTGTGAGCACACATGAGCGTACATTAATATATAGATCAAAGTGGTGTGGTCGGCGTATGCTTAAACAGAATACCTGAGAGATAGTGTCGGTCGTGTAAATGTCTTTATTCAAGTGTTAATAGTCCTGTAGGCGTTCTGAATGTGGTTGGCATACATGAGCCACTTCATGAGTAACTATGTCTTTGAGATTTGTAACCTATATACTGATTTAATAATATATTATCTAGACAACGAAAACAAGAGCTTACCAGACTGTGTGCAGGCTATTATAGTGGAATGTGAAACCCCCGGCACATCTATGGCACTGCCAGCACTCATCAGGTTAACCCTGGCACTTAAACCCCGCTATGTCTCCGGTATATATGACCCCCACCAAGGAGGGGGATATACGAAAGACTGGTGCATAAAACGAGTTAAAGTCGTTGTTTCAACACAGACGAAGTGAGTTAACAGGGAGAAAAATCACATATTTTTATGAAGCCCAAAAGTCGGCAGGTCGGACCTAAAGTCGTCATCTCACTTTCAACCTATTATTTCTGTTAGGGATTGTCTTATCGGTCATAGGAATGTAATTATTGCTATTTCGATATCTTCTGTACATGAAAAAAATGCAAGTGTTTATGTGGAACAGATGCACAGTATAGTAATTTCGTTTCGCCGGATCGATATCAATATCACCTTCAGCTCTCGACAGACTCCCAATTTTGCATACAATTGGGTACCCCCATTTCAACGCCTACCACTTGGATGCCTTTCATACATTGGCTGTAGTTTATATATCAATACACAGGGCATATAATTTCCTTTCAAATGATGCCCACTCTAAGAAGTTTAGATGATGTGGACGGAAGAGAGTGAGGCCCAAAGAAAACTGACGACCTTAGGGCTATGACGACTTTAGGGCCGCGTACGTTACCATGCCTTATTTGTTATTTTTGAAAAAAGCAGCAAAGTTTGAAAACGTCGTCAGCTGCACATTATACAGGTAGGTGGCGCTTTAAAGGTAAAGAAGCCAATAAATATCTAGTCGTATAGCTGGTTTGACCCATTGTCAAATGAACGAAAATCCATGTTCAAATCCGGAAATTTACTTGCTGTTTGAACATGGGTTTAAACTTGAAAATATCGGACCACCCCCACCCACTCAAACCCCCAACTGGAAAGTCACAAGTGGCTATAGATTCAGGTATCTCTTCCTCGCGGTACCATGGGTTGGTTTGTAATCTGTGGCATTTGCAGGTCATTCTTACTCGTTGTGTGTGTGGGAGGGTATTCTCTCTTTTGGTTGTTTTTCTATTGAGCCTGGTTCATTTTAACTATTTTATTTAGAAATAAATATTGAGAAACTTAACATAACCTCTAAAGCGCCTGCAAAATGAATCTGAAAAGTTCATCTGCTGTAGTCGTCTGCTACATATTTAGCTAACACCCTTTGGTGAATGTAACTAAAGAGGTAAACAATGTGGTCCCACATCAGACTACTCATCCAAAAGTCGTTTGATCTGGGTTTAACCAAAGAGGTTTTTTAAAACATTTCAGCAGATTATGTTTGTTATTATTACAAATACAAATACTTTATTCAGTGATAAAGGCCTCCGGCACAGAACACAAAACATTGATAAGACAATAATATTCAGCGCCAACTCTATGTGTACTATGGTCTATAGCTCTTCATTATTTTCCACCAAAACGCATTGTCTGTGTGCTCAAAAGAAATGTCTCGATGAGACCCTTTTAAGCAAACAAAACATACTTCCGCTGGGAAAATAGCAATACAACTCCAATACGCACTTATTTTTCGCCAAAGCGTATAATCTGTGTGCCCGAAAGAAACGTCTCGATGAGACGCCTCTTTTGAGCAAACAAAACATACTTCTGCTAGGAAAATAGCAATACACTCCATACGCACTAATTTTTCGCCAAAGCGTATGTGTGTGTGCTCAAAAAATACCCCAAAAAAAACCGTCTCTATGAGACCCCTCTTTTGAGCAAACAAAACATACTTCTGCTAGGAAAATAGCAATACACTCCAATACGCACTAATTTTAAGGGATAAGGAGATATAATTTTTGCTGATACCAACCGTAACATGCTCAGAGAGCAGCATACTAGGATGCATTTTCAATGCCATGTCAAAGTTTCTCCAAGCGTCTGTCTGAGCTATACTCAATGACGTCACAAATGCCTTTGTTAACGAATCCTGCCCAGATTTCAGGTTTAAAGTTTCTGGTACGTTTGTCCAATAATGGTGCAGCTCGGTCTTGGGCATTCCATCAAGTTCTGTTGCCACAATGTGTCCATGAGCATAGCTGAAAATGGATATAGCTTTAACTTTTTACCAAGATCTTTTTTACAAACAAATCTTTATATTAGTAGTACCCACCCTTAACCAATAAGAGTAAGGTGGGGCAAAACACATCACATAAGGGATCATGCTCATAGAAACATTAGATAGATTCTGATTGATATTGGAAAGTTTATACTTTTTGTGTAATGCTCATATCGTTCTCTAAAATATGACAACAGAACCACAAAATATATTAATGCACAACATAGATACATAGAATAAATTTTGATTTTCTTTTTTGGGCGTTTTGCCCCATAGCATATATCTTCAACAGAAGCTGAACTTGTCCTTGAACATGTCCAATCGTTACCTGTAGGTATTGTTGTCCTCCGTTGGAGACATCTGGAAATCTCTAGAAGGTTCTCCAGTATTTAACTTCAATGGCACCATAATATCGCCTGCTTGTTGACGCTGTATGTTAACTAAGGTCACCAGCAGCCGATTATACTTCCTGTGGGCGAATTGTTGAATTGATACGTTGAAGGATGGAGTCGAAACATCAACTTGGAATATCCCTGTAAGTAAATTTCAGGCCTCCAGATAAGAGTGCATATTGGAAAACTATTTTCTTCATTTCTCATCCAAAACATTTGTTGTGGGTTCTCATATAAAACACATGTTTAAATTGATAGGTAAGGAAATAAAATTTTTAAAGCAATTTTACGCTTTAAAAAATTGCTTAACTGGCCCTATGTAATATTTCTATTTAAGTGACAAAATCGAGTTTTTATTATACATATAGGAAGCCTCCGTGAGACCATTTGTTAGTGTTTTGTCAACCGTAGAATCTAGGTTGATGATTTGGCCAATAAAATGTATTTAAGCCAACCTCCACCTCCGCTGTCGGTTCTATTAAAGGCGGTGATTCTGTTGTTGTTTGTTCATTGTTGTTGGTAACATTGTTTGTGGTGGTCAAATTCGTGGTTGGTCCTGGTTTTGTAATACAGTGCATTTCGAGAATCAAAGGCGAAGATTTGACCAGTTATCTAAGCCCATTGATGGCACATTTATATTCAAGCATTTCTAATACTTGCCTTTGTACATATCTAGAGAATACACTCTCGACCATGTACCACTCATTGCCGTTACGTTAACGTCAATAGCAACAGTTGACGGTATCCTTGCTCTGCTACTAGAATCCTCGCGGCCATTGAATAAGCCATTCATGTAGATCGTGTCTGATAGGACGTTCGTAGCCACGTGGCCGTTTCCTATTGGCGGATGAAATCTGTAATCATCTGGAAGGCTGTAAGAAAGACAAATAACGTCTATTGCCAGGTAGCTCTCGGAATCCAAACAATTAACCTTCAAATGTTTATGGGGGAAAGGTGGGGGGGGGGAGGTTGTTATTGTTGTGTCTAAGGAATATAGCACTTATTTCAACATATGTTTTGTAATTGGTAAAAGGCTGAAACCAGCTAGTATGGTGCAGAATAAAGAAGCTTCAAAATACACCAGCAGTCGTCAAAGCAGGCGACTTAAGCCGCATACGGGTTTAAAACATTTAAGAATTGCTTCAAGCAAATATTATGAACACATTTTCTCGAGGGCTGTCAAAATTAAACAAACATTATATATAAAGACTTTGAAAAAAAAGCGCATCGCCAAGACTATATTATTTATTGCTCAAAGACTAAGGATGGCAGAAAGATAAAGTTCATTTTTTGCCAAAGTCTGATAAGTTTTTCGTGTGCCCTAGAAAAATCATGGCTGTAAATTTAATTAAAGGTATTGAAATAACAACTTTTATAAAGCTGGGGTAGGCGATTTCGAAGGACACAAATTCAGCAGCAATCCAACACTCTTTAGTTTTGTTTCCTGAATCAAACGATATCAGTCTTATACTTTTTTGGGGTGGTTACACATTCTTTATTGAACATTCAAAATGTAATGCCAGTACGTTATGCCCATTTAAAGATTCCGCCATACCCAACCCACTCTGGTCACTATAGTCTAGCGATAAATCCAACATCTTGAGTCTTTCAAAGTTTTATTTATTTTCGTTCGGTTACGTTTGCAGGGGCAAAGGTCATTTACAAATGACAGATTCTGATTAAATTACGCCGTGCAACACGTTTCTTCTGCATTGAGTGACGTTAACGTATTTTTTGAAGACGTTCTCAATCCCATGACAAAATATTCTTCTGACATGCTTTACATAAAATCGTAATCGCCATATGAATGTCAAAATTGTGAGTATACGGAGAATTTTCTAAAAATGAGCTGTAAAATGATGTTTTAATTTGACGTTTTTTTTCCAAAATATTGACGTTATCAAATACTGTTGAGTAGAAAGAGTTAATAAATTGCATTACTGGTATTGGTATCATACACGCTACAGTGGAAATAAAAAAAATAACCCCAAAGCATCAGCTGGAGTTTGCAGAATATCACTGGATGCTGTATGGCTACCATGTGACGTCACAAGCAACGTGGCGTTATGATACTGTTAAATTAACGACTGATTCACACCAATTTAGAATTGAACATTAAACGCTGCAAGTAGCTTTTCAATCGCATCTACCGTTTGCGAGAAAATTGCAAAGTTATGGTGATGCGTTTTCAGTCCTCTAGTATATAAGTACATCTCCTGGAAGATGGGCGTTGGCTGTAAAAATGACTTGAACCTACTGCGCATGCCACTTACATGTTTGATGTGAGGATAAATCTCTGGTCATCAATGCATGAACAGAAGTGTAAGATGCCAACAATAAGTGCAATACTGTTGAATTTCTGGAAAAAAATAACAGAAAACATATGAGCCTCGCCGCGAGAAAGCCTGTCTTCGGGGTTTCCGATTTGAAGCGAGTTTCAAACCAGTCTCCTCAGCTACAGAGACTAGCTAGAAAGCCTTATTAAGTTTACACATAATGGGCGCTGACCAGTCTGCGTGGATGCGCAGGCTGGTCTGCGCCGATGTTGTTCGCAACCCCCCCCCCCCCCCCCGAAGACAGGTTTTTCTCGCGCTGAGGCCCAATTATGAGCTGCGAAATGTGATTTCCAACAATGTGGCATTTTGACAAGTGTAGACTCAGACGAGCCTGTGCAGCCATTTTTAAGCTTAGATATTTCAAATGATGTTCAGTCAGTAGCTTAATAGTCATAGAATATTCAAGCGACTAGCAAAGGCTCTGATTAGACTGCGCCTATGCGCAGGCTGGTCTGAGCCTTTGCTGGTCGCACGTATACCACATTGTTGGAAATCTCATGCCGCGGCTCTGTTAGGATCCATAATGTTAAGTATGTCAATGTCAACCTAGGATCATCGTTTAAACAAACTTGGTAGGCCCCATATCCTCAATGCTACATACCAAGTTCCAAGGGCAGTGGCCTTCTGGTTCTGCAGAGCAAAGATTTTTCAAGGGCTTTTATCATATATGGGCATAGTGGCCATCTTGATTGTGTGACCTAAACTATTTGCATACTGTTTCGTTTCCCCGCCCTACAGCGTATTTTTATTAAATTTGAGCTCGATTGGCCAAATGGCTTCTGAGAAAATATGTTTTGATAATGTTAATGGAAATCCCAAATTAGTAAGTGAGTATGATCAGAAAATACCACAATCACAAACTGCAGACAAACCAGTGGCACTTCGATGAAGAGCCACACAACAACCACGAGACACAATGATGTCGATGTGATTGATCTCATCTTAAAGGTCAAAAGTAAACCTTGACCACTGGGGCTTATTTATAGTCATTGTCTCATTTGGTTTTACATATCTAATACGTATAATGACTTCGGATTCAAAAGTTTTCGAAAATTCTACTTTCAAAATTATTTCCCG